>OX456523.1:25280580-25673080 GCA_949748255.1 Eustalomyia histrio
TTTTCCTAGCATTTTCATCTTTAAATAAATTTGTTTAATCTCTTTTAAATGGATGTTTAATGGGATACTTTTCGCCTTCTTTTTTTAAACATCCAGCGTTTGGATGTTGCAAAAAGTATGTTTTTTGAAAAAGCTAATTCCCTAGAGAAAACATGTTTTAAATATCAGATTTTTTGCCGTTGATTTAAGAGCTGGATACTAATGCGAAGATTTTTCAGCAGATGTATACTCTGGAGGATGACCCTGCATGCCAAACTTTAAGTTCTTAACTCCATCGGTTAGACTCAGCGATTTAAGGACAGTTTTCACTATTTATCGCCATTTTTTTCACGTTCTTACTGTATAAACACACAGAGAAAACTTTTGTCTGTTTCCAACTAAAATTCGGCTGCTACGACAAAAATCGGTTGATGCAACTGAATATTGGTTTCCACAACGAAATTCGGTTAGTGCAACTGATTTTTGTTTTTAAAATCGAAAATATTCAGAAATTGCATTTAGTTCTGCTAACCGAATTTATTGTTTGTCGCAACCAAACTATATCTATAAATTCGGTTGGCACTTAATTTTTCTGTGTGTGAATTAGATCACAATCGCAGAAAAATTTATTTTAAATTTCAGATTTCCTGTAGAAGGTGTTTGTGCAGGAAGTTAAGGGGGAGACTATTCCCCTATTTGGTCCTCCCGTTAAATTTTTTCATAACCCCCGTTTTGGTGGCTGTCTACACCGGAATGACAGCCCATTTATTTTTAAACCTAGCTCCATAGATTTGGGATAATTACACAGAGAAAACATAATCGGGACAACCGAATTTCTTGCCAACAGAATATTATGATTGCAGCAACCGAAATATTTAGTTGTTCCAACCAAATGTTTTCCTAATGCAATTTAAATATTTGGTTTCAACTGAAATTCTGTAGCATTAATCGAATTTAGTTTGCGGCAAACAAATATATCGGTGGTTTCAACCACACCATTTGGTTGGCAAGAAATAGGGTTATAAAGGGTTCATTTTGCTCCCTACAATTCTATTTTTAAACGTTTTAAATTGCAAATTCTAGAAAGTATCTCTTAAGTAACATGGCCAATATACGAGCAAACATATATTTATTTTAAATTTCAAATTGTTAGCCAAATTAAGTTCCATCTTAGTGAATGTCAGAGTATGAATCTTTATGCTGAATAATGAAATCCTAACTTCAGCATTTTTAAAGTGATGAAAATGTGCTAAGGGTGTGATTTCATTGATTGAGGACAATCGTTCTAAATTTGATTACCACCCAGTGAAATTTTTGTAGAACCGCTTGCCTTTGAATCTATTTTATATTCTAACTATAAAACAGGTTCTAGAACTGATACCTGGCAGTCAAAATATAAGGTTTCACTGCCCCAGAACCTAGTTAAAGAACTAGTTAAAGAACCATTTCTGAAGCAACCTGTTTCAGTTTGGAGGAAAATAACTTATTCATACAAAAATAACCATTTGTAAAACATATATTATAACCTATGCTAATGCAGTATTAGATATTCCGCCACCTGTTCTTTGGATTTTCCCATTTTTACTGGGCATTAAGAATGCACCAATAAGAATAAAACTAATTACCATTGATAGATAAGAAAAATATTTAAAAAGGGAGAAATGTTGCAAAGAAAATCTCCAGAAAATAATTTCAATTCGATTAATATCACTAAATTTCACTTCGTTTCCCGTATTTAGTGTTTAAATTTCATTCATTCACCGGAAACGAAATGGAATAAAATATTTCGTCCCCTTGTCAAATGTTTCAATTCCACATGTTTCCAATTTCACCCGTTCCCCTTGCCTAATGTTTCAATTCCGCTTGTTTACCGTTCTATTTCATTTCGTAACACTTGTCTAATATTGCAATTCCACTCTATTTCGTTCTCCTTCTATACACAGAATAATATTAATATAACATTGAACATCTTTCATAGAATATTTTTGTAAATACAAATAAAAATTTTTTTAAAAATGCACCAACAATGGAATTTGTGATTACAAAAAACTTTTTTTATTTTTTTGTAATTTTTATATGAAATTTTTTGAATTTTTATATGAAAAATTACAATTTTCAAACATTTCAAACAACAAATTGTTAGAAATCGAATTTAAATGGTATCAAATATTTTTGATTACTTATAATTTTGTGATACTTTTTTCTACTCTCATTTCATTTCATTCCATTTCGATTTTCTTATCTAGTCTTTAAATTCCTGTTATTACCTTTTCCATTCCTTTTCATTTCCAAATTTTTAAATTTCACTTCTTCACTTTCACTTCTACTTGAAATTTTAAGTTTTTAGTCAAAATGGTTTGAACAGACAGTTAATGACTGCACTTTTTCCTATTTTTTTTTTGCGTGTGCCAGGACAAATTTCCATAAAATATAGAGTATTACCTTACACTACATGGAACACATATTTTATATTTTAGGTTTATATCTAAAACGATGTAGGCAGTTAATGGCCTGCCCCACTATCACCAAGTTCCTAGCGAAAATTCCAAAAAAATCCAGTTCACAGAAAAAACAAAAAACGAATTTCAATTAAAATATTTGTAAATACAATTAAAAATTTTATTGCATTTGTATCAGTTAAAAAATTTGTTATAACAATTAATTTTTTTTTAAATTTTATTTTATATTTTTTCAATTAATTTTTTAATCAATCATTTCTCTTTAACATTTCCAATAAAGTTTTAATTATATCAATTAAAACTTTAGTTGAGGTTCTAACCAAAAACCAATTATAATTTTAATTCAATTCCTGATAAAAAATCAAATAAAATTTTAATATATTATTTTTTTTGAAATTGAAGTTTGAAATCATTTATAATTTCAATTACTTAATTGATGGTTTAGCTAAAATTTAATTTAAATTATAATTTATTAAAATATTTCACTAAATTAATAAATGTTCAAATAATCTGAGTCAAAATGATATTTACTAATTGACATATTGTTGTTTTTTCTTATATAAAATTTTAACTTACCTGTAGGTTAAATTTTCACTGGTTATTTAGTAATCGGACTCAAATGGTAAAAATATCGTTTTAACAATTAAGAAAAAAAAATATAAAAAATTGTTTTGTATTTCAGAGTATTATCATAAGCCCAGTTACAGTGTAGACTACCAGTAATAATAATAACTTATTGTCGGCATTACTTTGAAACATATAATAATGAGTTAGCTCGTTAGGGTTTAGGGTTTCTTGTATGAAAATCAGTTTTTTTTACTCAATATTATTTTTAACTCTGGTATGGATCTATGATATATATAACTAAAGAATATCTATTTTAGAGAGAGATTTAAAATCTCAAGGTTCTCTCGTTATTTTTGCGAGTCATACGCGAGAAGAAAATCCTATAAAAGAACCTATTCATAAAAAACGCGATGAGAAATTAAGATAACGGGTGGAGTACTTAGTAGAAGCATAGAGAGACTCTGATATAACCACATTTTTTTAATATTTTGTGTGCTGCCCGTGTTAACATACTTGTGTGAAGCAAGACATGTATGTGAAATAACTCAGCTGGTAAAGCCTCTCGACGGTAATCCATATGTACGTTTATAACCTGCCAATACAATATTTTTTGCTGGGATACTTATGGAACATCAACAACTTTTTGTTTTGAGTCTATCTAGAGTACACACATACTGCATAATTGTACACGTACGTAGGAACGTAGAAAAACCTTTAAACAAATAATTTAGTAACATAAGAGGCTTAGTGTGTTAATTAAAATTCATTTGGCATGAAAAGTACTTACATTACACTCATATTTTACCGCAGACAAGAATACATTTTTGTGGTGGAAGAATATAATTAAAGTAAAATTATTTGTAACTAAAAAAAACGACAAAATAAAATATATGAAAATTGTCTGCATAAATGTTTTTCCTTAAGGGATTAATAAATTTGTTAATATCTAATTGTGTTATATTTAGTTGTGTATTATATTTGAAGCTATTTTTAATTATACTTTTTTGTGTAATTAATATCAGGCATGGGACTGATTCATTATTTCATTGCCACTCAATTGATTGTATTGAATTTATTTCGATTTTTGGAATTAATGATTATAATTAAAAAACAAGCTTGTTTTTTTATCTATGGTTGTCAATTAACGAAAAATCCCTGAAATTTTAAAGCAATAAGTACTAAGACCTTCTAACTTATCTCTAAATAACTAAAGTTTAGTACTGCATGGAATTTATATAAAAATATCTGGGATTGAAATTTAACTGTGGTGATTTTTTAAATAAGTAACCCTCTTTAATACTTAAAATTTTATGAAATTTAGATATGTAATAGAAGAGGAAATCTAAGCAGAACCTTTCTCACATTTTCGGCCTCCTTGGGGAGCTAGGAAATACAATAGGAGGAAGAGATTGGGATATTTTTGGATACATTTATGTCAAAATGTTCTGAAGTGTACCAAAAAAAGGCTTCCCGAAAATTTCTTTAAAATTAAAAGTAAGACAAAATGAAAAAATGCGAGTCCGCTGGAATTTAATAAGGAATAAATTATGTAAATTTAGTGCGGTATAGACAGAAAATTCAAAAAGAAAAATAATACCGAAAAAGTACCAGTCAAAAGCTATGCAAAAGTCTATTCCAATTATATCAGAGACACGTAGATCCTAGATTTTTTTCCATCACATATCCAAATTTCATCAAAATACGAGAGTTTGTAGTTTCATAGAAAACATTTCAGTCGAGTTAAAAACAAAGAACATACATTTATTTTTTAAAGAAATATTTACTTTAACTTTTTTTACACATTTGTTCAAAATTATTTACTGTTATTTCAGTTTCATTTATTTTTTTCATTTGTTTGAAATATCATAATAATTTATCCACAAAATGAAAATGTATGGTTTATTTATTTTCATTACAGTTATTACAAATTTAAATTTTGTTTACTGTCATTTCAAAAAAAAAAAAAAAAAATATTCAAAAAATTCCCATTTTTTTTCATTTAATTTTTTTGTTTATATAAAAAATTAATTTAATTCATATTACAAGTACTTCATAAAGACACAGAAATACACACATATGGCCATTCACACAAAATGTGTCTATTGACTGTGTGAGTATACATTTTGTAGATTCAAAAATAAACAAACAATACAAAGTAAATAAAAATTCAGTTATTTTTACGGAATTGGTAGGTAAAATTTTAACATTTATTAATTTTTTGTTTCTTACTCATGTGTCAGTTGTTTAAACAACATTTTAAAAATAAATAACAAAAACCATTTGATTTAAATGTAAAGTAAGTAGATCGGTTCTTAAATGAAATATCATTTCTTTTAAATTCTATTTTCTGTTATTTCAAACTATTCTAAGTGTAGTATTATGAATTTCAATATTAACACAATGGAAATTTTTAAAACCGATCTTAATGCCAACGATTAATATGATTTTAGTAAAATATCGTTATAAATTTAATTTTATTGTAAAGAAAATTATTTTATTGTAAAGAAACATGAAAATTTTATTAGTAAATTATAGAGAATAAAAATTGAGAAATTCCACAGAGCCAACAGGATGCAATACTTAGTATTTTCGGTTGACGCTACCCATCCTTATCAATATCCACGCTCTCCTTTCTCCCCTTTGGTCATTGCTTGTTGATGATTATCTATTTTATATTGAGTGTTTGGAAACAAATTAACAAACTCGAAAACAACACACAATTATACTAACATCAACAAATTTTAACAATATATATTTATCCTCTATATTTTGCAGTTTTTTTTATGAATTTTAATTCTTAAAGTATCCAACAACAAAGCTTATATGAAGCAGTTAATTTCAAATGTTTGTCCTAATCCATATTAAATCTACAATTTAATCTATGTTAATAGTTAATGATTAGACAATATTTTGAATTATATTTTGCACTATATCCTTGTGTTTAAAGTAATGAAGTTTTATGAATCCTACTAATACTATTCATTTACAAAATAACAGATCAACAATTCGTAAAACTCCATTTTGTAAAAACTTTAAACGTTCGCTTGGGTAAAGATCAAATTTATATTGGTACTAAATCAGTAACCAATATTAATTTCAGTAGCCATATTTATGTAGATACCGTAACCCCTAAAACACCAATTCAAATTAAAAACCAAATAAATTTATACCGGAACGAGAAAAAACATGGTTGCAGCATGATCACTGCTATCATATTCTACTTGCTGCTATGAATGTCATAATCAAGTTATTGGTTTTAAATAGCTTCTAATCATCAATATGATCGCTTTCATCATTATTATAATAAATATTTGATAATCTCATAATTGCCACTTTATATTTCGTAACATGATTGGCTTTTATCATAATATGATATTATGGAATTATAAAATGCTGACAACAATGAGTAAATAACTATAAATCAAACAAAAAAAAAAAATACTGTGACATTTACAGTCATAATACTGCCATGTATTCATAGCAAAAATTATATAAGTTCAGTCACCCATGCAAAAATTATAACATATGATCATTTTCACCTGGGGGGTTTTATTTTCAAAAACTTTATAACTTTTCCAGCAAAAAAAAAAAAAAAAAAAAAATACCAAAAGAAAAGATAAAGAAGCAGTGATTTTGATTTCGGTGTTGTAAAAATTTTAATCGCAACCAATGATTTTTACATAGGGGTGTAATAGGGTGGAAGTTTTCTTTTATCATGATTTTTCATTGCATCTAAAGCCGTTCTTATCTTTTAGATTTTACCAGGACATCAGTAATCGGGCCTTAAGCTCATTTTCACAATCTCCCTTTAGCTTCTACCTGGGAATTTAACTAACACATTTGTTGTAGTTTCCCATATAAAGTTTGAGTTTGACTGTTGGTTAAATTATAACGGACGGGACATTCACTCAGCGGGCCTTATTTATTAAATTTCTTTATTCGCAATTCTTTCAATTTTTACTACAATAAATTTTTTAATTTTTGTGTCAATAATAACTACGATTTTAAGAATTTAAAATGTGGTAAATTGTAAGTTAAAGATAGAAAAAAAATCACTTAAACCGTATTTATAAATACCAAGTTAATATACATAGAAATAATAAATTAGATTGAAAAGTGTTAAATTTCATTAAAAATCACATTTTTGGAAGTTGTGAAAAAGAACTGCTTTAAAAGAGGAAAATCAGAACTAAACGATACTTTGGAATCAGCGAAAAATTAATTCCTTAAAAAATACTTCCATTTATTTTTGCTGGGTTATAAAGCCAATTAATTCATTGTCAAAAAAATTCATTGTCAAAAATGTTCTATATAAAAAATTTATATTTTTCAATTATTTTCAGTAAACACAATTATTATTTTTTTTAAATAAGTTTATTAATTTATCTCTTGTAAAATAACGACTTTCTTATGGAAAAAGTAATATTTTTTTATATGTAAGTAAAGGTCTATAGAACCCAAGAGTTATTTTGTAGGAAAAGGTATCTTATACAAAATAAAAGATTTTTAAAAGATTTTTCTCATAGAAACTTTTTTAGTTTTTATTGACTTTTCCTTAAAGTAAAATTCTCAAAATTTAGAAATTTAGAAAAATTCTTAGATTCTGAGGATTTTCGTCATGAAAAATAAATATATTCATTGAACTTTTCCTCAGAATTCTTTGATTCTGAGGACTTTTCGTCATGAAAAATACATATATTCTTAGAATTTTTTCTAGTAGAAATATTCTTAGAATCTAAGGACTTTCTAAAAAAAATCTTAAAAATATCCTTTGAATCTAAGAATCTGTTTGAAGTATTTTTCTTTAAAACCACCCATTTAAAACTTTCTTAATATTAATTTTTTTTTACGAAAAAGAACAAAATTCTCTGATGTAGGCTAGTTGGTAGCGTGCTAGCTTATCAGTGCGTAGGTCGTGGGTTCGATTCCCACCAGAAGCTCTGGTCTGTTTTCGCTACAACGAGCCGATGGCCTTTGTTGCTAGTGCTCGGTTAGGGTATTAGGATATAATTTGTAATTATATGATTAATATAAAAAATAAATAAATAAATAAATAACAAAATTCTAAAATTTAAGGAACTTTTTCATAGTTTCAAATCATAATATAGGAACAATATTATGGAAAAATTATTGTTATTTTATTATTATAATAAGAAAACTATATTATTTTACGACTATGGTTGGCACAACCATAATACAAATATGATTGCCTCAACCATGTTTTTTTCTCTGCGTGCATATTCGTTTTGAACGCCAACCGTAGTTTAAAGTGAATATTGCTTGAATGAAACGTTAGTCAAACTATTACAACTTTTAATGCAGTTTATAATTCAGAATTATTTTTAAAGCAATCATTTTGGTTAGGCTTGTAAAATAATAAACTTTATTTTATGACAAGTCTTCTATATAACAGGTCAATTGAGAAGTCCCCAGCCTGACACACAGATGGCGATACTAGACTTAGCCCTAACCTTCAAAAGGCAAGTGCATAAATTTGACATTGTCGGATCATTAGTTTATGAATTATAACATTTTGAATGAAGCAAATTTTATTATTGTGAAAATAATGGATAAAAAGGAATTTGGCGTGTTGATAAATATTGCTTTTTGAAGGGAAAAAATATAGTTGAAGCAAAAACTTGGCTTGATGACCAGTTTCCGGACACTGCCCCAGAAAAATCAACCATCAAGGATTGGTATGCTAAGTTTAGACGTGGTGAATGAGCACCAAAGACGGTGAACGCAGTGAACGCCCAAAAGAGGTTGTTACGGACGAAAACATCAAAAAAATCTACAAAATGTTTTTGAATGACCATAAATTAAAATTGAATGAAATAGCAGGTACTCTAAAGATATCAACTGAACGTGTACATCATATCATTCACGAATATTTGGGTATGAGAAGGCTCTGTGCAAAGTGGGTGCCGCGCGAGCTCACTTTTGACCAAAAACAACGACGAGTTGATGATTCGGTGCAATGTTTGGAGATGTTCAAGTGTAATGAATCCGAGTTTTTGCAACGATATGTGACAATAGATGAAACATGGATCCATCATTTTGCTCCGAAGTCCAATCGACAGTCATCCGAGTGGACTGCATGTGATGAACCAACTCCAAAGCGTGAAAAGACGCAACATTCGGCTGGCAAGGTTGTGGCGTCTGTATTTTGGGATGAGCATCGAATAAAAATAAACCATCAACAGCGACTATTACATAGCGTTATTAGACCGTCTGAAGGACGAAATCGCCGGAAAAAGGCCGCATTTGAAGAAAAAGAAAGTGCTGTTGCACCAAGACAATGCACCGTGTCACAAGTCAGTGAAAACGATGGCGAAAATCCATGAATTGGGCTTCGAATTGCCTTCGCATCCACCGTATTCTCCAGATCTGGCCCCCAGCGACCTGTTCTCAGATCTCAGAAGATTGCTCGCTGGGAAGACATTATCATCGAATGAAGAGGTGATCGTCGAAACTGAGGTCTATTTTGAAGCAAAGGACAAATCGTACTACAACAAGTAAAAAAGGGCTAAATTCGGCTGTGCCAAATCTTTGAATACCCTCCACCAAAGGGGATGAAGATGATATACGTATATACTAAATTTTGCATGAACTGTAATATGAATATGTTTTGTCAATTTATGTAACGAACTTTTGTTATTTAGTTTTAGTAATGTTATTTATTTAGTTTTAGCAATGTTATTTACAGAGGTCTGCTCTGTTAGCGACTTTAACATTGTTGATTTTTACGTTAACTTAGTTATCAGAGTAACACACATATAAGCTATAAGAATCTTCATCGAACAATAAGAAGACTTAATAACATTTTTACTTACTTAACAGAAAAAAAAATAGATACAGAAAAATTGTACAAATTTGTATGGAAAATTTAGAGGTACCTTCACATTTTCACTCATAACTTTTGAACCGCTTAACCGATTTTGCTCATTTTAAATACCAAACTGCTCGGGAGGATGTTTAATAATCTGGGTAAAAATAGGCACCCCCGCTTGCGTCTTCGCGTCGTGATCGCCATTTCAACAGACAGACAGACAGACAGACAGATGGACATCGCTAAATCGACTTAAAATTGCATAAGGATCACGAATATATATACTTTATGGGGTCTTACACCTATAATTCGACATATTACAAACGGAATGACAAACTGATATATATATGGTGGAGGGTATAAAAATGGTGTCGAAAAGTTGGGGGGTCACTATAACACTGAAGGGAACTATGTTGAATAAAAAAAACAAATTTTTGCCCAAAAAGGTGTTTTACTATGGTAGGCCTGTTAAAAAAACAATTGAGTTTTTTTTACAAAGTACTTAAAAATAAAGTTTTTATTTTTATTGTAAATTAACATTCCCTTACTAATTATTTTTGCTTTTTGAGGCATAAAAAAAATGTTACAATTTTAATTGATTAATTTATTCCGTATTAAATTAATTAATTGCAAATTTGTAAGTCTGTTCTCACGTTTCAATAAATATATTGACATAACAATAAAAAATGTTGTGGTTAAATTAAAAAAAAAAAACACAAAAACACCATACTAAATGGCAACATACAACGTATGATTAATGTAAAATTTGTACATAATAAAAAAACAATCATACGCCATGTTGCACTTATACAACACAGGCAATATTTAAAATATAAATTTCAATTTATTCAAAAATTTAACAAACAATTTTAACTACTTTTTGTGCTACTGATTTATTTATTAAATTTCTTATAAATTTTCTAAACTTTTTGACTTTGATTTTAAATTTTTTGACAGCTATAAAATAATCTTAACTGTTTCATATAGTATGTAGTACCTGATGTTATATATATTTTTTCATACATATGCCTGTAGTATGAAAAGTAAAAGTGTTTTAAAGTTTTATGCTGATATCTAACATTTCAACTCTTGTAAACCGAAAAAAAACTGGTAATGGAAACCTTCCTACCAACTAATTTTGTTGGTAAAACAATTTTATTGTTACTTAAACTGGCAATGATTATAACAATATATTGTGTATGTCCGTATATTATATTGCAGAAGCATACGTAAATTGTGCAAAAAAAAAAAAAAAAACTTTATGCTACACAAGTAAAAGTATCCGTTTTGGTTTATTTGAGAAGAGGGATGTCTTTTGGTGTAAACTGATTTTCCGACAATAAAATTTGAGTTTCAAAGTTTTTGTTTTATTGTTTTGTTTTTTTTTTTCTACATATCTTGCTGAACATGTCAGAAAGTATCAAACATATTAAATTATTTCTTTTTTCCTTTACATATTGTAAATGTGTTTAAACAAAGCTTAAACTTTTTTTATCTTTTCCTTTCAATTGTTTCCTTTTTAGAAGGTTTTATTTCTTTAAATTTGTTTCTTCTGTAATAAATTTTTATCGTTTTTTGAAAAAAAAAGGCACAAATGCATTTTATGGTATGTTGTTAAGTTTTTTTTTTTTTTGTTTGCTTGTTCCTTTTATCTAGAAGTCTATGATTTTGTGTTTTATGTATTTTATTTCTATTCTCATCTTTATTGTTGTGCTTTTTGTTGTTATCTTGTTTTAGTACCATCCCCACTTTAGTTTTATACTTTCTATTCGATGTAATTCTAATATGAGTACAAATTGTCATTTGCTGTTATTACAGGATTAGTTGTTTATTGCGATGTGCTCTAGTTCTTCTTTTATCTTTTAGTTCTACTGTTACTAACTTCAGTGGACTTCCTTTGTGTGCGTATGTGTGGGTGTAAATGTGTATCTTATCTTCTCATACTCCCAGTAATAGCAATTATATGCGTTATTGTTATGTGATCCTAATTGAATTTAGTTGTACCCTTAACATACAGGCAAAATATTCTGATGGGTTCCTTTAGATCTGTAACTGGAAGATGTGTTAAAAGAAAAAAATATTGAACACATGTTTTTGTGAGAGGTCATAACCTCCACCTTCATGTAGGGGATAACAATCCCAAAAGGAAAGTGGGGCATAAAATCCCCATGGGTGTAAGGATGATAAAAATTAACTAGAATTTAGGAAAATTAACTTATTTGGAGGAAAAATTGAATTGAAAACGTCGCTAAGACACTTTTTACTAAAATTTAATAAAATTTTCCTTGAAGTTAAAAAACAAAATTTTACTTAAAATTTGGTCAAAATTTCTAAATTATTGTATAGAAAAATTTTACTATTGACAACTAAATTTTTATTAGAAAACAGTTTTCCTCCTAATTA
Organism: Eustalomyia histrio; assembly: GCA_949748255.1. NCBI lineage: Eukaryota > Metazoa > Arthropoda > Insecta > Diptera > Anthomyiidae > Eustalomyia > Eustalomyia histrio. The sequence goes on from OX456523.1 coordinate 25,292,818, forward strand.
TTTCATATATCATCTTAAATTTTACTGCTAGCAAGGAAATGTTTTCTTGGTTTTAAGAAAAATTGTATTTTATTCAAGTTAATTAGATAATTTTTTTTACTAAAAACTAGGACTTAACTTCCTAAAAATAAAAAAATATTTTCTTAAATCAAGTTTACTTTTCACTTTTTATAAGTTAAAATAAATTATGACAAAGTTAGATCCTTTTAGTAGTTAATTAATGGTTCTCTTTGAGAGCACTACAAAAATGGACGCCCTAAGTGACACATGGTTTCTATGGCTAAGGAACACCGGGGGTCCTTTGTCTTCTTAAATTAACTAATTTAAGGAAATTGTTGCAAAAATACAAAATATCACAATATTGGAAAATGGAAAAATGTCATAAGTTTATTTTATGACTATTTTAGCTTAAACTTTAATGGACTTACACAAATTTTAAAATTTTTTTATTATTAAGTTAAAACAAATTTGTTTGAGTGCCTTCGATAAGTATAAAGTTTTATATGGGCAACGTCAATTAATTAAGTCATTTTGCTGTAAAGTATAAAATGTGCTTGTAGTCAGCAAACACAATTATTATGAAACAGCGTAAAATCAAATTTTTTTAACTTTTGCTAACAAAATTTAAAATATATTTTAAGCTATTTTAAGTTCAATCTTTAAGACTGTTAAGATTAGAAGTGGCACATGAGCGATTTTTGACTTGCGCTCCCGCACGATCACGAACCAAGAAAAACTAAATTTCTTACAAAAACTAAATTTTTCCTCGATGAAGAAAATTTAACTCAAGTTTTTTAATTTATCTGAAGAAATCTCAAAAATTAGAAAACTTTTACTTGAAAAAAAAAAAAATGTTTTGGTAAAATTTTTAAAATATTATCTGAACTAAGTTGCTTTACAATTTTCCCTAGAAATAGTCCATCATTTTCTAAAATCAAATAAATTTTTATTATTACATTGCAAAAAATTGATTACTTATTTTTTATAGCGAGAACTAATTTTAAGAAAAGATTTCTTTAAAGTCAAAAAGTGGTAGACTTAAAAACTGAATTTATAAATGGCTTTCTAAAGTTTAGTTAATTTTACTACTCGCTTGGAAAAATGAACACACAGTAAGTTCAAGTACTTGCTCATGTTAAGTTAGACAAATTTTTGAACTAAATGGGAGGAAATTATGTCCTAATTTTTAATTTTTTTTTTACACTAAACTAACATAAGTTATATTTTAGTATGCAAATTTCTTAAAACTAACATGTTTTTTTTAAAAATTGATAAAATATTATTTATTTAACTTGTTTCTTTTTTTCCTAAAACCAAAAATATTACTTAGGAAGGACATGAACTATTTCTGAGTATACAAACCAGAGAACTGCAAAATCAACTTTTTTCTTGATTTAATCATACACAAAAATTCTTGTTCACTTTTAATAATTAAACAAAATTGACTGTAGAATAAAATCAGCATCATGCTACTGAACGCGTAATTGGAATCAGTGTGAATCATATGTCGATTATGTGTACTGCAAATGTAATCACTTAACAGTGTTCAGTAACATGATGCTGATTTTATTCTACAGTGAATTTTGTTGAATTATTAAAAGTGAACAAAAATTCTTGTTCACTTTTAATAATTAAACAAAATTGACTGTAGAATAAAATCAGCATCATGCTACTGAACGCGTAATTGGAATCAGTGTGAATCATATGTCGATTATGTGTACTGCAAATGTAATCACTTAACAGTGTTCAGTAACATGATGCTGATTTTATTCTACAGTGAATTTTGTTGAATTATTAAAAGTGAACAAGAATTTTTGTGTATGATTAAATCAAGAAAAAAGTTGATTTTGCAGTTCTCTGATACAAACTATTTCGTTTTTACCCAATCATAGCAATTTTTATTCATTCTAAGACAATTTGTCTAAGTTTTAATTAAATTTCACCTAAATTGAGGAAAATTTTTAAACTATTTGGATTAATTTTTAGTTAATTTCTTTTTTTTTTTTTTGTTTGAGTGAAGGTTTTCATAATTATAATGAAGGTTTTTCCTTAAGTGGCGGCTAAGGAGTGTGGTCTTAAATAATCTTATTTTTCGATTTTTTTATATATATTTCTTATAATTTGAAATGCTTCAAACAGACGACCTTTTTTGTTATTCAATTGTAATTTTTTTCATTAGCACATTTGTATTTTAGATTTTTGTTGGTTTGAGTTAAAAATTTTCATATAATAACCAGAGAAGACAAAATTATTGTACTTTGCTGTTTTTCATTTTTTTACTCATAATTGCTTTTTTGGGTTTTCCAGTTTTTAGATTTAAAATAGCTTTTTGTTAAGATTTTTTTTAGCTTTAAATTCCTTTTTCACAATTTTTACCTTAGATTTTTTTTTTTCAATAAATAAATATATATTTTTTCTGCTATTTTTGTTCTATTTTTTTTAAGTGTTTTTACACCAACTTTTTGCTTTTGCTTCTTTTATTGCTTTTTTGGTAATATTTTTTTCCTTTAAGTATATTGAATTTAGCTTTTTTGTCTTCCCTGATAATAACGCTCTTTTTATTTAAGCGAGGAATTGTGTCTGTGTTTTTTCGATATTTGTAGTCTTTTGGCTTTCTGGTCACTTTTTGCAAAAATCTTTTTTTCACACTTAATTCCAATATATATGAAATATGTGCCAAACTGGGATTGCTTTCTGCAGCACTTTATTGCTATATATATAAATATATTAAAACTTTATAAATTTCAGACATGTTTTTCATACAAAAATGCGTAATTTTCTGAACCCACTTTATTAACTTCCCACTGCGTGAATATATTCGAATTTCATTAACATCAAAGGGAACCCATCTGCTTAGTTTCCTTGTCATATAAAATAATATTAAATAGAAAATAAGAGCTTTATAAGTAGTACAAGTACAAAGTACATAAATATTTTTATGTACGTTTTATGAAATTTAAATGTTTTATTATGTGTTTTAGGTAAAAAGTGATTTAAATAGGAGTTTTTAAATATTTGATTTAATGTCGATATATTAAAAAAATATTATAGCCACACAAAAGCAAACACTTTAAGAAATATAATTGAGAATTTTTAAGCTAGTAACGCCAAAAAAAGAAAAACAAAAAAGATATATAATATCAACGAATTTGATTTTTTTACTAAAATTCTGCACATAAGATGATTTAAGCAATTTTAACCATTTAGCATAAATTTTAGAAATTTTAAAATTATTTAAAACACTTTAAATATTTTTGGACAACAAATTTGATTATGATTGAGAAAGATTAAAATTCTATATTTTGTAAAAATTTGCAAATAATTAATAAGTGTGTCTATGTTTTTTTATATCGTGTTTATATATTTTACCAAGCAGAACTCGAAAGTCAAAGTTTTATCTTTCAACGGTTTGCTATTTTTATTTTTATTTTTGATTTGTTTTTTTTTTTTTTGGTTCGTCTATATTTGGGCCAACGGTCAGTAGTGCAATTCCGTAACTTTCTAACGACAAAATTCGATAGTTAAATTGTCAAAATTCGGTAATTAACAACAAAAGCTATTCTGAAATTTTTTTCTAGCCATACTTGTAGCTTTTTGTAAATTAATTTTAAATTAACACCTTTTGTCGGTAGCTCTTGTTAATAATTTCAAAAAATACAGAATATCTTTTTTGGTAACTCAACAGACAATTATCGTTAATTAACGAATTCGATAAAATCGTTAAGAAAGTCAGAGAATTGCACTAGTGTTGCTTGTTGTGAAGGAAACTGTGTTATGGGCAAAACCAACGTCCACCCTCCACTGGAAAAAAAATCTCTGCTTGGGGTTGGTCAATAGAAGTTTCCCAGTACTCAGAAAATTCGGAATCTCCCCTCGAATTGAGTTTCTCCTAACCACTCTTCATGGTACCGAATTCGAGTTCCAGTACTTGCAGTACGATAAATTCTCCTAAGAGTGTTATATAAATTGTATGAATTTTGCATTAACCTAACACCAAAAAGTGTACTACAAGTCGTATGAGCAATACGATTTGACATTTAATATCACTCATACGACATGTGGTGCAGGTTTTTGCGTTAATCTACAGAATGGAGCAAAAACCATCATCTAATTTGCTTTTGCTATAACTTTTCTTTAAAGTGAAAATTAATTTGAGTTTTAACTGATTATGTTTACTCGCACTTATAAATTTTGTTTTAATTAATTAAGGAAAATTACGTAAGAAAAATGGCCGCTGTAGGCGTTGATGCAAATTTGAGCTCTTTTAATTGCATTTGCACAACTGTGCCCGGAGTTTATGGTGTGACGTTGGCAATTTCGGCTCGAATGTTGTTTTTTAATTCCTCTACTCCCAAAGGAAGTCTGGCACATTCAAATCAAGATACCTGGCAAAATCACCGATATTAAAAGCTCTGGAAAGGCATTCTTCAAAATATGATAAGTGGCCCTGGTCAAATATCATCAACTTCCGGTTAGAAAAATACAGTCAGCAATGGCTCTATAGCAGTCGCTGTTCACCGTATAATAGCTATACCGCCGGCGTCTTTGAAAAAATTAGGTCCAAACACCTTTTTCGCCGTAACTGCACACTACACTCAGAACAAAAAGTTAGTAGAACAATTTGTAAACGGTTTTCAATCGCACTCTACTATTTTTGTACTGATTTTTAGTAAAAAATTATTATTTAGCAAATCTTTTTGCTATTTACATTTTACAAATTACAGAATTTTTACAGTAAATTTACAAATTTTTGTTACTAATTTCAGAAATCATTTTACAAATTTTTGAAAACCGATTTGCTAAAATTAGCAAAAAATATTACTAATTTTAAAAAAGTGGATATTGAAGGAAATGTTATTTCTAATTAAAACTTACACCTACAAACTTAAATTTCCTTAAAATGTTACATATATTTAAAAAGGGATCGGAAGTGAAGATACCGACTGATGTCTAAAAAGATGAAATCCACTTAAAATAGCACTAAAAAGGTTTTTTAGTTCTAAAAATCCGCCCTGAAAACAATTAAAATTTAACCTTAAAAGTAAAAAAAAAAAATTGACCAAAATATTTTTCAAAACAGCAATTACCAAATTAAAACAAAATGATTAATTCGTTTTTTTAAAAAATTAATCAAAATTTTTGATGCTCGATAAGAAAAATAAATTCAAAGCTTTTTACTAATATTTAGTAAATTTTATTGCTGATTTAAGCAAACAGATTTTAAATTCCACTTTACAAAAAGTCTACTAAAATTTAGTACCGGCTACTAATTTTTCTACTAATTTCATTGTACACGTCAGCAGACATGTGTTGCTAAGATTAGCAAAAAATACCGCTGGGCTCAAATTAGCAGAATTTCCCGTAATAACAGCAAAATTTTCAGTTGCCATTACAGACTTTTTTTGGTGAGTGTACACGGTGAATTTAACAGGGTTAATGGTGATGAATTATGAGTGAATTTTCCGTCCCCTAGAACCCGCTAAAATAAAAATGAACCTTATTGCTCATAATAAACTTTGATGCACTTTAAATAGTTTGTAAGTTCAAATAACAGAAAATAACATATAATTTTAAATGTTCTTTAAATGTTAACACATCAGTAAAAAACAAATGATTAATCAGTTAAAAATAAATGTTAAAATTTTTCCTCCCAATTCTGTAAAAAATAACTGATTATTCATTTATTTGAAGTTTTTTCGGGTTTTTGTCTTAATTATATATACTCACACAGTCTAAAGATACATTTTGTGTGAATGACCATATGTGTGTGTATGTTTATGATGTTTTTGTAATTTGTATATAAACAAACACAAAATTGAAATTTTTTGATTATTTTTTTAAATTTAAATTTGTTATAACTGTATGCTACAAATTTTCATTTTGTGTGTAAATTTTATATTAAATTTGAAACAATTGAAAAGAGAGAAAACAGTGTAACTGAAAAAATATGGTAAATGACAGTAAATTATTTTGAATAAAAAATATATAAAAAAAAAATTAGAATAAATATTACTTTCAAAAATTAATGTGTATGTTCCTGTATTTTTAAATGGAACGGAATTATTTCTCATACGCCACGAAATGTGCAATTTTTAAGGACGTTTTCTTGTGAATGTTCGGGGCTTCTCTACCACATTTTCACGCAATGCTTCGATGTTTTTGGCCGAAAGGCTGGTTCTGGGACTTCGGCAGTCTCGTGTTGTATGACTCTTTTCAAATTTGTGCTGCGTTAACACCACAGACGAATTATAGGTCGAAAATATTGTCAGAATTATAACGGGTTCTTGAGGTAAAAGTTATTCATTGTTATAGAGTATAAATTTCACACATGTCTACTTCACAAATGTCAAAACCAAAAATAGCAGCACTTTTCAATAGGGTGATACTTATTGCTCAACTCAATATGCAGTAAAAATTGTCAAAATTTTTTTTGAGTTTAAATCATAAAAATAAAAAAAAATGTAGTAATGAAAATAAAGTAATTAATCGTGTGATTTTTGATCCAGCTGATCAATTACTTAATAAAAACTCCAGTCGTACTTAGTGAGACGAAAAATTTGATTATTAGAAAGATCAAAAATTTTTATCTGTTCATTTAGAAAATATCATAAGTTAGTTATTTTGTAAAAAAATTGGCCCATTCCGGTCAATACTTCAATATGGGCTTAACTTTGTGTAATTTTTTGTGCAATGCTTTTTACCTTCAATTTATCAAAATACATTCATATTTCATTTTTTTATGATAAAATTTTCCAATTTAAAGTTTCTAAATTATTTAAAATTTTCGCTTAAATCTTTTCATTGACCTTTACGTTACAGTGCCAAAAAAAAGCACTGACATTTATAAAACTTAATATTGTCTTAAAAAATTAAGAAAATTGTTCCATTACAATTATATGAAAGGAAAATTTGTATTACAGGCACATCTAAAATACAGTTCTTAAACACGTTTCAACTTAAGCGAGTATGTAAGTACAGGTTGGTTGAAAAGTTCCTGCGATCACCAAGAGATGGCACTGCTATCTCCAAACTTTTTTTTTTTTCTCAAGTTGGTATAACTGTCCTGAGAAGACATGCAAAGTTGCAAGTCATTCTGTCAATTCTTTCTTTGTTTACAAGCCATTTGAAGTTGACGTGTCATTGATTTTTTTTAATATGGAAAAAATTTAATATCGTGTAGTCATTAGATTCTTTGTTTTAAAGGGTTTAAAAGCAAAGGAAATTTATGAACAATTGTTAGAAGTGTATAAGGAGTCCTCACCTTCAAAACGCACTGTTGAATTTTGGGCTGGTGAATTTAAACGTGGTCGTACCAGCCTTAAAGACGACCCACGCGAAGGACGACCAAAAACTGCAACCACAGCAGAAATCATTGAGCAGGTACATAATATGGTTAGTGAAGATCCAAGTTTGACTAAGCGTGAAATTGCTAATGCCATAGGCATCTCAGACGAACGAGTACTCCATATTTTACATGAAGAATTACGTGAGAAAAAACTGTTTGGAAAGTTAGTGCCGCACACATTAACAATTCAACAAAAACTTGATCGAAAACAAATTTCTCTGCGTAATTTGGAGCGTTTTGAGCCGAATAAAACCGACTTCGTGCGTCGTTTTATATCTATGGATGAGACTTAGATCTACCACCATGATTCTAAATTGAAACAAGAACGTTTACAGTAGACTCAAGCGGGTTGTTCAGCTCTAAAGCAGGTGAAGTCACAACGATCAGCAAAGAAGGTTATGGCATCAGTTTTTGTGATGCAAAAGGAATTTTGTTGATTGATTATCTTTAGAAAGATAAAACAATCAACTCTGAATATTATTGCAACCTTTTGGATCAGCTGGATGAAAAAATTCGTGAGAAAAGGCCTGGTTTAAAGAAGAAAAAAAATCATTTTTCATCAAGACAATGCACCTGCTCACAAAAGTGCTTTGACGATGGCTAAATTCAAAGAATTAATGTATGAATTGCTTGAACATCCACCGTATTCACCAGATTTGGCTCCCAGTGACTACTATATCTTCAGAAATCTCAAACAATTCCTTCGTGGAAAGCATTTTTCGTCGAATGAAGAGGCCATAGCAGCCGTAGACGGTTATTTTGCAGAGCTTCCGGAAAACCATTATAAGGATGGGATAAAATTATTGGAAGATCATTGGAACAAGTGTATTGAGCTTCTAGGAGATTATATTGAATAAAGAAATATATTTCGTAACAAAAGCAGTATTCTTTCATTTCGAGCGCAGGAACTTTTCAACCAACCTGTATGTATGTGTTAAAGTTTCCTGTGCTAAAAATTAAATGGTTGACATTTTGCCAACAATTCATATTACTAAAAGCTTTAACATTTTTATTTTATTTGCTAAACTTTAATACATACAATACATTTTTTTTAAAGTAAAATTGATGTTTTTTTGTTAAGTTTTCATATATATAAATTTTTTTTTTATTATTTAAGATGTTGTAAAATACAGTTTTACGTATTATATTATTCCTATAACAACTTTTACCAAATTAATAATCTGGGTATTTTTTTTCCTTTGTGTATATTTTTCCAAGAAATAGCCTGCCCTTTTAAAAACTGTTGGTTTTTATTTGATACCAATACAAAATAAGCAGATTCGTACTGGCAACCAAGTTTGTTGCCAATCGATTGGTCTGGTTGCACTGATAAAATATTAAAAAAGAAAAAAAATTAAATAAAATTAAAATGGTGCATTTTAAAAAAGTTTTCGTTGTTTTAACAATTATTTCGTAATTTTATGCATGGGGTTATTATAAGTGTGTGATTGGGACAGCAGTAGTTGGACTGTGACAATAGAATATTCGAAAAAAAATTATATGGCTGCCACTGCATCATTTCATTGGCAACAAATTTGGTTGTTAGCACGAATCTGTTTTCTAGTTGAATAATCTCTTTCTTGTTTCTTTTCTCCTACCGTGTGCTATGGTTTTCCTATATTTTTCTTCTTGATTATTTATTGTATTTTTAACCTTTTTGCCGCCTTTTTTTATATAAAAACAAACATACATTTTTTTTTTCTGTACAAAAGAAAGGGTTAATGCTTTTTAAATCAAAAGGGTCCCCAAGGTAGTTTATAATACAATCACAGATATGTAAAGTGAAAGTTTAACAGAAAAAAGGGAAAGTGAATTATGGGGGAATAAATTGAGCCAATATAACCAGCCACATAAGCTATTAATCATTGCGAATTGCAAACGATTTTTTTTGTGTGTGTACATACGTACATGTTTGTTGTTGAAATGGTCTTTATTTAATCTTTTAAATGCAAACAATAGAAAAAGGAAAACATTTAAAGATGGTTTACGGTTGAAAAAATATGCCCTATAGGTTTAAAGGACAATTACCTTGTGTGAGTGTATTCCTGTATGTGTGTTTTTTGTGTGGGCGGTGTATAATTTTTATATGAAAACCATAATAAAACATATTATTTATTTTGAGTAAATAGGTGGGAGTTGCATAAATGTTTTTCCAAGATTGATATTCATTTTTTTTTTTTTGAGAATTATCAATAAATTCTCAATAAATACAATCAAAATATTTTACTTAACTATGAACATTTTCCTCTTTCATTTGATATTAACTTAGAAGCCCCATACAGCGTTACCGGTTATTTTAGATTAAGAAGAAAATTTAGTTAAGTGGCTTGTGACATTTTTAGAACCCCCGTCCTAGTGGATGTCTGTACAGGAACAGCAACAAAACCCATCAAAAAATAGCTCAGCCAAAAATCTATTAAAATCCAAAATAACACAAAAATCATAAAAAAAAACTTTGAAAACTCCAAAAAATTATTTCTAACTACACTCAGCAAAAAAAAAGTTATAGAAAAATTTGTAAACAGTTTTCAATCCCACTTTACTATTTTTGTACTTATTTTTAGTAAACAAATTATTATTAAGCAAATCTTGTTGCTATTGACATTTTACAAATTTCAGAATATTTACAAAATTTTTGTTGCTAATTTCAGAAATCATTTTGCAAATTTTTTAAAAATTGATTTGCTAAAATTTGCAATAAAAAATTACTAATTTTAAAAATTGGTTATTAAAGGAAATGTTATTTATAATAATTAAAACGTACACCTACAAACTTAAATTGCATTAAAATGTGAAAAAAGGGATCAGAAGTGAAGAAACCGACTTATGCCTAAAAAGAAAGCATCCACTTAAAATAGCACTTAAAAGTTTTTTTAGTTCTAAAATCAGCCCTAAAAACAATTAAAATTTGACCTTAAAAGTAAAAAAAAAATTTACTAAAAATATTTTTGAAAACAGATATTAGCAAATTAAAACCAAGTGATGAATTCCGTTATGTTTTTATAAATTTTATGCCTTTGATTTTTTTTTTAATTTTGTCTTAAATATTTTTTGAAAAAAAAAAAATAAATATTAAAAAATTTGATGCTCAATTAAATAAATAAATTTTAAAATTTTGTACTAATATTAATAATATTTAGTAATTTTTTTTTTTGCTGATTTTAGCAAACAGATTTTAAATTCCACTATACAAAAAGTTTACTAAAATTTTCTACAAATTTCATTGTACAACACGTCAGTGGAAATGTGTTACTAAGATTAGCAAAAAATACCGCTGGGCTCAAATTAGCGAAATTTGTTGTAATAACAACAACATTTTCAGATGCCAACTTTTTTTTAGTGAGTGTATGTCCGTTATATACTTTAAAGTCATTTAACCGATGCTCCGGGTAATCACCCGGGGACTCCGGGTACTCCCGTTTGTTAGGCAGGGCAACATTTTTCTACGCTAACAAGGTAGCAGGCTTTTCCCGCTACTAAAGAATAAAATATGTAAATTTGCCATCCCTATCAGTAAACTTTTCCCTAAAAGTACCCAAAACTTTTGAAACTTTTACAACAGCAGATTGAAAAAAACTGAAAAACTACCAAAAGTGTGACACCAATAAAAAGAGCTCCAAATCCTTTGCAACAATACCACACTTGCATATGGTTCCTTTGGATTAAATATCTTATAAAGCAAAAAACAAAACTTAGTTTTAAACCCCTATACAACCCCTTAAATTCAGGTTTCTCGAAAAAAGCGGTTTAGGCAGGCTGCTAAAGGCAAAAAATTGCAAACAGATAAATATTACAAAAACCCAGACTCGCCCTATTTCATTTAGTTTTCTCTAGTGTTTCAATTCCTCTTGATCCCCGTTCCAGTTCATTTTGTTTCCTTTGTCTGGTGTTTAAATTCTACTCATTGCCCCATTCATTTTTGTTTGTTCCCCCTTGCCGAGTGTTATACTCATTCCCCCATTCATTATACTTCACTCCCCCTTGACGAGTGTTTCAATTCTACTTGTTCCCCTTGTCTTATGTTTCAATTCCACTCGTTCCCGTTATATTCCAGTTTGTTGCCCTTGCCCAGTGTTTCAATTCTTCTCTATATTCCACTACGTTCCCCTTTTTCAGTGTTATAGTAAGATATTCGAAGATAGTAAGATTTCGAAAAATCTTAATATTAAGAAAAATCGCTAAAAATAGAAAAAAATATATACGAGGGCCGATCAATAAGTCCGTGACTTTTCGAACTTCCATCGTGGCATCTGAAAATGTTGAAATGCAACACTGCTCCCAAGTACCACCTTTTAATAGACTACTGTCAAGTTCCGTCATTTACTTTGCGTTTAACAGATGTTCAAAGCATATAACCTGGTGGATTTTTTTTTAAATAAAAAAAAGAGAATTTCGAGTGCTCATTAAACATTATTTTTTGCCACAAAAAACTGTCAATTAAGCCATGGAAAAGCTTGATAAATACTATGGGGACTCTGCACCTGCATAGATTTTAATGGTAAAAAAGTGATTTACTGACTTTCGTTGTGGCCTTACAAGCACGGAAGGTGCCGAACGTTCTGGATGCCCAGTTGAGAGACCAGTTGAGAGACACCAAAAACAATTGAAAAAATTCACGATATGGTGTTGGCCGATCGGATATTGAATGTGCGATAGATTGTGGAAGACATAGTTTCAATTTTAAACGATCACTTGGGTATGAGAAAGCTTTCCGCAAGATGGCTGCCGCGTTTGCTCACAATCGATCACCAACGGAATCGTGTGACAGCTTAGTTTCCATTGCAAAAATCCATGAAGTAGACTACGAATTGCCCCCTCGTTCGCCTTATTCTCCTTATCTAGCCTCCAGTGACTATTTCCAAACCTAAAGAAATGGCTCGGTGGAAAGAGATTTAGCTCCAACGATGAAATTATTGATTATTTTATGGACCTCGAAAAATCCTGCTGTTAATTTTAGTGTTTCAATTCCACTTGTTTTTAAAATTTTAAATTTCTAGCCAAGCGGTTTGTTCTGGCCGTTAAAGAGAAATCAGTTCCCTAATGTCTTAATGCTCCATTTCTACCATGTACCTAATGAAAATTCCAAAAAATACCCATGTTTCAGGAATCAAATATCTTAAAGTTCTAGCTAAATCGATTCGTTCAGGCCGTTTAGGGAAAACTGTTGACAATGGAAACCCAAAATTCCACAAAATAAAAGCTTTTTAGTGAACCATATTTGGACCTACTCCCTATAAAAATTCATCCTACCGCTATTTGATCAAATAAACGTTTTTATCAATTTCGTTTAGATTTATCTCTGTATTTTCCGCCCTGTTTATACAAATTTACTTGGTGTAGGGTATCATAAGTCGGGCATGTCCCACTTAAATTTTTGGTTCATTTGTCTGACGCGACGTGACGAAAGCCAGCTTATCTTGTCAGAGCTCAAATTTGTGTTTATGATACCAGCGGATAAGCAGAAAATTCTGAAGAGAATACAGCCCTGTACTGAAAATTTTACTCTGGCAAGATAAGGTCCCTTTCGTGACGTCGCGTCATATTTATCATTTAAATTAAGGGATTAACCATCTCTAGAAATCAATCAAGATAACATTTAAACAATTATTATTTTTAAAATTAAACAATCATTTAACTTGTTTAACAATATTTCTCATTACCACTAGTAAAACAAAGATTATCACTTTTAACTTTGATAAAGTTCAAAACAATCATAAAGATTCTTGTCAATAATCTATTTGTTTTTAAGTAAATATTTATAACAATTGAAAACCTCTAAATGTTAGGGAATTGTTATAAATTCCAAAACCATACAAATGCTAAAAAAACTTGCAATAACTTTATCAACTCTAAAATAATGATAACAAACAATTAAAATAATAATTCTAGAAAGTAAACAAAGCAACCTGGTAAATTCTGAAGTTAATATACATAAACAAAATGTAGTTATAAAATAAAATTTAAATTTAAAAATTTTTGAAAACCAACTTTAATAGTATAAAGTTTTTTTTTTTTTTGAACTAAATCATCATGATAAATTCCAATAAATCGTATAGACCTTTTGTTTAACAAATAAAAAAAAGATCCTTGTAACTAAAACAATGTTTTGATATACACATATATATATTTTTTTAATATATGCCTTAAATAACTTTTGAACAATTTTTGAATAAAAAAACAGAAAAACGTTTGCCTACAGAGAATGTTATACGTTTGAACTAAAAAAAATAAATTTATAAACTAAAAAATACATATTGTACTAACGTCTTTTTGCTGTAGTTTAACAAAGTTCTATTTAAAGGTTAAAGAAAATATGTTTCTTTTTTTGTATATATACGCTGTTGTATGTTTTTGTGTGCTCTTGTTTTTAGGTTGAATTTTGTTTCTGTGTGTGTGTTTTATTTTTCATTGTTTCGTTTCCGGTTTATTGAACATTTTGTATTCTTTTGAGGCAATATCCGTTTCAAAAAAAAAAAATAATGTTTCTTTGACTTTTTATTTTTGGTGAACTTTTTTGTTTTTCTATCGAGTGAAACATTTCAGTTCATATTACATATGATTGGCTTTGATATCCTACTACTGTAACATATACATATATAAAAACATGTTGTGTTTGTAGAATTATTTTAAAGAAAACACTTTTTAAAACATTTTTTATGTTTTTTATTTACAAAATTTATTATATGGTTATTTTAGATTTTTTATTGTTTATTTATTTTGTCACTGAGGTCATTTATTTTTTTTTCTTGTTGGTTTTTTGGGGCCTTTTTTTATTTTTTTGTAAACTTTAGATTTATTAATATGATCTAAATATGCCAAAATGTAAATAATGTTTTGTGTTGGTTTAATTTATGTAACAAGTAAAAAGACATTAATTTTTAAAGCAGTCAAGAAATAAAAATAAAATTGTAGATAAACGAGTTTAATGGGAAGTTTCTTCCGGATTTGTTTTTTTTTTCACTTTATTATTGTAAGTTTTGATGAATATTTTAATAAAAATTTTGTAGATTCAGTAATTTTTAACTGCAGAAATTATTTTTGATTATTTTGAGTGTGTTTATATGAAAAAGAGGTTTTAAAAGACTATCAATACACCGATAAAACTAAAATCGAGTTTCAATTAAAATATTTGTAAATACAATTAAAAATTTAATTGAATTAGGACCAGCAAAAGAATTTTTTATATCAATAAATTTTTTGTTTAAATTAATTGAAATTTTTCAATTATTCTTTTAATCATATCAATTAAATTTTTCATCAAAAATCTTTAACATTTTTAATGAAAGTTTTAATTATATCAATTAGAAATTTTATTAAAATTCAATTTAAGTTTTAATCAAATGTTTGGACCAGCAAAAGAATTTTTTATATCAATATTTTTTTTTTTTTAATTAATTGAAATTTTTCAATTATTCTGTTAATCATATGATATGTATCAATTACATTTTTAATCAAAAATCTTCAACATTTTCAATTAAAGTTTTATGTATATATATATAAATATATCAATTAGAAAATTAATTACAGTTCTAACCAAAAATCAATTAAAATTTTAATAAAATTTTTGATTTAAATTTCAGATTCAAATCAATAAAAATTTTAATGAAATTTTCAATATTCTTTAAGCTCTGCATTAACACCAATACGTCATTAATTTAGCAGAAACAGCTTTCGATTATCGTTTTGAAAAATCTATTCAAATTTAATTTATTTTTATCAATAAATTTTTCATATCTGGAGCCAAATCGCCTTATGTGGCAACACTGATGCATACAAACACTACATAACCTATGTTGTTTTTGTAAATTTAAAAAAATTATGTTATGCTTTTATTAATAAAAAATATTTTTAACAAAACATGTTTTGTTTTTGTTTAGGGATTTAAGATGCAATTTAAATAAATCAAAATAATGTTATTAATAGTGTTTATTGTAAACTAGAATATTTTGTACACCAAAATCAAAAAAATAAATTAATTGAAAATTTTTGGCAATATTTTTTTCTGTGTATATGGATAAAGTTTAATCGAATTTTGCCGAATCTCCTTTTATCAACTTTTACTTGTCTAACTTTCCCGTCTTGACGCATGCATTAACTTTTGTACCCCAAGAGGCTAAAAAAAACCCGTCAGATCAGGTTGATTTCAAATTTATGTCTCTAATGCTCTTTTTCTGATCTGGCATTGATAACTTACTACACATGTGAACATAGAAATAAGTTTTTAACATACATGCTCATACATGGGCATATGTGACTATACGGGTTCATCCATAGTTCAATATATAAACACATATGTTCTCATATATGACCATATTTCTTCGGATCTGAAATTTATATATGACCAGATATGACCATATACAATTATATCCGAAATTTTAGTTTATAAAACTTTAGATGTAATAATATATTATTTCATATACATATGTTTATATATAATTATATTTACTCACCAAAAAAATCTGTACTGGCAACTGAAAATTTTGCTGTTATTACGGGAAATTTTACTAATTTAAGCCCAGCTGTATTTTTTGCTATTCTTAGCAACACATGTCTGCTGACGTGTAGTACAATGAAATTTGTAAAAAAAATTAGATGCCGCTACTAAATTTTAGTAAATCTGTTTTCTAAAATCAGCAAAAAAAAATACTAACCGTTATTAATATTAGTACAAAAAAATATTTTAGACAAAATTAAAAAAAAAATCAAAATAGTAAAAACAAACAAATTTATCATTTTGTTTTAATGTGGTAATTTCTGTTAGTAATTTTTGTTTACTTATAAGGTCAAATTTTAATTGTTTTTAGGGCTGATTTTTAGAACTAAAAAAAATTTTTAGTACTATTTTTTAAGTGACATGAGTCGGTATATTCATTTCCGATTCATTTTTTAATCTATGTAATATTTTAAGGCAATTTAAGTTTGTATATATAAATTTTAATTATTAGAAATAATATTTCCTTCAATACCCACTTTTTTAAAATTAGTAAATTATTTTGATATTTTTAGCAAATCGATTTTAAAAATTTGTAAATATTCTATAAAAGCTTACTAAATAATAATTTGTTTACTAAAAATCCGTACAAAATTAGTAAAGTGGTATTGAAAACCGTTTAGAAATTTTTCTACTAACTTTTTTCCTGAGTGTATGAGCGGTATTATATAAATATATATGAGGCTTTATAGTAATATATATGAAAAAACTTTGGCTTGAAACCTGATTTTATAATACTTGTTTCATAAAATAATTCGCTAATAAGTTAATTTTTGGAAATTTAGCCAAGAGCGCAGTCGAAATGATTGTCTGCAACAATCGCTTTGGCTAGAATTCTGCAATTTAAAATGCGTATTCTCTTAATTATGGGCTGATTAACTGATGAGCTACTATTAGTAATTTTTTTAATAGGGGCCTGCCCTTGTAGAATGAAACTTGAAATTTAAGACATGTGTTACTTGAGTTATGGGCTAATTCAATGATAAGTTACTTCTTAATATTCAGCATTATTGGGCCGCCCCATTTATACCAAGCCTTAATTGGATTTGGTTGGAGCATCCCTCAAGAAATTTGATTTTCAGATTTTATCTGTTTTCACTGTATTAAAAACTTACAGCTAGTTACCTTATATTAAGGAAATAGTACATATGCTACTTAATACAAATTTTCCGTAGCCAGAAAGACTAATCTGTGTTAGTGTAAATCAATGCCACTCAAAAACTGTGACCTTTATAAGGTACCTAAATAAGTTAGCCTAAGGCTCAAGTGTCCTTTGGTTTGGTTGCTTCATTAAAGTTCACTATAAAATTTCTATTCTATGTTATTTAAATACCCTTCACACTTCAAGGATTTCTTTTGTAATTTAATTTATTTTACATTAGCATTTAAAGTGAGGTAATTACACATTGTTAAAATTACTCATTCATATAATTAATAATAAAGTAATACGAGTATTTTTTTCTATATAAAGTTCATTGTTAAATGTTGTAAAATTACCACAAAAATCATCTTAAAATTATAATATTTCATGAAAATAAAATAGCATTGAAATTTTTTATTAACACGCAGTCCTTAACACCAAGTTTACCACAAAATAACAAGGGTCATAACCTTAACAACTGACCAACAGCAATTTTAAATGCAATACAAAGGAATAAAATTGTTATTGAAAAATAACAACAAAAACAAGAACATTTTGTGAACGAATATAATCGCCTTTTTCTAGCAACAAAAAAAAAAATATATATTTATTTTTCAACAAATACCAACTTAACACATATGTATAAGCGGATATTTGTTGCTTAAAAAAAATACATATAATTTAATAACAATGCATGATGCTGTTGATAATCTGTTAAATATTTAATCACCTGCTAAAATACAGCAATTCCACTTGAAATCTACTACAAATGTTTTGGAACAACAGAAAGTGCATTTAAATTATTTACCCTTGTTAAGATTAAAGTAAACATGTAATGTTGATATCTGTTTAATTTTTATGCTCCTAGATACTGCCACTAATAGATTAATTTATAGTTGTTAGTGAAAAAAAAAAAAATATATAAATACCACCAAAATTATATATTGTATGTTTGGAGTTAACAACCTCAAGTGCATAATAAACATTTAAACTTTTAAACAGTCACACACCCCATGCACACTAACATTTTCGCATAAAGAAATACAATCTCTATGCTCAAAGCATGTACGCAAGTGAAAAAAATTTATATGGTACAATATTTAATCATATCCAATTTGATATCCCATGTAAAAATCGAAATATATATGAACATACATGATCATACATGGGCTTGTATATGATCATACATGGGCATACATGGTCATATACGTCCATACATGATCTCATATATGACCATATATCTTCGGATCCGTAATTTGAGGGTATATGGTGATATATGTGCATATATTATCATACATGCTCATATATTATTCATGCATGCTCGTATATGATCATATACGTCCATATACCCTCAAATTTCAGATCCGAAGATATATGATCATATATGAGATCATGTATGGTCATATATTGAACAGTGTATGGACGTATATGACCATGTATGCCCATGTATGATCATATACAGGCCCATGTCTGATCATGTATGCTCATATATATTTCGATTTTTACATTGGATTCCTAAATATCTGCTATATCATCTAGCTGATCTTATTTGATCCGAAAAATTTCATATCAAATTAGATCTAACAATTTATTTGGGGATTTAGATCAAATTAGATCCAACAATTTAGTAGGATATATTATTAAAAAATATATTTTTTTTTAAATTGTAATTAAAAATTCTAACAAAAATATGCCTTGGGCAGGGTCGCATTAAATCTAATTATGTATGGACCAACTACACCGACCAAAAAAAGTCTGCAATGACAACATTGATGCATCAAATTTTTATTTATTTTTTTGCTAATTTAAGCCCAGCGTTATTTTTGCTAATCTTAACAACACATGTCTGCTGACGTGTGGCACAATGAAACTAGTAGAAAAAATTAGTAGCCGCTACTAAATTTTAGTAAACTTTTTGAAAAGTGGAATTTAAAATCGGTTTGCTAAAACCAGCAAATAAATTTACTAAATATTATTGATATTAGTGCAATCAAATAAGTATAGAAAATTAGTAAGGCTACCAAATTTTAGTAAATTTCTGTAAACTCAAGGAATTGTAAAATATCGCAAAATTTTAATTTTTAAAAAAAAATATTAAAGAGCAGAAATTAATTGGGTTACTCTTAGATACACTTGCTACACTTTAAAGCTGCTAAATTCCTTTGAAATTGCCTTACGAATTCGAATATACAAATTTATATTTTTTTTAATTGAGCACCACTTTTATTTTCTTTATTTTTTCAAAAAATATTTTAGACAAAATTACAAAAATCAAAGGCTTAAAAAATAGTTAAAACATAAACGAATTTATCATTTTCTTTTAGTTTGCTAATTTTTATTTTTAATAAACTTTTTATATTTTATTGTCAAATTTTAACTCCCATATGCATAGACATTTAGTTGTTTCTTATAACAGTCTTATAAGGAAAATTTGTTCTTGTTTTACATGTTAATTTGATTCATAAGTGGGTTATAAAAATCAAATCAAAATATCTATGCTTATTACAGTAATTGTTTAAGGGCGGATTTTTAGAACTAAAAAAATTTTTAGTGCAATTTTAAGTGGGCGTCCTATTTTTGGATAAGAATTGGTTGAAAAAACTGTCTTCAATTCCGATTCTTTTTTTCAACCTACGTAAAATTTTAAGGCAATTTAAGTTTGTATGTACAAGTTTTAATTATTAGAAATAACATTGTCTTTTATAAAAATAGTAAATTTTTTTTTGCTAATTTTAGCAAATAGGTTTTCAAAAATTTGTAAAATGAGATCTGGAGTTAGCACCAAAAATTTGTAAAATTCTGTTAAAGTTCTGTAATTTGCAAAATGTAAATAGTAGAAAAATTTACTATATAATATATTTTTTTACTAAAAATCAGTAAAAAGTAGGATTGAAACCTGTTTACAAATTGTTTTACTAACATTTTTTTCTGAGTGTAAGAAATGATGTGATATGGAATTATATAAATGACATTTTGAAATTGAAAAAAAAAATTGGAAAAATTTTTCAAAATTAAAAAACAACATTATTAGATTTTCTAAAATTATCAATTATTTGAAATTACTTAACAATAAATTTATTATTTTTTTATTCTTATTTTGAGTCACTAAACATTAAATTTATGGTTTTTATAAAAAAATAATTTTGTTTGGCTATGTGTTGGGTATGTGTACATTTACATTAAAATCGTGTTTTATTACGCACAAATTTGTGAAATTTACTTTTAAATTTTTAAATTTCATTTAATTTTTGCGCACTTTTGATGTAATTTTACCTATTTTGTGTTCATCAATTTACGCATAATGTGTGTATTTTTTTTTTCATTTCCTTTATAAAGTAGTGTGGGTTGAATTGTAGGGGGCCGAAAGGGGCATCGCGATTCTTGTTATATGGGTTATTCCAAGAAACTTTGCCGAATAAACCATAGCTTAAATATTAATTTCGAGTCCCGGGAATTAAAAAAAAAGTATTTTTCCAAAATATTTGTAAATGCCCTGCGGGAAAAAAGGGGTCAGTTGGGATTCGGGACCTGTATCCTGATATGTGAAAACTGGACCGGTTCCGAAAATACGTAGCACGTGACAGGTGAAAAGAGGACCGGTTCCTAAAGTACCTATCACGTGACCGTTTAAAAAGTCATGACATGCTCTTTTAGCCCAGTCCTGTGACATGTCACAAAGGGCAATTGACCCCCTCCTAGGACAAGCCCATGTTAAAGTGACCGGTCCCGTGACCGGTCTCTATCACAACGAACCGGTCACGTGACGTGTCCTAGGATAGGTCCTTTTCCCGCAGGGTTTGTACACCCTAATTTTTGACGCTGTACATTTTGGGCTATTTAAAACTTGGGAATGCATTATGAGAAAGTCCAATATTCGTA
This sequence comes from Eustalomyia histrio, assembly GCA_949748255.1. Classification (NCBI taxonomy): domain Eukaryota; kingdom Metazoa; phylum Arthropoda; class Insecta; order Diptera; family Anthomyiidae; genus Eustalomyia; species Eustalomyia histrio. Next base: position 25,313,674 of record OX456523.1, read on the forward strand.
AATTTTCACAACAATTTCAATTTTCCCCAAAAAAGGCAATAAAATTCACAAAAATACGAAAGCGCCCTCTGGCGGCACTAAAAAAATGTCAGAAATGAACTCGTCGACACAAAATACCCCCACATACACATTTGGCTAGAGAAAATGTTGAAAAACTGGGGTCGAAACTCATTTTTGAGCTAAAGTTTCTTCGGCAAAGTTTCTTGAAATGACCCACCGAACAAGAGTCATGATGCGCCTTTGTCCCAGAAAATTTAATCACCCTAATAAAACAATAAATATATTGTTTAGTAATTTCAAATAATTGATCATTTTAAAAAGCTAATTATGTTGTTTTTTAATTTTTAAAATTTTTCCAACTTTTTTTTTTTAATTTGAAAATGTCATAGTTTTTTACCATTATATGTTAGTTTATTAACAAACTTTGTATGTAAAATTTCTATTCAACAAAATAAGACTACACTTAGAGAAAATATTGATTGCAATTCGATCAAAACCATTAACATTTATTTGTGAGGATTTAATTTTATTTCCAATAACTTAAATCAATTAATAAAGCAAAAATGTTGTATTGGAAATTAAAAAAAAGGACAAGAAACTAAAAATCAATCCTATTATTAAATTATTGGTATTTCCAATCATCTTTAAAAATAAAAGTCGATTAGTATTTGTGTGCGGTGAAAGCAATTATTTATTTAGTGAATATATTAGAAATTTAGTACAGTCTATCAAATTTATTAAAAAATTGTCGATATTCAAAAGTGGTAACTAGAAGTCCGGTTATTTTGATCAAATATATAATTTAATTGTGGATTCAGTAGAAGCAACCGAATTGTGGATTGTATTTATAATAGACTTTACTAATGATTGGTATTGATAAAAAAAATTTATACTAAAACAAATTGTTTAAATTCAAGATAAGCCATCAAAATTTATAAGGGTTGGTGGTGTCGTGGGTAGAGGGGTAGCTCAATACTCCAAATTTCTGAGTTCAAATCCCGAAAAAGGCAAACATTTAAAAAATTGTTTTTTTTTTTAATTAAAATAAATTATTCGAAAGCTTAAAGGACAATATATCAAAGAAAATTAAAATTAGTTGTGGTGCAGTAAGCAAGAGTGTGAAGGTTGGATACCGGAGAAATCTTAAAATAAATTTTTTTTTTTTTAATAAAATTTTGTGGAACGTAATAATATTTCTGTGGAATATAAATATTAAATTGTACAACTGAATATTGGCTTTCCCAACCAAAAATATAATTTAATATGAAAACAGTTGTCGTAACCGCCATAATTCGATTGGCAACAAATTCGTTGGCCACAACTGATACTGTTTTCTCAGTGTAATTTTAGGCATAATGTGAGTAATTGTAAACACATAATGTCTAAAAATACTTCGTGTGTATATTGTTGTATATTAAAGTGTGCGCAAAATAGTTTTACGCATTTGGTGTTTATATTTAGCGAATTTTTGTATTATTACACAAAACTTTACTGATTTTATAGTAGTCAATTTACAAACATTTTTTAGATTATATAAAAAATTTGTTTTTATGGACATGTTATTATATCATATATCATATTAACCTTTAACTGACGAGGTGAAATTTTGGGACATAGTTTATGACGTGATGGTAAATTTTACCCCTCTTAATTTTACTAAAAAAAATTTTGTAGAAAAAATTTTTTGATAGTTATTTGTTTTTTAAAAATAAGCTACTATATTTTTAATTACAAAAAATAAAGAAAACAAATTTTTTTTATTCGTTTAAATAAAAAAGGTACTTTACTTCACAACCCTTTATTTTTGAATATAAAAAAAGATATATAAATAAATTATAAAAAAATATGAATTAAAAAAAAAACAGACAAAAATGTATAAAGACAAATATATACATTTAAAGATATAAAAGAGATCATAAAAAAATAGTCAGGTATAGTAACTGCAGGTCCACCTTTTAGGTGGTTTTTTACTCATCAAAATCTGTGTTCGCACAGTGTAAGCATATACGTTTGCTGCATCCCATACAAATTGGCTTACTACATTGCAGACAAAAGTGTGTAGTTTTTCGCTTTAGCCTAGTTGGGCATATGTAGCATAACTTACGAGCAACAGGGATCGACTCTACTGGAGGCGAAGGCGGAGGTACTGAGTCCGGACCTAAAATGTTACCAATTGTGTCTCGTAATAAACGAGGGTGCTTTTGGTTGTGTTGACGTCTTTGCAAATGTGGTAAAATCATTTGACTTGCAAGCTTTTTTAAAAATTCTCCCCTTGAGCTGTTATCATAATCCTATGAAGATTGAAATAATGAAAGAGTTGACACCACAAATATCCACAATTCTATAAAATATGGCTAATGGCCAGTACGTCGACCGGATGAATAAATCGAGCATTTCTTATCAAGCTCATCCACTTCACTTTTTGTATTGTTATAATCTGCTTTCATTGTAAGTTTTTTAAATGAGAGGATCATATTCTTTTTTTGTGATGCATCGAGTATAATAATACAACAGCACGATTTTGACGAGGCACGTAGGATAAAATAGTGACATCTTTGGTAAAACCGTATAAGAATATATAATTTGCGCTATTAGATCAAATTTTTCTCTTAATTTTGTATTTGCATGTTCTAAAACGCGACCAATAACCACATAAATCCTTTTTCGATTGCAGTTGTGCAGAAACTGGTAACCACACAATATTATGTAGAGTTTTTACGCAGCGTGTTGGTTCTAATGCTGACCACTCGAACCCGTTTTTTCCATAAAAGTAGTTTACAGCAGATTTGTGGTGTAGTTTAAAAATGTATAATATAACGTTTTTGAAATAAAAAATTTTTTGGCAACAAGAAAACGGAGGAGTGGTAAAAATAATTCCATGAAAATACAACATTAATTTCGATGTGGGGTTAACTTGTTTCTACTAAATACTTACGCTGACGTGGTGGTAAAATATTTTTAAGAAAAACTTACGTAAATGCTGACGAGTGGTAATTTTTACACCAGCATGTGCGTAGCTCCGCTCGTGCTATGTCTAGCTCAGCCAAAATACAACTGAATAACAATGATCACACTTTGAGAAGATACTAAGAGAACTAAATTGATTGAGCGCAATAGAAGGCAGAATTTTTAAAAAATGTAAAGAGAGGGTAAAATTTACCACCACCTCGTTAGTTAAAGGTTAAAAAATATTTTTGATAAATTTTGAATAGGTGAGTGTATGGTTGGTTCTGTAATAGCTTTATATTTTATATTATATGATATAATACATACCTTATTTAATCATATAAAACATGTCTAATTTTATAAAAATCAATATATAACTGAATGTGGTTATATATGGCACAATTTATTTTTTAATTAAAAAAAAAATATTGTTTATTAGATAAAACTACATATGATTGTATATATACTTTTTTACTCGGGCATCAATACACACACGAGCTAGCATATAAAAATAAAGAAACATTAGGAAATAGTGTCACGTTATATATATTGCCACTAAAAAGATCTAGTGTGGATGAAACCAAAAAGTGTTAAAATGCATTAGGGTACAATAATACATTGAAGAGAATACTAACAGATTTTTAAATTTATGTTAGCATTTTTAGCAACGATGACAAAGAAACTGCATTAACTTGTAGACACCCTTACTTACATAGCTCACAGTAATTTTGAATTATTTTCTATAGTCATGGCTTGAGATTATGTTAGCAATATAATCGTGCTCTTATATTACACCAGCTCAATTAATATATTTAGCGCAGTATATTGTTATATCTGTAGAGCCTGAAGTTTTGTTCTTCACTAGAAAGAAAAACAAGCGCATGTCTTTCAAATATCAGCTGATTTGATATATGTAATTGGTGGGGATTATGAAAATACAGACAGTTTGTAAATAAATTTCATATGAATTGAATAAATCAACGTTGGGCTTTATTAGCTTTTTCCCTTAAAGATGTGAGTTAAATAAAACTAATTTACAAATAAAAACACTATAAGACGAGAATAATTTTGATACAGGTCATAGCTGAGCAGAAAGTATATTCCATTCGACTGGTATCTAATAACTTTTTCAGTGTATTTCCTATTATTACAAAAAAATATATATATAATTTTTCTATTCATTTGTGGAAGAAAAATTTTCATAATCTCGAATAGTAACATTTCACATAATATTTATACAGATCAGCAATAGAGAAAAAACTTCAGCAAAATTTTTGTTTAATTTGTAGTAATTAGATCTTTAACAAATTGTAAATACAATTTTTTTTTTATTATTATAGCGTGACCCATTTCGAGGTTCCCTACTTTTTTAAAGAAAAAAAACACAGAAAATTCAAATTTAATGGGGAATGTTTATTATCATTTGAATGAACATACTTTGGCATTTTTTTTTTTTGAAGATTATGTCTATCAAATGTTGGCCGTTGCTACGCCGCAGATGGTTCATCCGTTGAGTCCAATTTTCGATGACTCGTTCGAGCATTTCGACATGACACGAGTGATGATTTCCTCCATGCCTGAATCGAAGCGGGTTTGTCTGCATAAACTTTAGACTTTACATATCCCCACAGGAAAAAGTCTAATGGTGTGATATCACACAATCTTGGTGGTCAATCGACCGGCCCATAACGTGAAATTATGTGATCACTGAAGTGTTCTCTCAATAAATCCACTGATTGATGCGATGTGTGGGAAGTGGCGCCGTCTTTATGAAACCAAATGTCGCCGAGATCACGAGCTTCAATTTCAGGCATCAAATATCGGTTATCATGGCACGATGACGGTCGCTATTGACGGTTAAGTTCGCACCGGTCTTCGTGTACACTTTCAGCTTCGGCTGCTATATTTTCTTCACAGCGTGCTGGACGTGGTCTATTCGGTCGAATATTATCCAATAATGAATGCTGGGTGTCAAAATGCGAATAGTACGCTCAGAAGGCCTATTATGTTGACCAAAAGTTGAGCGAAGTGCATGAAATGCATTTCTCACAGAACGTAAGTTTTCGTAATAAAGTTGAACGATTTGTAAACGTTGTTCAGGCGTAAGTCTTTCTATTATGAAATGCCAAACAATGCTAAACAAAAATAACATGACACGACTCACACGTGATCTGTCAAAAAAAGGCTATTGAAAAAAGTATCTCTACTTGGATCACCCTTTATAACAAATTTTTAAATCAAAATGCAACAAAAATTACAATTTAATAATTTTATCAGTGTACCCTTACCATGTACTCTGCTGTAGGATATAAAGAATGATTGAACGATTTGTATGAACTAGTTCACTAAGTGGTATTGAACGATATTAAGTGAGCCACCAAAATAAACTCTAATCGTCTAAGGCTCGATTACAGAGTGACCCGTTAAAATTTAACCAACAAGTAAATTCAAAATTTATATTTTAAACAACAACAAATGTGTCAGTTAAAGTACCAGTTAGTAGCTAATAGAACATTCTGGAAATGGGTAAAGTACTATTATATGTAATATTTATGAAGTTTTTGCATGATAATCTAATATTTAGCAAAAACACTGCAGTAGTGTGAATGTTTCGTATGGTGTAGCATAAATTGTTTCTTTATCGCATTTGTATGACATCACATCGTAAAATTATAAAATTTTCTATGTACGTACACTACTACATTATCTAACATGCGTTTGCATGTCATATAATGCTGCTAAAAGTCTGTCTAGTAGAAGTAGTTAGTAGGTATATGTGTGCTAGCAGCACTAACAAATTTCTTATTTTTTATGGCAGTGGAAATTGCAACAGAAAAAAAACAACGTTGACAACTATTAAATTTGCAATTACTCATGTATTTGATTTAGTGTCATTCACTTATCGCTAACAATTTTAAAACACAAGCATAACAGAGCTTTCATGGAATTTAAACAATTTTTTTTTTTTGGATATAAATTGAGAATTTTAAAAAATTATATACGGGATATTTATAAGAACTGTCGGAGAACCGGGAAAGCAACTGTCACTTTAATATGGCCCTGCCTTAAGAAGCTGTAATTGCTCCTTCAATAAGTCCGTGACTTTTCGAACTTCCCTCGTAGTTATATGAAATGCAACACTGCTCTCATCAAGAACCACCTGTTAATGTCCCCAGCAAAAAAAAAAATGGTAGTCATTCTGTTACTATAACTTCTTTCAGTGCTTCCTAAACTTGAGTTGACATTCTTTTATGAGTTTTTGGTGTTATTCTAAGGCACTTCCAAATGAATTCATGTGTTCATATTTCAAATGCAGTGATCTGGATATTAACCCGATGCATATCTTAAAAAATCACTCTTTATTACTTATAAAGCATAAGTTATAGTATATCGTATATTTTTTGAATCTAAAGTATTTATTTAAATTGAAAAAATAGTTCTAATGAAATTTTTAAATTTTTTTATTAAATCATTTTTTATATATTTGTTTTAAATTTCATAAGGGTTATAATTTATGCAGTTTTTTAATTTTTATAAAAGTTTTGAAATATCAAGAAAAGCAGATTTTTTTAACCTTTAATTGAAACTAGCTGGCCTGTCATTTGCATTTTTTCAGCCTTAAATATTTTTATGACCACACAATCTGTGCATTTTTGCATTATGTTTATTATTTAACACTACCAGTTTTAATTCAGAATTTATCAAAATAATTTTAAAATTGTGTAAAAATTATTTCAAATTGCCCAAAAATTATTTAAAATTGTTGAAAAATATTTTAAAATTGTCTAAAAATGTTTCCAAATTGTACAACAAGTTTTTAAATTATCCAAAAATATTTTAAAATTAGTCTAAAAATTCATTAAAATTTTTGAAAAATGTTTCAAAAATTCTTTTTCACTAATGCAAATTTATTTATTTGTTTTAACCCTCTGCGACTGACGTGGTAGTCTAACAGTCACCAATAAACAATACTTTTTAACATAAATCGTTGTTTTGAATTAAAAAATTAAAATTATACAACTACACCATTAAACTACCTAGTACTTTCAATTATTCTGACACGGTTTTTTCTTGATAAAAAACAAACAACAAGAGGTTTTTTAATTTTTTCTTTTTATTTTGGTTTTTTAAATATTGAAGAATATAACAAAAAATATTTAAAATGGCCTCCATTTGCCTTCCAACACGACCGAAGTCTGACCGGCCAATCGTCTATTGCAGTACGCACGACCTCAATGGGGAAATTGTCCACTGCGATTCCAAATTTTTGTGGTGAGTAGAGCAGACCATGCCTTCTAAAACGGACCACAATTTATAGTCTAAAGGATTCAGGTCTGGACTACCCGATGGTCAATCATCCGTAGAAATAAAGTTTGGTAAATTGTTTTTTAACCAGTCTTTAGTGGTTTTTGCCTTATGGGCTGGGACAGAGTCCTGTTGAAAGGTCCACGGCTCGTTTTTGAACAATGTGCTATCTAATGGCTTCACAACATTTTCTAAAACGTCAAATTGGTACACCTTTGCCGAAGTTTTAACACTTTTTCGCAGAAATGAAGCTTGGTGACCCCATTATAGGCGACTCCCCACCATACCATCACAGAAGCAGGATTGTGACCTCTCTGAACTCTAGGAACCAATTCATTTGCTTGCAGAGATGACTTAGCATAGGCTCTATCATTTTGTTTATTGAACGACTCCTCCACAGTAAAAATTTTTTCGTCAGTAAACATAATTTTTCTGTGGCGGTTTTTGGCGTACTGGCGAATCAATGCTTTTGATTTTTGCTTCCGTTTCTGCTTTAACGCCGCCGTAAGTAGAAGCCCCGTGTGTCTTTTGTAAGCCCGAAGTCCCAAGTCATATTTAATAATGCGAGAAATGGATACCTTCGATATATTCATCTCCCGCGACATTATTTGCTGCTTTCGGAGTGGATTTCGATAAATTCGATTATATACAGCTTTAACGGCTCTGGGAGTTCGCACAGGGCGCGGACGGCTAGATCTCGGACGGTCTGCTACTCCACCAGTATCCCCAAGCAGTTTCACAGCACGATAAACAAAACTACGACTAACCCCAAGCGGCTGCAATGTTTGATAAATGTCTCCAGTTTCCATTCCACATTTTTTTAGGCCAATTACGACAATACGGTTTTTAATATCTCCCGATTCCATAATTTAAAGTAACGCACGACAAAAACTTTTTACACAAAAATGAGGTTTAAATGATAGTTGTCAAAAAACTGTCAACGTAACGAGAGTATGTTCAGTGGATTTCTTACAGTGGGGGCGACTAACAGTGTGTCAGCAATTATGATAGTACTAGGTATAAAAAATAATAATTTCAATAGATTGACAAAGCGAAACTTGAAAAATATAAGCCGTTAAAATGGTTTCTGGCGTTCTACCTCGTCAGTGGAATTCTGAAAATATTTTACGTCAGTCGCAGAGGGCTAATAAAGAGTATTTGTATATCAATGCATAAATTTCGCTTCTTTAAATTTATTTTTTCTGCATTCTTATGAAATAAATTTTCATCAAAGCTTAAATACTACAGATTATATGAACATTTTCCACTCATGCATCAGAATACCTAATCATTGTATTATCATTGCTTCCTTAGGGTAAAGTATGAGTAATGCTAGTAGCTACATTTCAATACTTCCATCCTATGACACGCTAATGTTAAATTCATTGATGAAACCATTAGAAAAGAAGTGATGCCTTTGCCATAGTAGTGATGCTTTTATTGCTTTTTTGGCAGCTTCATTTTTGCTGGGTCTATTAACATTTTGAGCAAGTTCCGTCATTTACTTTGCGTCTAACAGCTGTTCAAAACATACAACCTCTAGGATTTTTTAGGTTACACGCAGAGAAAACAACATGGTTGCAACATGATCACTGCTACTATATTATTTTTTTATATTCATTTCATTCAATTCATTGTCAAAAAGATTTTATATATTTTAACTCTTTTCAACAATAATATCTATTTTTTTTTTGTTAAATATGTTTATTAATTTATTTCTTGTAAAATAACGAATTTCTTGTAAAAAAAAGTATTCAGAATATTAATAAAATAATTTCTTATAAGAAAAAGTCTGTTGAACCGAAGAGTTGTTTTGTACGAAAAGGTTGTTTATACAAAATACAAGAGCTTTAGAAATTTTTCTGATAGAAACATTTTTAGATTCTATGGACTTTTCCATAAAGTAATATTCTCAGATTCTGCAATTTTTTTTAAATAAATATATATATATATATTCTTAAAAAAAAAATTAGATTCTGAGGTCTTTCTTTGTATAACAATTTTTTAGAATCTGAGGGTTTTTATCATGATAAAGACTTACATTCTAAGGACTTTTTCTAAAAGAAAATATATGATTCTCTAAGGTCTTTCTAAAAATGTTAAAAATGTCTTTAGAATCTAAGAATTTTTGTATTATAAAAAATCCATAAAATCTATGTTTTTTATAAAAAACTTCTATAGAATTTTAAAATTTTTTTAAAATATATATTTTTTAAGTCTATAGAATCAAAGAAGTTTTCTTGAAAAAGTCCTTAATATTAAATTTTTTCTTTAGAAAAAGCATTTCTTAAAGCAATATTCCTAAAGAACTTCTTCATGGTTTTGCATCATAATATAACTGTAGGGACAATATTATGGTAAAATTATGTTTATTTTATTTTCATATAATAACTATATTATGGTACGGCACAATCATAATCCCAAAAATATATGATGCTTTTCGAATATGATCGCTCTAGGTTTTAACTCTGCGTTCTGTGACATGACACAATTGCATTTAGATTTTTTAACAGATTTAATTCTTTCATTGTCTGATATGTTTTCACTGAAAATGTAAACGATGATGATAGTGTTAATGTCGATAGTTGATGTTGTTGGTGATGATGTTGATGACGATACTACGTTGTTTTAGTTTGTTGTCAACACTCATCAGATCAAATGTTATAGCTAAAAGCAAAATTTTATTTTTAACAAAATAAAATTGGAAATTTTAAACAAGACACCCAGCAAAACTTCGATTGTGAAGAATTGAGTGCTAAATAACTTTGACTGGTGCGAGTCTGCTGTAACTGGGATTTTATTACTTTAAAGTACATTCTAAATAATATGTCTTTAATTTTAAGCCTAAAATACAATTTGTTTTAATTAACAAGTTTTCCTAAAAAAGTTAGTTAATCTATAGAAATTTTAGAAATTATGTAAATATAAATTGTTTGTAAAAAAATGTTGCTGGCTTATATCCCACTTGTATTGTAGCAATTTGTCAGAGATGTAAATTATATTATATTTATTAATCAAATTGAAAAAAATAAAATAATAAAATGTTTTTCATTTTACTATGTATATTACACTCATTCAAACCAATTAACTGAAATAGAACTATAGAAAAATTTTAGTCGTTCATGATTGATTATGAAATATTCTGCACCATACGTTAGTTTTGTCAATACTGCGTAAAGCTGGTCAAATTTAAGGACTGCATTTAAACTCTATTTTAAAAACGAAGTTATTAATTGTAAGCTAATATTCCTAAATCAATTATATAAGAATTGAAATTGAGATTTTGACTACAATTTGAATTGAAATACATTTGTATTAAAACAAGTAAAAGAATTAAATTAGTTTTCTTCTTTAGTGCGTCAAAACTGCTTTTGAACTCTAACTCCAAACTCTAACATTTTATAAAAACTGAAAGCCAAAACATTAATTTTTAGATACAAAATACCTTTAAGGTTCTAATTGTATTACAATCCCCGAAAAAATTATTTTCTACATAACCAGAATTTGCGAGAAATCGTTCACAATAAAGTTGTTATAAATAAAAAATTAAATAGGGTAACATTTGTGAATAGTACCAAATTAATCAAAGGAGTAGCATACTGCTTTGAAGCCTCTTATACTGGGTGTGTTAAATGCGGGATTTTTGACATATTTTGGGCGTTTATTGTGAAACATTGGTACAATATGAATTGACTCAAAGTATTGGCCATCGTTGGATATGACCTTTTCTCGTCTTTGTGGCAATATTTTTTTGAGTCCCAGAACGAATCAAGACCATTTCGGTTTACCCTGTTCTGAAGTGAAGCGTGTTCCAAGGAGAGCGTTATGCATCGATCAAACTAAATGGTCGTCGGACGGGGCAAGGTCTGGACTATAAGGTGGGTGAGGCAAAATTTCCCAACCACTATATTCTAAATAGTTTTTGATCGGTCTTGCAACATGTGGCCGAGAGTTTTTATGATGTAATATGACGGCTTCAAATCTGTTCGCATATTCAGGAAGTTTTTCCAAGGATCCTATAAACCAGGATGAACACACTACCAAATTTTTAGCCACCCATGATGCCAAATGGTGCGACTACAAAATTATTCTTAGCCGAGAACACGAATTCTTAGCCGATTTACAGAAACATTTATATATTTATATATATTTATCAACATATTCTTCTTTTAGCTCAATACACTTAGTCCAACATTTCTCCAACTTTTGTATCCCTTCCAAAAAAAGTATTTTTCGAGGTCCATAAAATAGGCATTTGTTTGATCAATAATTTCATCGTTGGAGCTAAATCTCTTTCCACCGAGTCATTTCTTTAGGTTTGGATATAGAAAATAGTCACTGGGGGCTAAATCCGGAGAATAGAGCGGATGTGGGAGCAATTCGTTGTCTAATTTATAGATTTTTGCAACGGAAACGAAGTTGAAACACGATTACGTTTGTGATTGATTGTGGACAAATGCGGCAACCATCTTACGGATAGCTTTTTCATATTTAAGTGATCACTTCATCAACAATCTTAAGCACTTTTACTCTTCGATCGGCCAACACCATATTGTGAATTTTTTCGACATTTTCGGGTGTATTGATCTGAATTGGCCGTCCAGAACGTTCAGCGTCATTTGTACTTGTGCGACTACAACGAAAGTCAGTAAACCACTTTTTTACCATTGAAATCCATGGTGCAGAATCTCCATAGTATTTATCAAGCTTTTCCTTGGTTTGATTGACAGTTTTTTTTTCGCAAAAAATAATGTTTAATGAGCACTCGAAATTCACTTTTTCCCATTTTCAAAAAAATCCACGAGTTCGTATGTTTTGAACAGCTGTTAAAGGCAAAGTAAATGACGGAACTTGCTCAAATTTTGACAGTAGTCTATTAACAGGTGGTACTTGATGGGACCAGTGTTGCATTTCATATAACTACGAGGCAAGTTCGAAAAGTCACGGAATTATTGATCCCCCCTCTTATAATTCCTGAAACACGATGCTATTGCGGTGGACGTCGACCGCTATAGAGCCATAATGATTGAATTTTGGTTTTCAAAGTAAAGCCAAGGCAATTAACAATAAAAATTTTATCTTATGAAACTTTAATAACTTACTATGCTTAATAATGACAAATTTATGAAATTTTACATTATATTTTTTAAGTTAATTTCAAAATTATTTTACTGTTTTACGAGCTTTTTTCTGAGCTCAAGAAACATTGTTTATACCCTTCACCACAGGTGGAAGGGTATATATAAGTTTGTCATTCCGTTTGTAATTTCTACAATATTGATCTTAGACCCTATAAAGTATATATATTCTGGGTCCTTATCAAGAGCAAAGTTGATTTAACGATGTCCGTCTGTGTGTTGAAATAGGTTTTCCGAAGAACCCAGACATGATGAGGACTTGATTGTTTTTTATTTCTGTTACATGTGATCCATTTCTGTTTGCTATTAAAAATCAGACAGATCGGTTAATAAATGGCTGAGATATTAGCAAAAAATCAGGACTACCTCTAATTTTTCCGGTAAAATCCCTTTGTTTAATATGTATGTAGAACTTTACGCATAACAAACACATCCATGTGTTAAAATTCTTTTTTTTCATCTCCACCTTTTAAACACAAACAACACACATACAAAGGTTTGTCATTTAAATAAAAAATAAACAAATCTCTAATGAACGAAGACTTTTATATATGTACCTCTATTGACGATGATTTTGTGTGAGCTTCAATAGCTCAGTTGTCTAGACACTATGTCACAAATACTTTTTTTCTCTCAGGCCGCGGGTTCGAGGTTCGAATCCCGGTCAATTCACTTTTTTTTGTACATTTTTTTTTATTATTTTCTTAAGACTTTTTTTTTGTTTATTTTTGGTTTTTTAACATTTAATAATAAATTTATATAAAATTTTATATTAATAATTAAATAATCCATAAATAGGCTAAAAACATCAACATTTTTATAAAAACCCTCTGATACAAACAAAATACAAACGGTTTTATTTCTATTTTTTGCTCCGATTTAAAAGAATGTATAAAAAGATTTTTAAACCATTTTATTCCTCATATATTAAGAAAATTTTATACATAATTTCCCTTTGAGTGCAACTATTTTAGGTCATAACTTATAATAATTTATAAAAAAAAATTATAAACTATTTTCCTTCAAATTTTCAAAATTAAGCTAAAGAAATTAAAAATATTTTTAATAAAAAAGCGAAATAAAATCCCAAATGCAAATTTGCCAGCTAAATCAAACGTTTTTTTACAAATAAAACACATGCAGTTCTAGTAATTCCTTTTAACAATTTGTTGAAATTCTTTTCTTTCACCTCTTCACCTTTTATACACAAACAACAAACCCTATTCTAGAACTGTAATATGACCTATGGATACGTCTTATATAGCAAAAGATGGAAAATCTTTAGTATAACATATTTGCTGAAAAACTCGGAAATATCGTTCAGATACAAAAAAGTTATGCCCAAAACATAAATTTTTTTTAAATACCTATTTTCTGGAACCATGAATCTTCACGAGTCCAAGTTTATCACCAAACTAAATGGTTAATTTCCTCTTAAAGTCGTCCGTATATAAATCTGTCCATTACATATATGTCCATATATAAACTTCAGTTTTTTCCCAACCATGGTGAAGGGTATATAAGATTCGGCATAGCCGAATTTAGCCGCTCTTACTTGTTTTTAATAGCTTTTTCTTGGTTTACCAACACATCAAATATGGAGAAGGGTGTAAGAAAAATTTTAAAAATCACATTCTTTATTACAAATAAAAACTGTGGATATCTTGTACCTATGGCTGAGGTTTTAGGGTCTCGGTAGGGCATATTTCTTTAATTGAACTTCATATACTCGTAGTTAGCTAAAAAACATTGAAAATATTGTAGATGCAAATAAAATGTTACCAGGGCTAAAAAAAAATATGAAAATTGTATACACACTTGTTCTATAATTTAATATATCTAATTTAATTAATAAACCCTACAAATATTAAATAATTCTTGCCTCATTTTTGTTAATAGTTGTACGAAAAATCATTGTTAATCATTATAACAACGACTTCCCCTTGTTAGCTGCCACAAACTATATTTTCCATTAAATTAGCAAATACCAAAATAGTAGTATATTGTAGTAAAATTGTATATAATATTTGTTAATGTCAGATGTACAATAGAGTAAAACGATAAAACTAATGAAGTCTAACAATTTACAACACAACACACACACATAAACTATACTTTGGAAACAAAAAAAAATAATGCTAATGTTCTTACAGTTTTAACAGAATGCTGTTGGCACTTTAGATATTGTTTAATATATAATGAAATGTATTATGTTGCAATGATTTTGATATAAATTGTAGTTAAACAAGAAACAAGATTTATGTTTAATTTAATGGTGTTGTAATGAAACTTCAATTTCAAAGTCTTCAACATTGACTTTGATATTTAAGTTTCAAAGTGATTATTTAATAATTATAAAAATTTGTATTAAGTCAAAATCAAGGTATTTATATTTTTCTTTTAAATTTACAACAAACTTCAATGCTATATTTTTTTGTAAGCCTTTTACACTAAGAAAAAAAATATGATAGAACCATGATCACTGTTACCAAATTATGCTCGCTGCATTGTAAAATGGGAGAAATATCAGTCATTCATCAGACATAAAGAAAATATAATTGAATATGATTAGAGACTCGAAATTATCATAATATGATGCTAATGATCATATATATCATATATATAACACGGTGTTACAAAAAAAAAATCCCTGGGATATTATATTAATTTTCTGATAGGTATTATCGAGTAGAACAAAAATCTGTATTTGAAATTTTCCAGGCACGTCAGAATTTTGAGATACGGGTAAAAAACCAGTTTTTCGGACCTCTATGCACTTAATAACGGGTAACTCAGTTGGTTCTCAACCGATTTTAATTTTATAAACGGATTTAGATAGAACACGCAGAGAAAAAACATGGTTGCAACATGATCTCTGCTAATATATTGTGCTTGCTGCAATCGAGTATGGTTTTCACAACCATGTTATTGGTTTTATAACCATCAACATGGTCGCTACCATCATTGTTGTAGTAAATATTTTGCTATTTTATGATTGACACATTATATTTCATAACATGATTGGCTGTAGCCATACTGTGGTAACAAAAACTCTGACTATGACAAAAATATGATAATTATACAACCACAAAATACTGGCAACAATCAATAAATAATTATACATCACATCAAATAAAATATGACTTTGACATTTACAGTCATAATATTGTCTTGTTTTTATAGAAACCAAAATTTTATCAGTTCCGTCAGTTTGTTTATGTCTTAAAAAACAATCATATATTGTTTAATTATAATTTAATTGATAATTATTATGCCATATATGATATTGTATATTAATAATCATAATATAAGAAGGATCATATATATATGTACATATATATAATGATAATCCAGGAATCATAATATAGTTGTGGAGACAATAATATGATAACATTTTGAACATACTTTGATTACATGCGATCATATTATAATAAATTCAAGATCATATAATGTTTATTTAGAATCATAATATGGTAATTTTTTAATCATAATATAACTGTAGGGATCATATTATGGTAAAATTATGCTTAGTTTATTATCATAATATGATAACTATATTATAGTACGGCTATGGTTGGCACAATCATAAACCCAAAAATATATGATGATCTTCGAATATGATTGTCCCAACCATGTTTTTTTTTCTGCGTGAAGAGACTTGTACCTTTAAAATGATATATATGATTAAATGGTTTGATCCAAAAATATGTGTGTATTTGTGCACCAAAGTCATTTTTTTTACCACTTTTTTCGACATTTTTGAACTTTGGCGAAAAACCGGTTTTTTACCGGTATCTTAAAATTCTGACGTGCCTGGAAAATTTCAAATACAGATTCTTGTTCTACTCGACAATACCTACCAGAAAAATAATATGATATTGCAGGGATTTCAACTTCATTCTTTTTTGTAACACCGTGTAGTTATTACTGATCATATTATGATCAGGGGGAACGATTTTGTCATTACTTAGAATTATATTTTACTGCATATTGCCATATTAAATTATAATTAAATATGAAATGGTATTTTCATTATCATAATATGATAAATATATTATGTTAACTACCATGTTTGGTACAATACTAAACCCAAAAATATTTGAAAAACTTGAAATGTAATTGTCCTAACCATGTTTTTTTCTTTGCGTGTAAATGAAATTATATTCTTAGGTTAAATTTTGCTCTTATTATTTTTTATTATTTATTTGAACATAATTTCTTTACCTTTGATTTATGATGAATTAAGAAAATCTAAAAATATTTATAAATATTTTTATAATAAATTATATAGTCCCTTTTTAAAAATGACAATTATTTTTATTTTGCAGAGTTGCAAATATATTTTTTTTTTGTAAATCAAGTTAAGTACATTCACAGTATGTAGCTCACAAGTAAACTTTGAATATAATGTAACACCAACAGCTTTATCAGCACTTTGATATCAACACTCTTTTTATTTTGTATTATTTTCATTCAAAACAAAGCCAAGTAAAACTTTGCCAAGAGTATGTACGTGTAGATAGTTTTAATGTTTTTTTTTTGTTACTTTTTCTTACATGATATAAAGTGATATCACGGTATTAATATTTCTCACAATTATGGAAAGGGGTAACAGGAACAAGATGATGATTATCATCGTCATGATGTCGTAGCAATTGCTGGAAATGATGGTGTCACTGATGATTTCAATGACCCATTATTGCACTTAAAGTACAATATAAAAGGCAATAAAAACCATATGGTTTAAACCATAAAATAACGCAACACCACTACGACTAATAAATATATATTTTTTTTAATATATTTTTAAACTGTTTAATATGTTAAATGAAATAATTTAAAAATTTTAATAAATAAAAGAAAGAGAGAAAGTTTAAGTAGTCATTTGTCACTTTTTGTTATATTTTTTAAAATTTTTTTAAACATTTTCATAAAAAGCAGGAATCTTATTAAAGTAAAATATGATTCTAACTAAAATACGAGGGTGCATCAATAATTCCGTGACTTTTCGAACATCCCTCGTAATTATATGAAATGCAACACTGATCCCCTCAAGTACCACCTGTTAATAGACTACTGTCAAATTTTGAGCAATTTTCGTCACTTACTTTGCGTTTAACAGCTGTTCAAAACATACAACCTCGTAAATTTTTTTAAAAATGGAAAACAGTGAATTTCGAGTTCTCATTAAACATTATTTTTCGCGAAAAACCGTCAATCAAACCAAGAAAAAGCTTGATAAATACTATGGGGATTCTGCACCATCGATTTCAATGGTAAAAAAGTGGTATACTGACTTTTGTTGTGGCCTGACAAGCACAAGACAAGATGCCAAACGTTCTGGCCGCCCAGTTGAGGTCCCTACACCCAAAACAATTGAAAAAATTCACGATATGGTGTTGGCCGATCTAAAATTGAATGTGCGATAGATTGTGGAAGACATAGGCATCTCACATGTCTCAGCGGTTTCAAATTTGAACGATCACTTGGGTATGAGAAAGCTTTCCGCAAGATGGCAAGTGTGACAGCTTTGTTTTCATGGCAAAAAACCATGAAGTAGACTACGAATTGCCCCCTCATTCACCCTGTATTTCGGATTTAGCTCCCAGTGACTATTTCCTATTTCCAAACCTAAAGAAATGGCTCGGTGGAAAGAGATTTAGCTCCTACGATGAAATTATTTGTTTGATCAACATTTTGATCAAAGTTTTGCCTATTTTATGGACCTCGAAAAATTCTATTTTTTGCAAGGGATACAAAAATTGGAGAAACTTTGAAATAAGTGTATTGAGCTTAAAGGAGATTACGTTGAAAAACATATTTTTTTTTTGCAAAAAAAAAACTGTGTTTCATTCCATAAGTCTCGGAGTTATTGACCAACCCTCGTATTTTTTTCATAATCAAATTAATATGTCACCATTTTAGATTTTGTTTCCCCATTTAAATTTAAAATAAAACAAACTTAATTTGATTTCAAAACTGTTTATATTTAATTTAATGTTATTTCTACTTGATTTTAAAATATCAGAGGGTGAATGTATTGAGCTTAAATTTTATTACAAAACGAAAGTGATTTTAAGAAACTTTTATTTATCTCGGAAATTGTCAATTCGATTTTTACGTGATGAATCAATTCCAAACTTACACTCATAATAATCCCTGCATAAAAATACGAAATTTGTTACGACACAAAAAAACTTTTGTGAAATAAACCAATTTTCGTGTTGTTTTTAGGAAAGTTTTTGTTATTTTGCCTTTTTCTATGCATGAATTATTATTAGTGTATAATATCTGACCTAAAAAATGGCGTTTAGTGTGGAGCCAAAGTACAATCCGATTTAAGAGAAATTGAAATGTACGCGTTTTTACATAATTATATCTCAAGTGGAATGGGTAAACTGACCAGATTTTTAAAAGCTGAAAAGGTTCAAATACTTTTTCTAATTTTATATGTAAATCCTGCTTTTTCATATTTTATATCTTTTAAAGAAATTTTTTATATAAAGTAATACATTTTTCAGGAACATTTAATGTCGATTTTATGATTAAATTTCGCAAATTTTAGAATTTTTAATAGAAATAAAGTCATCAGATAATGACGGATTCGATAGAAAATCGTTCTTTCGACAAAAAACTCTACTCTTAATGGATTGGACTAGAAAGGAACTATGCACCGCGACCAAAAATAGATCATTTATGCAAAGTAAATTTCCCCTAAATATTTAGGATCTCAAAGGAGCCAGATTTTAAAATTTCCTAAGACATACACAAAGCATATATGTCGCCATCTCTTTATGCAATTTCCAGAGACTACATTTAGAATAGTTTACTGTTTGTAGTTAAATAAAAATAGATTTTCAGTTCAGTTAAAAATACGGGAGCATACATTTATTTTTCAAAGAAATATATAATTTAACTTTTTTATACATTTGTTAAAAATGATTTACTGTCATTTACCGATTTTTTTCAGTTTAATTTAATTCTTTCATTTCAAAATTTACCCACATATGGTGATTAGCACAAAATGTGTCCTTAGACTTTGTGAACTTACATTTTGTAGATAAAAAAAAACAAACAAAATTACAAAAAAAAAAAAAACGGAAACAATTTTAAATAAATGAATAATCAGTTATTTTTTGTTATTTTTTATAGTTATTATTATTTCTAGAAGTTTGTTATTAAGATAGTAGCTTTAATTAACCACATAAGGCCCTAATGGCTCGGTTATGTAAATGAAGATTTAATAAAAAAAAAATAAAAAAAAAAAAAAAATATAAATTTTTTTGCTGTTTTAACAAAAATGTTTCAAAAAATTCTAATTTGTTTTTTTTTAATGATTGTTTTTATACAAAATTATTTCAATTCAAATTACAAGAATTACATGAACACACACACACATATGATGATTAACACCAAATGTGTCTATAGACTTTGTGAGCTCACATTTTGTAGATCAAAAGTAAACAAAATTACAAAAAAAAACGGAAACAATTTTAAATAAATGAATAATCACTTATTTTTACGGAAATGATAGTTAAAATTTTAACATTTATATTTAACTAATTTATCATTTATTTTTTACTGATGTGTCAGATATTTAAATAACATTTAAATATAAATTACAAAACCGATTTGATTTAAATGAAAAGTAAGTAGACCGGTTTTAAAATGAAATGTAATTTATTTTAAATGATGTTTTCTGTTATATTTACTTGCAAAATATTTTAAGTGTTTATATTATCCAAATCGCACTGTGGTATAGACTATTAAATATGGTGAACAGACCGACTAATTTATTTGTATTTTTTTTTACTTATTTTTGTAAATAAATAATCATTCGGCGTCAGCTTGACTGCTTATCAAAATTATTTTGTCTAACAAAAATTAATAGTTCTGCAAAATTGAAAATTATTCTACTGTGCAATAAAGTAATTTACTTAATAAATAAAATGTAATAAAATTGAAAATTAAATTTTTTACCCATCATCTGCATTCAAATTTTATACAATTTTTATTTTCAACAAAATAGAAAATAAAATATTATTTCAATTAATGACGCGTTATAGCTAGCGAAACTGTTGCATTCTAGCCATTTATTTGGCAAAACTGACTGACTGACAACTTTGAAACACGAAAAATTTTTGCAAAATAAACAAAAATTTATATTTATGAATTTATTTTTGTGTTTAATTTATTTTCATATTTATTTTTAAATTAACCAAAAATACAATTTTCTTATTTTTGTTTTATAATTAATATTGCATTGCTCTGAGCATAATTTATTATGCACATTTTGTGTTTTTTTTTTTTTTTGTTATTAATTTTCTTACATTTGTTGCTAAACGTTAAAATGTAATAAATTTATCAAAGAAAATTTAAAATTAAATGACATATTTTCCTAACATGTGTGCAAAATATTATTTTTTTTTTTAAATTTGACGTTTTTCCTATGGCCGTTAATCGTTTTAGACATTGATTTACAATCTATTTCATTTTTCCCAGTGTTAATTTAAATTACCCAATTTATGAGTGTTTTTGTTACGATTTTCTCATGCAAATCTATTTAAAATTGTTGATTTTTTTCTATTTTTTTTTATTTTATTCGGGGTTTTCTAAAATTAACTGCCACTTAGTTTTGTTTTAATTTATTACATTTTTTTTGTTAAATTTTTTAAAATAGAAACGTGTATGAAAAGATAAAACAGCAAACAGATCATGTTTTATGTGTATGTTTGTATATTAAGGGTGTACTTATTTACAGTTTTCGAAAAAAAAATCACAGTTATTTCTCTGAATCTTAAGCAAGAATACATATATCGGTACACATTACCATATATAATTATTTATAACATTAATTTTTTTAAAATTAGTTTATATTTTGTAAGATATAACCACATCTAACATTGTTATATATTAATCTTTATAAAATTAGATATGGTTTATATGATAAGATATGGTATATATTGTATTATATCATATAAAATTATATATAACAATATATATTATTATATATGTATATATACTTATGGAGAACCATATATAATTATATATTTCATCTTATATTTGAGATATAATTATATATGATTTAATATATGGTCCAATATAAAAAATATTTTTATATGGTATAAGATATGATTGTATATAGCTATATATAATTATATAAAATCAATAAGTACAGAACCAAATTTGTCACATTAATTTTTTCAAATTCCTGAATGTATAATTATATATAAGTCCCAAAGATATAATTATATATAACACAATTATACGAAAAATGTAGTCTAATAAATACAGCCACACACTTCTGAATGCATAACTCTCGTAGACCGAGTTCAAATGCGGGTGAAGGCATTGTTTTTTAGAATTTTAATGTTTTTTTTATTTACAATTTTTGTCTACGTTTTTAAATAAACTAGATCCGTATATATAATATTGTTGAATCTAATCTGATACAATTTGATTTAAAACATTTTTCGGATAAATTTGGATCTTACATAATCCCTAAATATATTGCTGGATCAAATTTGATCTGCCATTTTTTGGATAAGTTAGATCTAACTAAATTCTCAAATATATTGCTGGATCAAATTTGGCCTTCCATTTTTTGGATAAGTTTAGATCTAACTAAATTCCCAAATGTTTTGCTGGTTCTAATTTGATATATATTGCTGAATCTGACTTGACAAGCCATTTTTGCATCAACTTTTTTTCTTCTAAATCTCCCAAATATGTTACTGGACCTAATTTAATCTGCCATTTTTGGATCAAAGTATATCCTTTTAAATGCCCAAATATGTTACTGGATCTAATTTGATTTGCCATTTTTCTTATCAATTATTATTATTATTATTAAGGAATATAAAATTGTATATAATTAAAAATATTGTGCCAGATCAATTTTTTTTTACTCGCGCAGTTATGTCAAAGCTTTATATTCTTTTAGAACAAAAGATAATACAGAGAGCGGGGTAAAAACAGAGAGCGGGGCAAAAACCATCATCTGTTTTTTCTTTTGCTAAAACTTTTGTTTAAAGTGAAAACTCTTTTGGTTTTTTACTGATTATGATTATGAGCACTTACAAATTTTGGTTCAATTAATTGTAGAAAATTCGAGTACGACAAATGGCCGCCGCCGGAGCAGATGTATATTTGAGCTCTTTTGATAATATTCTGCATAACTGTAAAATACATTTGTGGTGTCATTTCGACTCGAATGTTGTTCTTTAACTCCTCCAAGGTGCGAGGCTTATACGCGTACACGAAGGACAGCAAATATCCTCAGAGGAAGAAGTCCAAAACATTCAAATCGAGACATCTGAGGGTCAATTCTCGTTCTGTGAAACGGTGAAATGAAAAGTTTTTTCACGTTTTCATAGTATTTTTGATTCGCGTTCTGTGAAAAAATGTAAAGAAATATCAAAACGTTTTCATATGAAAAAAAAAAGTGGAACGAAACAAGATTTTTTCACGATTGCACAGCACTGGCGATTCTTGTTTTGTGTAACAGTGCAAACAACTGTCAAAATATTTTCATATGAAAAAATTGTTTACACGGACTATTTATAAGTGAAAAAACATGGAGGATTGTAAGAGGAAAGCGTGCCAGCGAAAGCCAAAAGGAGTATTTAATTAATTATTAAGAAAAGCATGTGGACATTGCAAACGATAAGTAAGTAGCTTAATAACCATAATCACACTTTTATTAATCCCATGACCGTAACTGCAGATGGTGCCAAATTTAGAGACGAAAAGTGTAACGAATTAGCGGCGAGCCTTAACAGTTTTAGTGCGACCCAAAAGGACAGTGAAAAATGGCAAAAGTATGGCATATTTATTTATAGTTTATTTATATTCTTTATGAATTTTTTTTTTTAAGTATATTAGACTTTATACGCGCACCAAATATAGTTCACTTAAAGTAAACCGATATAAATCCATGAAGTGCTTGTCGGTTGTCATCTCGAATGGATGGTGGTCAGCACGAAGTATGCGTCTCAGCACTCTCAAAAAATTCCTATAAATTATTAAATTATTTACTGCAATGAAATGCTTGTAACATCATTGTCTTACCTTTGTTCATCCGGAATTCTTTGAGTAATATCCAATAATACAATTAATCCAGATATTTTTATATAATTATTTAAAATAAATTTTACGAACTTAATTCACTTTTGTTTACGTTTTTCTCTGTTTTGACATTTGCTTTAAATTTTGGATAACACAGTTACAAAATTTTCATGGGTACAGTGCGAATGAAACATTTTTTTTCATAATACATACGAGAATCGCAATATATGTATTTGTGAAAAGTTCGAGTGAAAAGTGCTTATGAAAACGAAAATGAAAAGTTTTTTTTCACTTCACATTATCACAGAACGAGAATTTACCCTCTGGCCGGCTATCAAAAATCTCTGAAACGCGCAGAAACGGCAGCTTTTAAAATAAGCATTGTATCGCGTGCAGGATGACAAGTAGTCCAGTGAAGGTGCAATAATCTTTTACTATGTAACTGCACACCACACGGTGAGTTTGAGAGGCTTTATAGTACCTACGGGACTGTCACGTCACGTGACTGGACACGTCACGTGACCGGTTCATTTAACATGGGATTGTCCTAGGACGGGGTAATTTGAAAACCTGTCCTATTTTCACCTATCTCGTGAACCGGCCTAGTTTTCACCTTTCACGGCACAAGTCCCAACTGACCCCCTTTTCCCACACGGGTGCTTCATGCGTGGATTTTTCACCCTCCTGAGTGTCGACGCGTTTGATGGAAAATCAAGCACTTCGTCGGCTTTATTCTGAACGGCCCCAGTCATTTGGTAAGAACTGCAGAACTACCTTGTATGGGAACGTTTTCAAGTTTTATGTAAAAAATAGGCGCAGGGAATGCGGCAAAACGTGTTATTGTTGAGCACGTTTTTTTGTGAATATTTCAGGCTCTTCTACCAAAATGGACGATGGGTTCGGGGCTTTCCGGAACTTCGACGCTCTCTTGAAATCGGGTCGCCAGACGTAAAATCAGTGGCACTGTAGACGTTGCACGATTGGGATATTTTCGCCCGAAATTCACTTTGCGTTAACACCACCTACCAAGTATTGCGCGCAAACATTGTCACAATTATCGCGCGTTGTTGAGGCGTATAGCGATTCATTTTAATTCGCTATAAATTTCTCAAGCGTCTACTTAACCAGAGGCAAAACTTAACTGAAATACGATGCCATTTGTAAAAATGACAGTACATTCCAATAGGGTGATATTTATTGCCCCAACTGGTATTAAGCATAAACGCCGCGATGCCGAGGAAAATTGGTATAAAATTACAAATCATATCCTAATACCCTAACCGAGCACTAGCAACAAAGACTATCGGCTCGTTATAGCGAAAACAGACCAGAGCCTCTGGTGGGTAGCACGCTACCAACTAGCCTACAGGGGCGCTCGGAAAAAATATAGTTTTTCATAATTGATACAAAACTATTATAGTATGATCTAAATAATCTTAAATACGATGCTAACTGATTATATTATGATCACTGAGGACGAATTTGTCATTATCTCGGATCATATTATGATCATATTAAAATCATATCATGATTATTACGTATTACAATCATAACACGATAATTTTACACTATAATAACATGATGATTTTTTTTCTGCCGACAAACATTTAAATTTGATTGAGTTTAAGTCCACTAAAAAGGTGTAAACTAGTGTTATATGATTTCCTTTAAAATTCACAAAGTATAAATTCTTATAAGTGTTAGCCTAATATTGATACTATAATAATGTTTGCTCTATGTCAGATAGACAATTTTGTGGTTTGTATAAATGTCAAGTGCAATATAATACTTCCTCTATTTAGCTACAATATATTTGTTATTTAGAAATTTGTCGTATCGAAAAACAAAACAAAAAAAAAATAGTAATAGTAATATGTAGCTAAATAAATATTGTAGTTATATGGGGTGAATTTTGTTCTAATTGAAATTAACTTTGGGAATATATCGTAGTTTATTTTGTTTTAGTTAATGGAGAATCCATCCATCAATACAAAACGTAGCCGCAGACTAAACTTAATTAAAATATATATTTTATTTTTGTTTTTCAATGTGTCAGACAATTTTAATAGACATAGGAATGCAATGGTTTTTATAAACAATATCAATTTAAATAATATTGAGTTTTCAAGTTAAAATTCTTTCAAAATATACACTCACAATATATATATTACGTTAGTGATTGAAGTTTATTTAAAAAGTAAGATGTGAAATTTGTTTTTAAATAAAGAATCTATAAAGAATGATAGAAATATAATTTGTTTAGCTTTTTACATCAGTCATTCAAAACACAAATTAGGAGTTGTTATTTTAAATTAAATGTTAAACTTTTTAAATAATTTTATTACATTTTGTTTTTATCAAAATATCTTGTTTAAACACAAAATTATTTCTAAAATTATAAAAATTATAATTATATGTTGATACATACATACACGCATAGAAAATTAAAATGTGTACCTATGTATTGTGTGTGTTAATTCATGCAGTTGCAAACAAAAAAAAACGTTCAAAATTAACTAACAGGCCACAAAAATTGATTTTTTTCTAACGTTTCTTGATTAAATATTAAAAATTGTTTTAAATGACTTTCGTTTATTTTTACTACTGTCATCGATTATTTAAAAAAAAAACGATACATAATATAATAATCTATGTATATAGAACAGTTGCGTTATAGATACAGATATATTTCATGCTTATAGTTCTATTATAAAGCCCTCTTTAACCCTTTCATGCCCGATATTGCCTATTAGCAACATTGTATATTTTAGCTTACAAGTCCCGTAATTTTTGTTTTTTTCTCTTATGATTTTTTTTCTCAGAGTGGCTTGATATATTGTCCAAGCTTAACTGCAAATATTTTATTGTAAATATTGATAATGATTATTTGAAAGCAAAACTTATTTGAGTGAACATGTAAAATATTTTTTCTTACAAATAATAAAAAAAAAAATAATAAAGAAACTTAAAAGTTAAAATTCAAGTGATCAAAATTATTATTTAAAGGTGAGAACATTAGAAAAAAAGAAAACAATTTAAAAAACTTTTAGTTCCTGTTCAGTAATTTTTCAGAGAAAATGTTGCCTACAGGCAACATTTGGCCATAGAGTTTATAAATTTTAAAATATTATTTTATGCATTAGATATGCATCCGAAAGGTTTGACCCAACTAGAAATCAAAAGAATTTGCGATTTTGATTGGGATGATTCTGCAGATGAGATCGATGAAGAAAAAGAGGAAACAATTACAACCAACCTGGAAAATATAATTGAAGAAACCGTACAAAGTGTTGAAGTTAGTTTGATTGAGAGGATTGTTGGCGATAGCAATGAAGTTGAAGATGAAGTTCAAGAAGAAGAAACGGTATAAGAGGTTTTTGAAAAAATCAATTTAGACAATTTAAGATGTAGGAGTGCAAAATTAGGCGAATGAGATACGACCATGAAAAGCGAAGTGCGTTTCGGTGAATTCAAACAACCAATAGAATATTTTAAGCAGTTATTCGATGGTGAAATAATTAAAAAGATCTGCGATGAAACCAACTTATATGCATTGCAAACCAATGGCACAGAACTTAAATGTGAAACTACCGAAATAAGAAGATTCCTAGGCATATTACCATACGTTGGTGTAATAAATATTCCAAATAGGCGAATGGCATGGTCACAAAATTTCAAATTGTCAGCAGTAGCAAATGCATTGTCACAAAACCCATTTGAAAAAATAAAGGTACACTTTCATATAAATGATAACTTAAAAAAAAAAAATCAACAAAGATCAAAGCGTATCGTTTACTGGTGCATAAACACATCAGTAGTCAATAGCTGGATGTTGTATCGCAGAGACGTGAAAGCCTAAAGCGGAGACAACAAGTATATGCCACTAGTTAGCTTTCAATTGGATATTGAAAACGAATTACTCAACGCAAATAAGTAAACAGCTCCAACACGCAAAAGAGGCTGCCAATTATAACTTCTCCCAACAATGGAGTCAAATCCACCATCATCACCTTTATCACCAACACTTTCATCCACATCTATCTCAAGTTCTTGTAAAAGATGATATGCTGTGGAAACTGCAAGAGCCATACGACTTCACCAAGTCGGTCACTGGGTTGAATGGGGATGCCCGCTCTAAGTGCTCAAAGTGTAAGATTTATTTGTGTTCAGACCCACAAAAAAATTGTTTAGTTTCATATCACACTTAAATTGTATTAAAAATTAATTAAAATATCAAATATCAGTAGAAATATATTTGCACCAGGAACATGGTAAAAAACAGTGTTTAAAAAGTCTCCTCCTAACGACCTGTCCAACTCGTTGTGGCTAGAAAACTGAAATTTAAACAATTTTCCCTGGAGTGTCGGCGTAAAAATATTTTCCAAAAGAAAAAGCCCAAACGGCTTTGACTACAATCCTGAGTTGTGTAAGATTAAGTGGAATTGAAATACTAAAACTATGAAACGAAATGGAACGGAGACTTGAAACTGTAAGCAAGGGAAACGAAATGGAATAATGCCCGTAATTTTAAGCAATAATACCTACCAGTGCTTAGATACCTACCGTGTAGACGAACAAAAACCAACAGATATCTAAGCACTGGTAGGTATCTATTGCTTGAAATTATGGACATGAGGACGAGTGGAATTGAAACACTAACCACATGCAACAAAATGAAATAGAGCACCCCCTGGATTTAAGTAATATTTATCGATTCGAGCATTTTTTTCAATCTGGAATTTTATATAATTTTAACGTTTTAATTTTTATATATGTATAATAATTGGGAAATCAAAATTACCATATTATTATTCTACTGATTATATTATGATCATCTCTTAGAATTATATTATGACCACTAGGATAATAATATGATGTTAAGTGAAAACATAATGTGATAAATGCCAAAAAAATAACTAAAACTACACAAAAATCTGCTTAGGAAAGCTTAAAAATTACATATTATCTTTCGCACGTTATCGTTTAACTTGGATAATTATCAACGTAAAGAAATTGTACTGAAAAAGTCTTTAATATCAATTTTTTTCTTTTGTAGAAACATTTCCTAAAGAAATATTATTAAATTTAAAGAACTTTTTCATAGTTTCGAATCATAATATAACTGTAGGGACCATATTATTGTAAAATTATGGTTATTTTATTTTATATTTTACTTTATAATTCCAAAAATTGATGCTGTTCGAATATGCTTGCCCCAACCATATTGTTTCATTGCGCGTAGATTTACTTTATTGTAAAGCCTTGACGTTGCTATGAAAAATCAAAATGATAGCTTATATGTATTATTTTGCTTCTTTGGTTGGCACAATCCCTAACCAAGTTTTTTCTTTTTTTGAAAAGTTTACAAAAAATGGTAAAATTAATATGAATGCAATGGTCCTAAAATTATTAATTAATTGGTCCACTCACGCAAAGAAAAAACATGGTTGGGAGAATCATATTCCAAGAGCATTATATATTTTGGGTTTATGATTGTGCCAACTATAGTCGTACTATATTATGGTTATCATATTATGATAATAAAATATCCATAATTTTACCATAATACTGACCCTACAGTTATATTATGATCCAAAAATTACAATATTATGATTCTAAATAAACATATTATGATGTTGAATTTATCATAATATGATTGCATGTAATCATAGTATGCTCAAAATGTTATTACATTATGGTCCCCATAACTATATTATGATTTCTGGATTATCATAATATGATCCATATAAAATCTTTATATAGAATCTTTTTGACAATGAATTGATTATTGTAAATAATATTACATGTATGAGGAATTTTCGAAAAAAAGCCTCAAATCTTCTAAAGTTTAAAAAAAAAAAATAAACTGGATCTTAATAGGTCAATTGATTAAATGTTTTAATGCCACATGAAAGGTTTTTTTTAAGACATTTTGGTTTTTATGAAAACAAGAAAATACTCGTATTATGACTGTAAATGTCAAAGTCATGTTTTATTTGATGTATAATTATTTATTGATTGTTGCCAGCATTTTATGGTTGCATAATTATCATATTTTTTCATAGTCAGAATATTTGTTACCACAGTATGGTTACAGCTAATCATGTTATAAAATAGAAGGTGTCAATCATAAAATAGTGAAATATTTACTCTAATAATGATGGTAGCGACCATGTTGATGGTTAGACAACCAATAATATGGTTGTGACAACCATACCCGATTGCAGCAAGTACAATATAGTAGCAGTGATCATGTTGCAACTATGTTTTTTCTCTGCGTGCTCCATTCATTATTACCATATATGGCAGACATCCAATAACAAGAAAGTAAAAAGTCTTGATAAGGCGCATTAACGGTATAGAGTACATTCTCGAATTATTTTAGAATTAGGAAAAACACATGAATTTTGTGATGTTTTGAATTAGAAAGTATACTCGGGTTGAGTTTAAGTGAATTTTGGAAAATCTCTATTGTTATTGTTAATAAGCTTTCCAGCGATATAATATCATACTGTACAAATTTGTATGAATAAGAAACCGATTACCGCACGAATTATTGATTGGAAACATCTAATATTATAACTATTACATTCAGATACAATATTATTGGAGGGTGGTATATATATCAGTTGGGTAATATAGTTAATATATACAATTGGTGAACGCTCCCCCTTTTTTTATTTTTTTGTTCTAAAATCTAAACTCATGTAATATTCATATCATAAATATAGTTCATTTACCACATACAAACCAATCAACCACATCAACAACAATAAATTAAAATGAACATCATCTCTTGTGGCAATAAATAACCATTCCCAGTTTTAAAAACTGTTAAATTTGAAAAATTAAATAAAAATAAACCGGGGAGAAAACTTTGAAAATATAAAAAAAAATTCAATTTTAAAATCAACGCACGTATCATCATTAAATGGAAAATAAAACTTTTAATACAAATATATATGAATATAAATATATTGTTTTTGTTTATAACACCATTTCTAGTTTTTCAGAAAGTTTTATTTCAAATGTTTGCATTAAACTTACTGGTTTTAAATAAAATAAAAATCAAAAATTAAAAAAAAAAAAATATATATATAAAATTTAATAATTTGTATATTCAATTAAAGGGAAATAATTTTAATCCCTAAATTTCAAACATTTTCTCTAAAAATATATAGTTTAAAATTTAAAACAATTGCTTTCAAACTACAGTCAGAATTGGAAGTGAGAAACTTTCCAATTCCTTCCCAGAAATGGCAGCAGCAGCAGTTGGACTGGCTGGCCGGGTTGCCAGTACAGAAGACTTTTGTTGGCTTAACTAAAAACAGTGAGAAAAATTAATATCGCTTTTTCTCTGGATGGCTAATATATCGTCAACTTATTTTTAGTTTCACAAATTGGCCAGTTTCGAAAAAAAAAATAATTAGAAATGATTTATTTATTAATTAATTTATTTAATTACTTATTTATTTTTTTATTTATTTATATAAATATTTATTTATTTATTTATTTATTTATTTATTTATTTATTTATTTATTTATTTATTTATTTATTTATTTATTTATTTATTTATTTATTTATTTATTAATTAATTAATTTATTTATTTATTTATTTATTTATTTATTTATTTATTTATTTATTTATATATTTATTTATTTATTTATTTATTTATTTATTTATTTATTTATTTATTTATTTATTTTAATCATATAATTACAAATTATATCCTAATACCCTAACCGAGCACCAGCAACGAAGGCTATCGGCTCGTTGTAGAGAAAACAGACCAAAGCAACTGGTGAGCATCGAACCCACAACCCCAGCACTGATAAACTAGCACGCTACCAACTAGCCTACCGGAATTCCATCAGAAATACACTATATATTATGAAAATATCCTTTTCTGACTCCGAAAACTGTTTCTCAATATCTTGTATCATATCTGAGATATCGATTATAGAATTTGATAAACCGGGCAATTTCGCACAGAAAATTCGAAAAATGTTAACCTTCTTTAATATTTTTCTCAATAGCAACTAATTGCGCCCATAGCACTTAACCCAACCGAATTTAAATAACATAACAGGCTAACATAAAAAGCTGCAACATTTTCGCTAAATCTCCATTAGATGGCGGGCAATAACTGTTCTAAGAATTATTATCACACGCAATTACAGTGTTGCCATATTTGAAGCCCTTATCTTTCACCACTTTCCACTCTTCTCTATCCCCTTTCCAAAGGAAGAAATCCAGTAATTAGTAGGAAGAATTTCCTGAGTATTGCTTCTCTTAAAACAAAAAAAACAGTTGAAATTTTATTTTACTACATTTTAACAAAATTACACAATTTGTTTAATTAATCACCAATTTTATTTTACAGAGTTGTTGCAATATTAACGATCTATTTCAAACTGAGGGTGTATCTCTGGGCGCTCATTTATAAAATATGTAATAGCGACCTCTGGTGGAAAGTTCTAGAAAGCTACTAGAAGGTTCTCATCTTTGCTAAGTACTAGCCTCCTCCTGTGTCTACTAGAAATACTCAGAACATAATTATTGCACTTCCTAGCGTAGAAGAGTTGCCAGACCAAATTAACTTAGACTTTAGGACTGACATATGGGGACTTCTATGTCCTCGGTAAATGAAAATTGATATGTCGAATCTCCGTAACAATATTTATAGCCTGTTAAAACTTTGAGTTGTTATGGTGGTTTGGAATGAGGCTAACTATGACCTGGTTGCTCAGATTGAAAGTGTAGCACACTAGCGCTGATACTCACAATATTTTTCCATCTTCTCTTATATTTACTGAAAATTAATATATTCTATTTCATAGTAACATTTAATTATGATCTCAAACCTGATAAAATCTAAATGAAAAAGTAATAAACTCCTCTTGTGATGAATCCCTTTTTTCAATATATTTTTGATACTTAAAAATTCTGTTCTAAACGGTGTATACGTTTTCTTTTTTTGAATTATATTGTTATTTTCTAAATTAAAATTGTAAATAAAGTAGTTGTTAAATAGAGTATACTTAGAGGGTGACCCCATTCCAAAACTACCTCTTCTGTCATAAAATTATTTTCTATATATTATTCCATACATACAAGTATTATCATCATTTGAAGTGGAATTAGTGAAAGATTAGTATTATGTGGTGGTATGGTACTAAATGATAATAATGATGGAGATGATGATGTTTACTGTATTGGAGGTTATATAACAAGTACTATTGTTTATTGTGGCATGCGACATATTCATTTAAATAATAAAAATAATAGAAAAAAAAAACTACAAATGAAAACTTTAACTTATAGTGTAATAAAAAAATGTCACTAATAAATATTTAAATGATGGGTGAAAAATTAAAGAAAAAATATTTATAAACATAAATTTAAATGTGTTGAACTGTTTAAAAACGTGCCATTAATAATAAATGTATAATAATATTGGATTATAGCGAAAGTAAAATCGTATGGAAAGAATTTTTTTTCCACAAAATATAAAAAGCAAACAATAAATTTTAAAATAATTAAATTAAAAAAAGTTAATGATTAAGTATTTGTATGATATAATTATATAAATAAAATTTTACGTATGAGTAATATATAATTATAAAAAGATATATATTAATCATACGCAAATAACTACATACTATATGATAGAATAATTCAATTCAACATGTCATTTACTATGCAAGACACTGATATTATTACCAATATAAATTCTTACAAAATTGCTTTACAATATTTCTCTAAACCAATAAAAAATCAATATAAATATATTCATTATAATGTTTGCTGTTTTGTTTATAGCAAAACATTTTAAAAAATTTAACATACAAGTTTTTTTTTTATTATTATTTGACTTAATTGAGCTTTTAATTAAAGCAATTTAACCAAATAAATCTCTGTTTTTTAATGTTTGTATGAGAACAAATATATTACAAATAAATTACAACACAAACAAAAAAAAAAACGTTCAAAGAAATAACAACAAAAATAAACACACAATTCAAATAAAATTGAAAAATTTGTGTACAGGAAAGAAAATCTGATTGTAGAAAAAATATATAAAGAATCACTCAAGCGTTAAAAACTAATGCATAAACATTTATATTTTTTTTTTGCTTTTTATTGATTTCAAATACAAGCAATTTTTGCAATATACATAATTAGGGCTAGGAAGTTTATGTAAATTTCACGTGCTTGTTTGTCGTTTGCTAAGGAACAACGTTTAAACAGAAAGAAATTTTGTAACAAACTGGTATCGATTTGTTAATGTATACACTGAACCAAATGTTGTAGGGGGATGCGATATAAAAATTTTATTAACTTTTGATGAAAAGAATTGTTAGTATAATTAAATTTTTATTCAAATTGAAATGCACCAATAGGCATAAATAGTTAACGACGTAATTGTCGTTTAGAATTTTTTTGTTTTTGTTAAAATATCTTTTTTTTTTAATTTGTTTATTCCACAAAATATTTTAAGAAGGGCAGTTATGTTAATTTGATAAAATATTATTTTCAATTAGAAAAAATATTATAATTTTAGAAAATAATCTAAGAGTGCTTAGTCTTGTAGCGTCATTTATGGTGTAGAGAAGTATAGTGTGGTCGTCATCTACCATCTTACGGTGGTGCCAATGCTTTACAAAGCATTGGGAAAGTACTCCGAAAAATAAAAATAAAGTTCCTTCTAATGCGACTAATGAAGTAAGTTATTTTGTCATATTAGGATATTAGCACGCAGAGAAAAAAAACATGGTTGGGGCAATCATATTCGAATAGCATCATATATTTGTGTGTATCTGATTGTGCCAACTATATAGTCGTACTATAATATAGTTATAATATAATGATAAGAATATGATCCCTACAGTTATGTTTATTTGTTTTTAAAGAAAATTACTTTAAAAAAATTCTGAAATTCTAAGGAGTTTTTTAATAAAACAAAAGAAAGATTCTATGGACTTTTTCTATAGAATAGAAAATAGAAAAATTCTTAGATGCAAAGAACATTTTAAGATTTTTTTTTAGATAGTCCTTAGAGCCTTAGAAATTTTCTTTTAATAAAAGTCCTTAGAATCTAAGAATATTCGTACTAGAAATGCAGTATTAGGATCAAAGTGTTATTCATTATGAAAAATCCTCAGAATTTAGGAATTTTTTAGAGTCTAAGTTTTTTTTAAGAATATATGTTATGAATATTTCTCTAAGAAACAGTTTACAGAATCTGAGAAAATGTTTCTATAAGAAAATTTTCTAAAAGTCCAGTATTTTGTATAAGAAACACAAAAAACACTGCAGACTTTTTTTTGTATAAAAAAGTATTTTAATCATATTCTAAGGACCTTTGTCCCAAGAAAGTCGTTATTTTATAAGAAAGTAATTAAATGTTTATATTTAAAAAAAATAAAATGTTTATATTTAAAAAAAAAAAATATTATTTTTTTAAAAGAATTATGAAACACAATACTTTTAAATATAATCTTTTTGACAATGAATTTTTTTCGACAATGTATTGATTAGTATAAATTATAATGTTATATATATAAGGCATTTTCGCAAATACAACCCCCGCTAGATGAAAATTGTCTTATATTATCATTTTAACATGGATGACTGAACTGATATACACTTAAAAAAGTTTGTAAGTTAAAATAACTGAAAATATCATTTAAAAGAAATGATATTTCATTTAAAAACCGGTCTACTTAATTTTCATTTAAATTAAATGCCATTTGTTATTTATTTTTAAATGTTGATTAATCATCTGACACATCCGTAAGAAACAAATGATATAATCAGTTAAAATAAATGTCAAAATTTTACCTACCAATCCTTAAAAAATAAATGTTTTTTTCATTTATTTGAAATTATTTCTGTTTTTGTATTTTTTGTTTTTTTTTTTAATATACTCGTACAATACAAAATGTATGTATGCATATGAAGCTATAAACACTTTTTGTGTGAATGTATTTGTGTATGTATGTGTGTTTATGAAGTTCTTGTAATATTTATTGAAAAATTTTGTATATATACAACCAATTTAAATAAAAAAACAAATTGAAATTTTCGAATATTTTTTTTTTGAAACAGACAGCAAACAAAATTTAAATTTGTAATAACTGTTACGGACACAAATAAACCACAAGTTTCCGTTTTGTGGGTAATTTTTTATTCAATTTCAAACAAATGAAAAAAATAAATGAAACTGAAAAAAATCGGTAAATGATAGTAAATTATTTCGAATAAATGTATAAAAAAGTTAATATAGATATTTCTTTGAAAAATAAATGTATTTTCCTTTATTTTTAAATGGAACGGAAAATTTTTTTTATTAATCTACAAACAGTTAACTACATAATATTCTGAGTGTAATTTTGTTTTTATTGAAACAAGAGAGAATTATGACTGTAAATGTCAAAGTCATGATTTATTTGATTTATAATTATTCATTGATTGTCGTCAGCATTTTATAATTCCATAATTATCATATTTTTTTCATAGTCAGAATTTTTATTATCACAGTATGGTTACAGCCAATCATGTTATAAAATAGAAAGTGGCAATCATGAAATAATTAAATATTTACTATTATAATGCTGGTAGTGACCATATTGATAGTTAGAACCTATTTATAAACCAATAACATGATTGTGACAATCCGCATGTAGCAAGCATACTATAGTACCAGTGATCACGTTGCGACTGTATTTTTTATCCAAGTGTGTTGCTTAAAAGCAGCTTTTTGCTAGAATGTTTCAGATTCAAATTGCTTTTTTCACATTTTTTTGCTTAAAAATGCTTTTTTCTAATAAAAAAAATCTTTTCTCTGCTAGTTCTGTTTAAAATAAAAAAACTTATTTTCTTCAACTTTTAACTTTTGCTTTTCGCATATTTTTTTTTTTTTTTGCTTTTAATATACTGAGTTTTGCTTTTTTTGTCCTTTGCTTATTAGTAATAAGCACTCAGAACATTATGCAGTTCACTGTTTGTAGTTCAATAAAAAAAATTTCCGTTCCATTTAAAAATAAAGGAACTTACATTTATTTTTCCAAGAAATATCTACTTCACTTTTTTTATACATTTGTTCAAAATACGAGTGCGGATCAATAAGTCCGTGACTTTTCGTACTTCCCTCGTAGTTATATAAAATGTAACACTGCTCCAAACACATCAAACACCACCTTTTAATAGACTACTGTCAAATTTTGAGCAAGTTCCATCATTTACTTTGCGTTAAACAGCTGTTTAAAACATACAACCTCGTGGTTTTTTTTTTAAATGGAAAAAAGTGAATTTCAAGTGCTTATTAAACATTATTTTTTGCGAAAAAAAAAACCATCAAACCAAAGAAAAGCTTGATAAATACTTTGGGGACTCTGCAACATCGATTTCAATGGCAAAAAAGTGGTTTACTGACTTTCATTGTGGTAGCACAAGAACAAATGACCCTAAAAAAAATCGACGATATGGTGTTGGCCGATCGAAGAGTAAAAGTGCGTGAGATTGTTGATGCCATAGCCATTTATTATGACAGTGTGGTTTCGATTTTAAATTATCAGTTGCATTTAGAAAGCTGCCTGCAAAATGGGTGCCGCGTTTGCTCTTAATTGACCATTATACACGGGTGCATACGTGTGTAGTCTCAATGGCAAAATTTCATGAATTGGGCTACGAATTGGTCCCTAATCCGCCATATTCTCCCGAACTGGTACCTAATCCGCCATATTAGCCCCCAGTGACTATTTCCTACTTCCAAACCTAAAGAAATGGCCCGGTGGAAAGAGATTTAGCTGCAAAAATGAAATTATTGATCAAACAAATGCCTCTTTTATGAACCTCGGAAGGGATACGAAAATTGGAGAAACTGAACTAAGTCTATTGAGCTAAAAGGAGATTATACTGAAAAATATTTTTTTTTTTTTTTTGCAAAAAAAATGTGTTTCATTCAAAACGTCAAGGACTTATTGAGCCGCCCTCGTAATTTACTATCATCTACCGATATTTTTCACTTTTTTTTAATTTTTTTCATTTGTTTGAAATTTAAAAAAAATTTACTCAAAAACGGAAATTTTGAATTATTTGTGTCCGATACAGTTGCTTCAAATTTAAATTTTGTTTGCTGTCGGTTTCAAAAAAAAAAAAAATTGAAAAAATTTCAATTTTTTTTAATATATATTATTATAATTATTTTAATTCAAATTATTTCAATTCAAATTACAAGAACTTCATAAACACACATACATACACAAACACATTCACACCAAAACCGCCAAAAGCCACGCATACATAAATTTCGTAAATAAAAAAAAAAATAATAAAGAAAGGGAAATAATTTCAAATAAATTATTAAATCGTTTATTTTTTAAGGAATTGTTAGGTAAAATTTTATTATTTATTTTTAATTGATTAATCATTTGTTTGTTACTGTAGTGTCAGCTGTTTAAACAACATTTAGAAACAAATAACAAAAACCATTTGATTTAAATGAAAATTAAGTAGACCGGCTTTTAAATGAAATATCATTTCTAGTAAATGACATTTTCTGTTTAACTTACAAACTTAAGTAAACTAAGTGTCGTTACCAATATTTTTTTGGGGGAAAAAACCTTCATCTGATTTTCTTTTGCTATAAGTTTTGTTTAAAGTGAAAACTCATTTGTTTCACACCTAAATATGTTTAGTCGGTCCCTGCCGATTGCACCTTTTTTTCACTTGATATTTATTTGCCAGGTATGCTCTGCAGTATTCCTCGATGTGTCAAAGGCATCCGATGGCGTATGGCATGCTGGTTTAGAAAACAAACTCAACACACTATTACCAGCACATTATTGTAATATTATAGAGTCTTATCTTGAAAATAGGTATTTTAGAGTTCGACAAGAAAGCGATTATTCGAAACTATGCCCAATAAAGGCAGGTGTACCACAGGGGAGCGTATTAGGTCCAATTTTATACCTTTTATATACGTATGATTTACCAATAAACGAAAACTGTGTTGTGGGAACCTTCGCAGACGATACCGTAGTTTTATCAACAGCAGCAAACATTCAATTAGCTTCAAATAAACATCAGTCTTCTATGCATGAAATTCAGCAATGGACTCAAAAATGGCGCCTAAAACTAAATAGCAGCAAATCAGTTTACGTTAACTTAGCAGCAAATCAGTTTACGTTAACAAAAAGGCAAATAATAACTCAGCGTTTTATTATGTTCCAGTTTTTATTGATCAACAACCAGTTCCATTCTCAAACTCAGCTAAATATCTGGGTATGAACCTAGATGCCAAACTTCGTTAGAAAGAGCACGTTAAAAAGAAAAGAGACCAATTAGATATAAAATATAGCAAAATGAGCTGGCTTCTAGGTAGAAGATCCACACTATCCATCCACAACAAATTAATGATCTACAAACAGATCTTAAAACCAATCTGGACCTATGGAATTCAGATATAGGGTTGTGCTAAAAACGATGTAATCAAAATTGTACAACGTTTTCAAAATAAAGTGCAGAGGAATATTGTAAAAGCTCCTTGGTATATCAGAAATTTTGACATCCATCGCGACCTCAAGATACCTTTAGTGACCGATGAAATTCGAAGGCATTCTGAATCACATAAGCTTAGGCTGTTAAACCACACAAATGAGGAAATCCCAATTCTTCTAAACACATCAGGCTTAATCAGAAGATTAAACCGTTTTAAACCCCATGATTTGATTGGACGTTTTAACCGGAAATAGTTTTGTAATAAGAAACAAACTTCATAAACCTGTAAATTAATATCAACTTTATATAATATTTAATGAAAAAAGAAAACTGCTAGTTAGTCCTAAGGGACTAGTTGTAGTATTAGTTCTAAAATAAAAAAAAAACTTTTTTTCACTTAACTGCGAAACGTTATATCCGACAAATTGATACAAATTTGGGCTCTTTTGATTACATTTTGCATAAATGAGCGCAGCAATTGTGTTGTCACGTTATCAATTTCAACTCGAGTATTATTTTTTTTAGCTTGTCCATGGTTCAAGGCTTGTTCGCGTACTCCAACGACTTGAAATATCGCCGCCTGCAAGAAGTCTGGGACAATCAAATCGGGAGATTTGGCTAACTAGAACAAATCACAAAAACTCGTCACTTATAATCCATTTTGATACTTATAATACACTTTGTCTTTGAGTTCCTTAATCATATAGCAATTTGTCGTTCACTATTAATTTCGCACGCAGGACTTGCCACACTTTGTAGCGGCGCCAAAGCATGACTGCTTTAAAAAAAGACTTCCTCTACTAAACAAAAACTAATACTAACGTCAAATTTAACTACTTCAAAAAATATATATTACAAAATACTACAACAAAAAATATATATATTATATACCACTTATTTGGTAATGAAAGTTGTTTTGTTAAGTTTCCACCATCTAAGTGCGGTTCAACGCAGTTGTAATTTGTTTTCATCTGCTTCATAAGCAACCTCCCGCAAAACAATTACTTTTAGTAATTTATTTACAAATACAATAACAATTCTTGTAAGACTTTTAACAATAGCAATGACATTTTTTTTTTAATTTTCTTTCACTTTTATTTTAATACCCCGGGCAACAAAAAAAATGTAATATAATAATGCGGGAATACTAAAAGATATAAAAAAAGAAACAATCATCATAAAAATTGAATTATTTTTTTAATTTTTCTTAAACGTTTTTTTTTTGTTTTTTGAAACCACCATCAATTGATATTTTTTTTTTGCCCCCAAACAATATGAATGAAAAAAAATTCAATTTAACACTAACTTTACTAAATAATCGTTATAATTGTCATCAATTATTTGTAAAATGAAAAACAGGAAGCTTTACACAGATTCCTGTGTAATTATTTATATTGTATTGTTTTTTTTTATTTATTTTTTCATTTTAGAATTGACTCATTAAAAATGTAAATTTCACAAAT
This sequence comes from Eustalomyia histrio, assembly GCA_949748255.1. Classification (NCBI taxonomy): domain Eukaryota; kingdom Metazoa; phylum Arthropoda; class Insecta; order Diptera; family Anthomyiidae; genus Eustalomyia; species Eustalomyia histrio. The sequence continues at coordinate 25,354,099 of OX456523.1, forward strand.
GTATATTACAATTATTTACATTCAAAGACACACACACACATACACCCATATAAATATAAATAATTTTACACTAATACACACTGGAATACGCACACACACACACACACAGCAATCTCAACCACAACTATAGTAATGTATTTGTTCAACAACAACAACAGCAGTAACAGTAACAACGTGTTGTATTCATTTTTCATTTCCTTCCACTTTTTTTACACGACATTTTCACTTAATGTTATAATTGTGATTTTTTTTTCTTCTTGTTTTTCTGCTTTCTTCTTCTTTTGCGTATTATTTTCGGCTCACCATTCTTAAATTGAAGTTGCTGTATAGTTAAGATGGCATTATAAAGTTGTCTTTTTATTAAAGACAAGTATGGTATTTATATCCATTAATCATGTTTTTTTTTCTTCTCCTTCTTGATGTAATTGAGTGTTGAATTAGTATGTTTTTTTTATTTATGGCTGGGATTTTTAATTAAATAATAGGATTATTAAAAAGAAGCTTTTATTTAATTTTAAATGAGACATTTAATAAATTATTGAAAATGTAATTATTTCAAATTTTCATAGTAGGTACCCAGGAAAAAAAGGGGCCCCTAACTACTAAATGGACTCCTTTTGTGGTTAAACACAAACATACAATTTTCATTCTTTTGTACAATACCTTATAAACAGCTTCTCAGAAGTTAAATTGCAGCTATCAACAACTTGCTTTGTGCCTCAAATCTTATAAAATATATTGCTGATAATGCTAAAAATAAACAACTTTCACATTATCTGTTGTAAGCTCTTGAAAAATTTTTAAGCATAATCATCAATAAATTTTACAAGTCATGTCGCATAAAGTAAATTGTTGATAGCTGCAATTCATCTTCAGGGAAGTTGTTTGTAAGGTGTTATAAACATTATAAATCATTATTTGGAAAGTCGTGTGTATGTGTTTCATTGAAGAAGGTATCCATTTAGAAGTCCTTACCTAATTTTTTGCTGGATACACACAGCATGTAGGGTTATCATAATAAACAAATACAAATTTCTATAAAGGGTTTTAGTGGATTACAAAGTTAGGTTTATGTGATTCAAAATTAAATTTCCAAAACACATAAAAGCTGCTTTCGAACAAAATTTAATAAGGAATGATGCACATGGTTTCACAGGACTGTCACTGTTTACTATGCATACGAGGGCTGTTTAATAAGTCCGTGACTTTTCGAACTTCCCTTGTAGTTATATGATATGCAACACTGCTCCCATCAAGTACCACCTGTTAATAAACTACTGTCAAATTTTGAGCAACTTCCGTCATTTACTTTGCGTTTAACGGCAGGATTTTTTGAGGTCCATACAGGTTGGTTGGAAAGTTCCTGCGCTCGAAATGAAAGAATACTGTTTTTGTTACGAAATATATTTTTTTATTCAATATAATTTCCTAGAAGCTCAATACACTTGTTCCAATGATCTTCCAATAATTTTATCCCATCCTTTTAAGGGTTGTCCGGAAGCTCTGCAAAATAACCGTCTACGGCTGCTATGGCCTCTTCATTCGACGAAAAATGCTTTCCACGAAGGAATTGTTTGAGATTTCTGAAGAGATAGTAGTTACTGAAAGCCAAATCTGGTGAATACGGTGGATTTTCAAGCAATTCGTACTTTAATTCTTTGAATTTAGCCATCGTCAAAACACTTTTGTGAGCAGGTGCATTGTCTTGATGAAAAATGATTTTTTTCTTCTTTAAACCAGGTCTTTTCTCACGAATTTTTTCATCCAGCTGATCCAAAAGGCTGCAATAATATTCAGAGTTGATTGTTTTACCTTTCTAAGATAATCAATCAACAAAATTCCTTTTGTATCACAAAAAACTGATGCCATTACCTTTTTTGCTGATTGTTGTGACTTCACCTGCTTTGGAGCTGAACAACCAGCTTCAGTCCACTGTAAACGTTCTTGTATCAATTTAGGATCATGGTGGTAGATCCAAGTCTCATCCATAGTTATAAAACGACGCAAGAAGTCGGTTTTATTCGGCTTAAAACGCTCCAAATTACACTGAGAAATTTGTTTTCGATCCAGTTTTTGTTGAATTGTTAATGTGTGCGGCACTAACTTTCCAAACAGTTTTTTCATACGTAATTCTTCATGTAAAATATGGAGTACTCGTTCGTCTGAGATGTCTATGGCATTAGCAATTTCACGCTTAGTCAAACTTGGATCTTCATATTATGTACCTGCTCAATGATTTCTGCTGTGGTTGCAGTTTTTGGTCGTCCTTCGCGTGGATCGTCTTCAAGGCTGGTACGACCACGTTTAAATTCACCAGCCCAAAATTCAACGGTGCGTTTTGAAGGTGAGGACTCCTTATACACTTCTAACAATTGTTCATAAATTTCCTTTGCTTTTAAACCCTTCAAAACAAAGAATCTAATGACTGCACGATATTAAATTTTTTTCCATATTAAAAAAAAATCAATGACACATCAACTTCAAATGGCTTGTAAACAAAGAAAGAATTGACAGAATGACTTGCAACTTTGCATGTGTTCTCAGGAAAGTTATACCAACTTGAGAAAAAAAAGTTTGGAGCTAGCAGTGCCATCTCTTGGTGAGCGCAGGAACTTTTCAACCAACCTGTAAAATAGGCATTTATTTCATCGTTGGAGCTAAGTCTCTTTTCACCGAGCCATTTCTTTGGGTTTGGAAATAGGAAATAGTCAATGGGGCTTAATCCGGAAAATAAATCATTCGCAATTCGTAGTCTACTTCATGGATTTTTTCCATGGAAACTAAGCTGTCACACGATTCCGTTGGTGGTCGATTATGAGCAGCCATCTTGCGGAAAGCTTTCTCATACCCAAGTGATCGTTCAAAATTGAAACCACTGAGCCATGTGAGACGCCTATGTCTTCTACAATCTATCGCACATTCGATCTCCGATCGGCCAACACTATATCTTGAATTTTTTCAACTGTTTTGGGTGTAGAGACCTCAACCGAGCATCCAGAACGTTCGGTAACTTCCATGCTTGTAAGGCCACAACGAAAGTCAGTAAACCACTTTTTTACCATTAAAATCATTTTTATAAAAATCCACGAGGTTGAATGTTTTTAACAGCTGTTAAACGCAAAGTAAATGACGCAACTTGTTCTATTAAAAGGTGGTAATTGATGGGAGCAGTGTTGCATTTCATATAACTACGAAGGAAGTTCGAAAAGTCACGGACTTATTGATCCGCCCTCGTATATAAAAAAAACCCTTTGACCCTTTATTTGCTTTTTCATAATTAAGTGATTATATAGGCTGGAAGTAGTTAAAACCCTACACTGGCATAAATGAAGAATCAATTAAAATTCATAGAAATCAATAATTCAAAAATAAACTATAAAAAATACAGATTTTCTGTAGAAGTTGATATATCCAGTAAAATGTAAAATTTTAGTTCTTTGTTTCTAAAAATAGAAATTCAAATAACTCCTTTTCGTTTTTTTATAAATTTATTTTTTTTTTAATAAAAATTACAAGAAATTATTCAAATATACATACACACATAGAAAATAATAATATATACATCTGTGTGTGTTTTGTATGTAACAAAAAAAAACTTTCTAATTGAAAAACAAACCACAAAAATCGTTTTTCTAACGTTTTCTTAGTTTAAAATTAATAGTTATTTTAAACGACATTTCAAATGTTTTTAACTACTTTTGTCGATTATTAAACAATGAAAATAAACAATAAAATGGGTTGAATATAATGAAAAATCAGTAGTCCTCTTTTTGATTATATTTTCGATTAATTTCGTATGTAGCTTAGATTCTTTTTAACGAAATAATATTGTGAGTGTAAGTTTCATCTGTATAATTTTAATACATTTTTTGTTCAGGCTCTGTTTATTTGTGGAGGCTCTAGCTTGTATAAAACTTTGGGTTCTAAAGAGATCTTTTGTCGGATCGAAATAGATGTATCAACCTAGCTAAAAATCGTGAATTCGCTTTGTTTTTGTAAATATACGGAGGTTGAAAGCTTGCTTTAAACAAGCAATAATAACAATAAAAACACTTTATGGTATATTTCAAAAAACCTGGAAAATAAAAAAATGTCAAATAAATTGATGAAGATTTTGTAGAGTGGGCTGAAGCTTAAAAATTTTCGATTTCGATGTTGTACCACTTTGGAAAAGTTTTGGAAAAATATTCCAAATCAAGGAAAAAAAATATTTAAAATCGGTTAATATCTTCCACCGGCGGCTAGCACTCAAAGTTTCCGAGTCTCGACAACTCGCCTAAATTTTCACAATAAAATCCCTTTCATAATAGTAAGCAAATATTTATAAAATTATATAGATACCTTCACAGAGAAAAGAGTTTGATTGTGACAACCGAATTCCTTGGCAACTGAAAAGTTTCGCTGAAGCAACGTAATTATTTAGCTGTCGCAACACATACATTTGGTAATCCTGATCCTATTTAAATATATGTTTTCTATCGAAATTCTGTGGTATTAACCGAATTTCGGTAAACACAAACAAATATGTCGATGGTTCCAACCAAATCATTCGGTTGGAAAAAAAATTCGTTTGTTCGTTTTTTCTTTTTACCATCGTTTAATTAATCCAGTATAGGGAAGAATTTTTTTTTTTTTGTATTGTAGGCTGAATTTTGGTTCAGAAGATTGCTGAGAAGCTCTGTCTTCACGAAATTAATGTATAACCGGAACTATTCGCGTGTTTTTATAGCACGCGGCTGAACTAAAATTTTCACGAATCCGCGTGATTGACCGAAAATGAGTCCAAAGGCATAATTTTTATTCCCTATTATGGACTTTATAAAATCTGGAAGTACGAGTACAATCCTAAAATTTTTTTTTAAGAAGCGAAATTGGAGTTTTTAAAAAGCTTAAAAACCTAAAATTTTTGTGGATACCTAGAAACGGATTAGTGTCATCCTAGAGATAGAAAAATTGATACTAAAGTATTTTTGGGTCTAGAGAATAAAAATATAATGTAGGAAAATTTCACAATGTAATAAAATTTGTACGCGGTTTACATAGAGAGTGGTCTTTGACGCATTAATGACCTGGAGTTTTTAAATTATTAAGACATTTTGCAAGCTATTTTTAATTTTTGTACCATTTGGGAAAGGTAATTATTTGATGATATATTTAATACTAAACTTTTTGCAAAATAATTTTTTTTTTTGCTTTATAAATAGTATTTGATTTCCGACACCAAATTTCATATAAGTAAATTTATGTGCAAATAGAAAAAACATTATCCCATTCGGAGCGCTTAAAATAAATTTTGAAAATTCGCCATGCATCGCTGAACACCTCTAATATGCATATTAATTTGTTTTTATTTTTTTTGGCAGTTAATTAAAAATACATGACTAAAAAACATTTAGTATTAATAAAAATTAGATAGACCAATTGATTTAAATACCACTTTGAATTGTTTTTGCTTTTATAATTTTTTAAGTGGTGATATTTATTTTAAACTTACCTCCAAGTAACAATTCACGCATGCGCATTTCTTCATGCTAGAAATATAAATATAAATTTGTTATTTAATATAATAAATATACAGAATAAACTTTCTATTTTATGCACATAATCTGCTTAAAAAACTTCAGTAAAACTAGCAAAAATTCAGTTATTTTACCAAAAAAAAAAATGTGAAACAAAAGATATCGTTGGAAACAATCTAATGGCATATAAAAAATAAAAAAATTTCAAACGTTGCCAACTCTATTTTGCAAGCTATAATTAGCGCTAGCTAATATAAAGGAAATATCTCTATAGAGAATATCAAGGTTTCATTAAGATTCTATTTAGCAATATCGAAAATTAAATTTATACCAAAAATCACCGATATTTACCCCAATATGCAGCATTATAATAAATTATTTAATGTAGCGTTATGTTGCTTTTGGCAAACTTTTATTTACTCTTATTGTTATGTCTCTTTCTTCATTTAAAATCTCCTGCTGTTTGATGGAAATAAAAATAAAATAAATTACACGTTGATTTGCTGACAGAAATAACAAAAGTAGTCTCTGTGGGTAATTAATTTGTTATTGAGTGTTTTGGGTAAATATTGTGATTTTTTATTTTTCTTTATTTGTGTATTTTGTATATTTTGCAAACGGTTATTATTGTTATAAGTGTTGTGTTTTTTTGTTATACTACATGTTTGTTTATAATTTTCTCTAAATATCTATCATCAAATTATTTTTATAAGGTCTGCAACATGTTAGTTTTAGAACCACATTTTAACATATTTTTACAAAAAATCATGGAAATATTTGCTAAGGTAGTAAAATTGTATTTAAAAGACATTTGTTTCCAATCAGAGTGCAGTCTTAAGATATATTTTTTTGTTTTACCCTGCACAGTGCTTTTGTAACAGATCAGAAAACTGAAATTATGGAAATTTTTGAGGTGAAAAAAAATTTTTGCGTTGAATATAAAATATTATTCCCCAGAATATATTATAAAATTATGGTAGAAAAATATATGTTAAAAATTAGTTTGTGGCAAAAAAAAATTTTAAGATAAAAAAAATTTTTTGCTTTGAAATAGAATTTTTGAGGTGAAAAAATTTTTCAAATGAAATAACCTTTTTTGAGGTGAAGACAAATTATTTCCCTTACACTATTACTATTTTTTGCTATTACTAATTTTTGGGTTGAAGTAAAATTTTTGAGATGAAAAAAGTTTTGAGTTAAAAAAAAATGTTTAAGGTGAAAATAAATTTTTTCCCAGACACTATTACTAATTTGTGGTAGAAAACATATTTGAGGTGAAAAAAAAATCTTTGAGGAGAAAACAAATTTGATGTAAACATGAATTTTTATTCAACATGTTCTATTATAAAATTGTGCTAAACAAACTTTTGTTCTTGAGGTGAAACAAATTTTTTTAATGAGGTAAATAAAAAATATTATTATTTTTGAGGTGAAAACCAATCTTTAATAGCGTATGAACATATTATAAAATTGTAGTGAAAACAAATTTTGTGGTGTAGAACATTTTTTTAAGTAAAAACAAATTTGAGGTGAATATAAAATATTATTCACCTTCAGCGTCTGGTGAAAGAATATGGTAAAATGTTTTATTCAAAAGGCGCTACTATAAAATTCTACTAAAATACACAAATTTGTATGGAAAATTAATTTCTAACATTTTCCACTAGAACGATTTTGCTCATTTTCAATGCAAAACTGCTCGGGAGGATGGCAAAGAATCTGAGAAAGATCAAGAAATCCCGCCTGCATCTTTTCGTGGCTAGGTCAGCTTAGAATAGCATAAGTATCAGGAATATATTTATATGTTTTATAGACCTATATTTCAAAGTGTAACAAACTGAATGACAAACTGATATATATCCTCACAGTGAAAGGTATAAAACTTAATTAAGAAGAAAGCCAGAAAATATAATAGAGAAATGTATGAAGTTGGTGGCCCAAAATGTAGCACCCTAACTGTTTTGCTGTTGTTTCTTTAACTGATAATTTTTCAAAATTAATTTGTTACAATCCTTATGTATTTTTTGAATACAATACAAATAAGCACATTTTATTATGATGATACTTACGGCTTGAAAGTAAATACATAAATTGTATTCAAATTACAATTCTAATGATTTGAGTTGAAACGGAAGATAAAAAAATATAACAACATAAATTACGAATAAATTACTTCCTATTATAGTTAGGGTGGTATTTATAAATCGATTTTTTGAGTGTAAAACTGAGGTTAGGGTAAACAATGTAGCAATATTCTTAAAAAAATTATCAGCGTCAAAATTTTGTCTATATTTTTCGATAATCTCAGCTTAATTTTGTTCTACTATCATTTATATTGAAATTTTATTTGTTGGTATAACATATATATACGTATGATTAATATTTTTATTTATCAATTACATATTACTCATACACACCAATACTAAAAATTGATTTTAACAATAATTTTTATCTATATATATGTTTTTTTTTATAAATCTCAATTTTAATATATGCATTGTTATTTATAAAAATATTTATTTTCTTTGTATTTTTCTTTACAGGTAAGCAAGTGTTTTCGTTAACTTCATTATATTACAATTTATTCATGGATTCTTGATTTACTTGTAAAATTGTGCATTCATGTGTATTTTGAGGTATGTATAATAACATCATTTCAATACATCATCTGTTTGCAACTTTCTTTCACAGTGTTATATTAAAATTCTTCAAATTATTTTTAAGTCTATTAATATAAATTAATTTAATTGCCACAAAATATTTGTTACATATGGCATGACCATTTAAAATTCTTCATGTTTAATTAAGCAAAATATTTATTTTTTTTGTTAGTCATCACTTACTGATCAACACACATTGTATATATTTATTATTTTGATTAATTTTATTGATGAAATAAATTCCAATTAATCATACAAAGAATTTTAACACTTGGAGTAAAAAGAAAATAGGAAACATTTATTGAAAAATTTTGTGAAATATAATAAATAATTAATTATTATAAGTGAGAATAATAAATTAGAGTAAATACGTTTAAAAATATATACTTGTACCCTCCACCATATTCGGTGATATATACCCTATCAGTTTGTCATTCCGTTTGTAACATGTCGAAATATAGGTCTAAGACCCCATAAAGTATATATATATATATTCGTGATCTTTATGCAATTTTTCACCAGACCCTTAGAAGTGAATAATATTTTGTATTCACCTAAAATTTTTTTCACCTCAAAAAAATTTTTTTACCATTATAATTTTTTCACCTCAAAAAAATTTTTTTTTACCACTAAATTTTTTTCACCTCAAAAATTTTTTTCACCACAAATTTTTTTTTACACCACAAAATTTTTTTTCACATCTAAAAGAGTTTAACCTCAAAAAATTTTTTTCACCTCCATAATTTTACTTCAAAAGTTTTTAATATTATTTGTATCAAAGCCAGTATAGAACATTTATTAGGATATTGGTGGAAGGTGGAGAATCAGTGGAGCCAAATTTAATCCTTTTTGTACTTGCTTTTTTTTAATTTTATTTTGTATGTGTATACTTAATAATTTAACTAAAACAAAAAAAAAACTGCCAGACTGTCTAACTGTCAGTTAGACACTGTGTAGGGAGTTCTGAAGAAAAACTGGTCATAAATAATGAACTTATAAATCCCTCATCGGATTATATAAAAATGTTTGTGCTCGCGGTAAGAAATGAGTTAACACATTTTTTTTTTATTTATTATTAACAATTTTTTGATCTGCCATTTTTCCGATCAGTTTAGATCCTTCTAATACCCCAAATATATTGCTGGATCTAATTTGATCTGCAATTTTTCGGATCACTTTAGATTATAGGAATATAAAATTGGATATGATTAAATATTGTGCCAGATAATTTTTTTTACTCGAGTAAATCTCGTGTCTTATATTGTTGGATCTTATATGATATAATTTCATCTGGCCTTTTTCGGATCAATTTGTATCTTACCAAATTCCCAAATATATTGCTGGATCTAATTTAATCTGCCATTTTTCGGATCGATTGTGATCTTACTAAATCCCAAAATATGTTCCTGAATCTAATTTAATCCGTAATCTACGGATTAAATAAGGTCAGATAAATATTACAGAAGATATTAAATTGGATATGATAAAAGATTGCGTCAGATGATATTTGTTACTTAGCAGGCTTGTTAGTCCAACTGCTAATTCTTCCATTACTGGAAACGAATTGGCTTATCTCCACAACTTTTTCAATCTTTTATTAAGTCATATTTTTCACCAGATGCCTAGAGTTGAGTAATATTCAACTGAAAATATTTTTTCACCTCAAAATTTTTTCACCTCACATATTTTTTTCACCTCACTATTTTTTTTACCTCTGAAATTTTTCCACCTATTTTTCACCTCACATATTTTTTTCACCTCTGAAATTTTTTTTCACCTCTAAAACTTTTTTTCACCTCAAATATTTTTTTCACTTAAATTTTTTTTCTTCGCACCAAAAATATTTCAATTCCAAAAAAAATTTTCACCTCAAAATATTTTTGGCTCGACAATGTGAAGGATATAAAAAAAATTCGCTATGGCTAAATTTAATGATTTTACTTGTTTTTGTTTTCTTTTTTGGTTGTTTCGGTTCACGATCCTGAATAACCACATTAGATTCCCAGCAAAAATAAAGCTGCCAAAGAAGCAATAAAAGCATCACTACTATGGCAAAGGCATCACTTCTTTTCTAATGGTTTCATCGGTGAACTTAAAATTAGCGTGTCATAGGATGGAAGTATTCAAATGTAGCTACTAGCATTACTCATACTTTACTCTAAGGAAGCAATGATAATACAATGATTAGGTATTCTGATGCATGAGTGGAAAATGTTCATATACTTTGTTATATTTAAGCTTTGATGAAAATTTAATTCATAAGAATGCAGAAAAAATAAGTTTAAAGAAGCAAAATTTATGCATTGATATACAAATACTCTTTATTAAAATAAATAAATAATTCTGCATTAGTGAAAAAACATTTTTGAAACATTTTTCAAAAATTTTAATGAATTTTTTGACAAATTTTCAAATATTTTTGGATAATTGAATAACTGGTTGTACAATTTGGAAACATTTTTAGACAATTTAAAAATATTTTGGAACAATTTTAAAACATTTGAAAAAATTTTTACACAATTTTAAAATTATTTTGATAAACTCTGAATTAAAACTGGAAATGGTGTAGTGTTAAATAATAAACATAATGCAAAAATACACAGATTGCGTCGTCATAAATATTTAAGGCTGAAAAAATGCAAATGACAGGCCAGCTAGTTTCAATTAAAGGTTAAAAAAATCTGGTTTTCCTGATATTTCAAAACTTTTATAAAAATTGCAAAACTGCATAAATTCTAACCCTCATAAAATTTAAAACTAATATATAAAAAATTATTTAATAAAAAAAAAAATTAAAAAATTGCATCAGAACTATTTTTTCAATTTGAATAAATGCTTTAGATTCAAAAAATATCCGTTATACTTTAAGCTATGCTTTAGAAGTAATGAAGAGTGATTTTTTAAGATATGCACCGGTTTTATGTCCAGATCACTGCATTTGAAATATGAATACATGAATTCTTTTGGAAGTGCCTTAGAATAACACCAAAAAAATCATAAAAAAATGTCAACTGAAGTTTAGGAAGCAATGAAAGAAGTTATAGTCACAGAATGACTACCATTTTTTTGCTGGGTTGTGTATTTAAAATAAAATTAATAAATGAATAATAATATTAATAATTCACGCGAATTACATTTTATCTTTTTCATTCGCAAATCAAATGCATTTATTTTTAAATCTTCTTTAATATGTATTTTTTTTAGAAATTAATTTTTTAAAGCTTTGTGTACACATGTGAATATTCATTTGAAAATAGCCTGTCACCGGTAGTGTTTATGTACTTTTAAAACATTTTGATATTTCCATACATATTTCAGTTGTTGCTAGTAAAACATGACTGCAAAAGTAAAATTTATTTTATATACAACATATTTATAAATGTTGGGGGAAACAAAAAAAAAAATCCCAAAATAATTTAAAACAAATTGCAAATAAATAAATGCACAAAACAACAGTCATGACTGATTGAAGACAAGATTTGTCCATTGTGTATAATTTGCATAGTAAATATGGATTGTATTCTCGCTCATGATGTTGGTTGACTGTTTGTTTATGTAAATAAATAAACAAACAAACAAAAAAATTACAAAATAAAACAAGATTCTATTCCTCATTCGCATTGTCAAGTGCACAACCATTAGTTTAGTTTGCAATTGTTTGTATAATGATTTTTCTGCTGCTGTTGTTGCTGTTGCTGTCTATTTGGCGTCTTCCTCTTCATGAGGAAAACTAAACAAAAATACAGAAATACAACGAAATAAGACATGATAATGTTTATTATTGTCAACACAAGTGCAAATGTAAAGCACTCTAGTTGCTATTTTACTATATTTAGTTGTATGTAGTTTTAGCTGTTGTTGCTGTTGTGGCTGATGTTGTCAACTTTGTTGTTCGTTCATTTCATTGTATACCCATCACTTTTGCTGCCACGGCTGTTTGTGGTTTGGATTTGTCAAAAAAAATAAAAAAATAGCAACCACAAACGGTTGCAAAATATTTAGCTTTATGCAGTCTACAAAAAAAACAGTAATGCAAAGAATAAATTAATCAAAAAAATTAACTGAAAACTCCATATCAGAGCGAAGCTTACAAAGCTGTAAAAACTTTATTTGGATTGGCAAAATTGGAGATTTTAAATGGCGGCTCATTTTATTGAAAATTTTAAAAATTTCATCTTGAAAAGAATATTTGTTTTTAAAATATTTACGATTCCAATTTTGTTTACACCATGTTGGCATAATTAGATGCGTATGATTAATATTTTCATTTAATAATTCCACATTTCTCATACACCCAAAAAAAAGTATCAGTTGTGGCCACCGAATTTGTTGCCAATGGTATTCTGCCGGCTATGACAATTATCTTCATATAAAATTATACAAGGTGGGGTAATAAGAATCACCCAACTAGAAAGCGGTCAGTTTAGTTTTGACATTCTTCAGACACTTGTGAAATTTACAGTGAATAACAATGATTGCTCTGCAATTTTGGTTGTCAACGAGGAAGTGTATGATTTTTCATCAAAATTAATCGTGAATGACGAGACTCATTTGTATCTCAGCAGCCATGTTAATAACAAATTTCAAGGTTCTGGGGGACAGTAAGTCCACGCATAATTCATGAAAAACACTTACACCCTTTCAAAGTAACCGGGTGGTGCAGTTACTTCGAAAAAGGTGATTAGATCTTATTTTTTTTTTAAGGAGCTGATGGTAATTACAGCGAACGGCGACCGCTTTAGAAGATTGACGAAGGTTGACGGCCGTTGACTTAAAGGACATGTAATTCTAACAGGACAGGGCCACGCTACACTATGCGTTCTTTGAAGAATGTTTTTCCAGCGCGTGTAATTTTGCGTGTCGGTAATTTATCTTGGTCAGCCATATCTCCTGATTTGACTGTCCCGGACATCTTTGTTTAAGGGTTTTTAAGGTCGTTGCTGTACTCAAACAAGTCCCGCACCTTATAGGAGTTTAAGAACAACATCTGAACCGAAATGGACAATATGGCATCACAAATGTTGCGCATAGTTACGGAAAATGTAATTAAAAGAGCCCAAATTTGCATCAACGCTGATGGTGGCGATTTGTCGGGCATAATTTTCTACAATTAATTGGAATAACATTTACAAGTGCGAATAAACATAACCAGTTAAAAACCAAATGAGTTTTAACTTCGAACAAAAGTTATGGCGAAACAAAAACCGCAATTTTAGTCGTAAAATCTAATATTCGTTGGCTAACTTAATATTTTTATTTTTCAAATAAAAATTATAATGTTGTACAAAATTTTATTTGGGGAAATTATTATATTTTTAGATTTTGCCGGTGTCGAAACTGGACATTCTAAAGGGTGTCCCAAGAAGAACGCAATATTTAAATTTTAAATAAAACACAGATATTTAAAAAAAATTCTGAAACTTTATTATATCGTAAAGTAGACAGAATGAGGTTATGTATGGAACAATATATCGTGCAGATGGCCGCCGCGGCTTTGCTGGCATGCACGCGATCTTTTAATGAAATTTTCAATGACCGTTTTGCATGAATGCTGCGGTATTTCATTAATGCAGCGTCCAATTTCCTCTTTTAAGGCTTGAGTCGTCGTCGGCTTATTCGCGTAAACCATCGACTTCAAAAAACCCCAAAGAAAAAAATCTAATGGTGTTAAATCGCACGATCTAGGCGGCCAATTCTGATCTCCAAAACGCGAAATAACACGACCGGGAAATGACTGATGCAGCAATTGAATTGTTTCTCTGGCTGTATGACATGTGGCGCCGTCTTGTTGGAACCACATGCCCTCCACATTCATTTCTTCAATTCTAGGCAAGAAAAAACTGGTTATCATTTCACGATACCGAACACCATTGACTGTTTGCGCTTGACCTACCTCATTTTCATAAAAAAAAGGTCCAATGATTCCTCCAGCCCAAAAACCACACCACACAGTGACACGTTGAGGATGCATTTGCTTCTCGTGAATCACTCGAGGATTTTCCTCACCCCAAATGCGACAATTCTGCCTATTGACGAAGCCATCAAGATGAAAATGGGCCTCGTCACTGAAGATGATTTTATCGGCAAAATCAGCATTTTCATGTTGTCTCTCCAATACCCAATTAACGAACTCCCTTCGCTGTCCATTGTCAGCTGGCTTCAGTTCCTGAGTCAATTGAACTTTGTATGCATGAAGATGCAAATCTTTCGTCAAAATTCGCTGCAAAGTGAATTTGGAGACACCAATTTGCTGAGCTCGGTGTCGAATTGAGGTGGATGGGGTTTGAGCGACATCATCACGTACAGCTGCGACATTTTCGGTCGATCAACCTGGTCGATGGCGCGTTGTTGTCTTTACATCACTAACAGACCCAGTTTCGGCAAATTTATCCATTAATCTCTTTACAGTTGACTCTTTTGGAGCATTATTGTGACCCCAAATTGATCGCAATTTGCGAACTGTAGCCGCAAAACTTTCACCATTTTGGTAAAACAATTTCACAATGAGAATGCGTTGTTCATTTGTGTAGCGCTCCATTTTTACTAACCTCGTACCTTCTACTAGCAAACAATAACAATTGTTCAAATGTCAAACAATGACACTTCGAATGTTGCCAGATTTAAAAATTGCGTTCTTCTTGGGACACCCTTTATATGTACAACTAATTTTTATTTAGATTTTTAAAATTTGCTATTTATGTAAAACTATTATAACTATAATTGTGTATAATTAATATTTCTATAATATAATTTCATATTACTCATACGTACAAATAAATTATATTATATTATCATTTGTAATTCTGCAGTTTTAATTAAATTCCCTACCACAATTTGCATTCTAAATTGTACAGCGTTTGAATTAACTATTTCAAAGGCCTGCCAAAATCAGCATATGAAAAAAGGTTTTTTGCTTTTTCTTTTATTTTTAGCATATAATGACGTTAGCGACCAAAATCGGCCACTAGAATTGTAATTTAGTTCTTGACGTTTAGTGTAGTGTAGTTTTTATCAGTCTGTCTTTGAATATGTCGTCACTTTTTTGGCGCTTTTCCGTATTTACAATTTATGTGATAGATTTTTTTTTTTACACTCTAGGTCTAGCATGCAAAAATTACTGTAATATGGAAATTTTTATTATATTGTAGACGTTTTTCAACTGATTTTTTTTTCAAGTTCTTTCCTCAATTTTTATCCGCTTAGTTTGTTTATTTAATTACTTATAGTTTGTTATAATTTAAACAATTTTTGTTGTTTGTTTGGTTGTATATTATAATAACACTAAACAGGGTTAATGTTGCAATGCGGAAAACCACATAAAAAAATATAACCACAATTTGTATAACTTGAAGTTGTTTAAAAAAAGGGTTAAAAATGTTTTAAAAAGATATTAGAAAATTGTTGTTTTAAACTAAATATAAGAAAATAATATTTGTTTATCTATTGATTTTTGTGTAAACATATGAATTATTAATGCTACTCTTTTTAAAATAATGTATATCCAGTTAGATAGTAACTGGGACTTAACCTGACACATTTGTTGTTTCCCATATAAAATTTATATATAACTGTTAAATTTTAATGGGACATTCAGTTATTTGGCCTAAGTGCGTGATATGGGGATTAGGCGAATAATGTGGAATGCCATCTTATTTCGGAAATTGTTTGTTGAAAATATAAAAGGTGGCCACACTTGAAAATCATTTATATCATTTTATGGTAAACTTAACTCTTCGTCGTTAGATCACAGAGTAAAGAGACGCGACAGGAGATTTTAAAGTTACTTTGGCAACTCTCTTTTATTCTTAAAATAAATAAAACGAATATATAAACTCATAAAAAAAAAGTTTGTAGAAAAATTTGTAAACAGTTTCAATCCCACTTTACTATTTTTGTACTCATTTTAAGTAAAAGTAATATTCTTTAGTAAATTTTTTTTTTGCTATTTACATTTAAAAAATTACAGAACTTTTACAGAATATTTACAAAATTAGCAAAAAAATATACTTATTTAATGAAAGGTTAAAAAAAAGGCATCGGAATTAAAGACACTGTTCACAACCCACTCATGCCCAAAAATAGAACATCCATTTAAAATAGTTCTAAAAACTTTTTTAATTCTAAAAATCAAAAATCAAAAAAAAAAAAAAAAATACTAAAAATATTTTTCAATACAAAAATTAGCAAACTAAAACAAAATTAATAATTCATTAATGTTTTAACTGCTTTTTAGCATTTGATTTTTTTTTAATTTTGTCGAAAATATGTTTTGAAAAAAAAAAAAAAAAATAAATAAAAAAATGTTCGATATTTCAAAAAATATTAGTTGCTTTTAAGTGTAACAAGGGTATCTAAAAATAATTGAGTTAATTTGTGCATTTTTAGATTTTTTCTTATAAATTAAAATTTTGTTGTATTTTACAATTCATTGAGTTTACAGCAACTTATTAAAATTTAGTAGCTCACACAGATAATTACACTGGCTAAAATTCTAAAATGTAGCTGATCAGTGAGTTAGCACATACTCCAGTTCACATATTTAACATTTTATGTTTGTGTCTAAATCGGTGGTGGCAGTCCTTTAAGGAGGGGACTGTTCACCTTTTTGTCCCTCCCAGTAAGTTAGCACATACTCCAAGAATAGCATATTTCAAATTTCAGGTTTCTATCTACAGGGGTTCAGGCAGGCCATTAAAAGGGTTTTTACCCGTTTTACTCTTCCCCGTTTGAGCGAATGTCTACGCCGCAGTGAGAACCTACATATCAAATTTTAGCTCCTATCTCCTGCGGTTGAGGCTGGGAGATTTTGAATGAAATAAATAAATATTTACACATTTTCACATTTTCTTATTAACACATTTGCGCATGTGCATATTTACGCATTTCTACATTTACATTTGAAAATTTGCACATTTACACTTTTGCGAATTCGCACATTTGCACTTTTGCAAATTTGCACTTTTGAAAATTAACACATTTTGACTTTTGCAAATTTACACATTTGCAGTTTTGCAAATTTGCATATTTTCACATTTGCACATTTACATTGGAGGAGGAATCTATGTACCAAATTTTAACTTCCCAGCTCAAGCGGTTTTGGCAGGCCGTCAAGGGGTAGAATTTTCAATTTTTTGCCCCTCCGCGTTAGTTTTTCCAAAAGTCAAGTCTGCATACCAACTTTTAACTTTCTAGTTTCTGCGGTTTGGGCAGGACGTTCGGGGGGAGACTTTTCTCCTTATTGCACCTCAGAATAGGAATTTACAAAACTCCTACCTGTGTGGATGTCTACACCTCAGGTGGAACCAATATACACAATTTCAACCTTCCAGGTCTAACGTTTTTGGCAGGCCGTCGAGAAGGAGAATTTGACCCTTTTCTGCCACTCCCCATTGGATTTTCCAAAAAATCACGGCTTAGCAGGCGAAGGACCCTGCGTACCAAAATTCAACTTCCTAGGTCCAACAGTTTGGGCAGACCTTAAAGGGGGAGAATTTTCGCCCTTTTAACCCCCATTTTTACAACGTCACTGGCCAAAATTCTAAAATGTACCTTATCCAGGAGTTAGCAAATACTTCCAAGAAGGCATATTTCAAATTTCAGGTTTCTAGCTAAAGGGGTTTATCCAGGACGTGAAAGAGGAGTTTTTTCCTATTTTTTCAACTCCCCGAAGGAATTTTCAAAAACTCCGTCTTAGCGGATGTCTACTGCGGAGGGGAACCTACATACCAAATCTCAGCCTCCTACCTATTGCGGTTTGGGCTGGGCGATGTTGAATGAGTCAGTCAGCCAGTAATGTTATTCCTTTATATACTTTTTTGCCGAATGTAGGGGTAGCCTTTTTAAGTTTTTCAATATATACTTCCTTATCAAAAGTTTTATGGTTTTCTGCGAGCTTTAATTTTCTGATATTAGGGGTCGCTCATTCCGGTTGTATGAACTGAGATTTGGGGGGTAAGTACTAGAACGGAACACTTGAGATCAATGGAACTTAGAGCAAAAATATTGTTATCCCCGAAACAAAAAAATCGATATATCACACTTTAGGCCATCCAAAGGGCCTTTCTCGACTTTTTAACCCCGAAAAATTTCCAAAAACACCACAAAAGGTTGGGCTGGCAGATGAAATGTCACATTTGCCATTAGACATTGTGTCAGTTTTTTTTTACGGCCACAAAAAAGAAATTTTGTTTTACGGCCACAAAAGGCCGTATAAAGAAGATATGGTTACATTGGATTATATCAGATGCAAGATGTGTTCATATTTCTTCCTTTAATGCTCATTGCATCCGATTAGATATTATATTTCCACATCAAGTTGGATCTCATTATATATTTTAATTTAAGATTTCCAGCAGAGGGGGTTTTGAGGCTATCCTGCAACTTGCCCAGTCTTGGAGTATGTCTGCATCGACCTATAAATTTCAAAATACTAGATTCAATGTTTTGCGATGGATGATTAAGGGTGCACTATTTCCCATTCAAACCCCACTTTTTTAACATGTCCCTTTAGTGAAAATTTCAATAAGTATCTTTTTAGTGACTCCAGCCAATAGATATTTTTAATTTCTGATTTCTAGCAGAAGTAGTTTGGACAGGACTGTAAAGGGGATATTTTCCCGTTTGTGCGCCTCCTCTGTAGACATTTCTTCAAATAGCATTTTGGTAAATGCCTACGCCGAATTAGGAAACTTAACGCTAAATTTTAAGTTCCTGGTTCCAGCGGTTTTGGCTAGGTGATAAGGGGGCACTTTTTCCTATTTAAAGCCCTTTTTACCATGCGTTTATTGAATAATATATATATTTAGCCAAAGCGCTTTATGAATTAACCCATAATCCGGGGAACACATATTTGTAATTCCAGATTTATAGCCAAGGCGGTTTTTACAGTCCGTTAAGAAGGGCTCCTTCCCCTTTTTAACCACCAACCCCTTTCCTGCAAAAATTCCAAAAAGTACCTTGCTAGTAAATTTGCATATGGAACGCACATTTTAAATTTCAAATTTCTAGACGATGGAGCTTAGGCAAGATATTAAGGATGAGATTTTCACTGTTATCCCTTCTGTAAAAATTTAAACTCCATTTTAAATTGCTCGTACCCCAAAAGAAATCATATTAAATTTTGGACTTCCAGCCAAAAGGCTTAGGCAGGCTTTTAATGGGTAGTCTTTGAACCCCGTACCACGTTTCTGGCGAAAGTCAACAATATTATGTAATTAATGACAGCCTATAATCCAGGAAACACATTTTCTAAATTTCAAGTTTCTAGCCAAATGGGATTCAGGCAGGCCGTCAAGACCAAAACTTTTTCGTTCAGCCCCTTTTCGTAGGAATTTCCCAAAATCCCGTCTTATACAAAATTTCAACTTCTTAACTCCAACGGATCAGAGTCAGTCAATCACTATTTTCTTTTATATATAAAAGATTGTTATTAAATAAAATATAATGAGTTTTTATTGCGTTGCCAGTTAGAATATATTGCTATTAAAATATAATAAATTTTAATTTTCATTATTAAATTTTCTAAGAAATCACAGCAAATAATTTTGTACAATAAAATAAGTACAATTCGAATGTGGTGAACTTTAGGTTAAGTTCAAATTACAATGTAATCAAATGAATTATCAAAAATAGCAATCAAAGATAAACAAGTGTAAAGAAACCATAACAATTTAAACAATTAAATGAACAATAAAATAAAAGTTTTTTAATTTCAACATTAAATTAAATTTAAATTTGTGTATGAAAAGCTCAACGCATGTATGTAACAATATATTTTATGAGTGTACACAAAATTGTTGTAAATGAGATGATGTGATATAACCCCAATGGTCATTCTTCCAATTTTCCATTTTAGAATTATGTCCAAAAATGTTTCGGACTTAATACCCACACTGGAGGCTGGGACCAGGACCGATGCATTCTCAAGGAAACGGGTATATGTTAAAGCCTAAAATTAATCATCATGTTAATTTTGATTTCTTTATTATGGTCACCAACTACTTCTCCAAATGAGCGCTCCGGTAGGCTAGTTGGTAGCGTGCTAGCTTATCAGTGCGGGGGTCGTGGGTTCGATTCCCACCAGAGGCTCTGGTCTGTTTTCGCTACAACGAGCTGAAGGCCTTCGTTGCTAGTGCTCGGTTAGGGTATTAAAATATAATTTGTAATTATATGTTTAATAAAATAAATAAATAAATTATACTTCTCCAAATGAAGGCTTTGGGGCTGAATAGATTTAGAAGTATTTTCTTCAGGAGTACGTCCTTTACTGGTTTCGCTGACAAAATCTTTATTTTGTGGCCGGTATTAAGGAATTTCTCTTCTGTGGTATATCCAACGATCGCTTATGAAAAAATTTCAAAAAATATTGAAGTGCTTACAAATTACACCATCCGACACAAGTTTGTATTCGTAAGGAAATTCTCAAAAAAGGGCTAAAAATAAAATTACCGCACTCAAAATATTTTTACAGTAACTGATAGTAGTTTATTTAAAAAGTTATTTGTTTTGAAATTATCAAATAGTTAAAATACAAAGAAATATATTTTTAACTCTTTTTCATACTTTTTTTTAACAATAAATTATATACAAATACGGATTTTTTCTTACGGTTTAAATTTTAATTTAATAAGATTTGTTAAAAATAAAAGTGAAAAGTAATTAACCTGAAAAGTAGTTAATTTTTACAGATTTTGTAGTTAATTTTTATGACAACAGAAATAATCGAAATATCATTTATTTTACGGTTTAAAAGTGAGATAAAGTAACAAAAGTTAAAAAGTGAGATAATGTAAAAATCATTACTTTTTACGGATTATGTGGTTCATTAGATGACGGTTAAAAGTAAGAATTATAGGAAATATCATTTGTTTTTAAGTTTTTTTTTGGTTAGTTTGCTAACACTTAAAATCAATGAAAAATGGAATTTGTAATTTGTAAAACTCTTGATCCAAAACTCCGATATTATGGATGTCAAACTTAATACTTTTGAGAGTACTTCCAGACAGTGTGAACAAATTTTCAAATTTTTAAAAATTTGGACAGTCTCCCATACACCTATATAAACTAAAAATAAATTCGCGATTTAATCGGAATTGATATAGAATACTAGATTCTAGAGAAATTGAAAATCAAGGGTATTTTATTTTTAGCCCTTCCTTTTGTAAAAACTTTTTGACAGTTAATAAAATTAAATTAAATAAAAATCATTACTTTTTACGGATTATGTGGTTCATTAGATGACGGTTAAAAGTAAGAATTATAGGAAATATCATTTGTTTTTAAGTTTTTTTTTGGTTAGTTTGCTAACACTTAAAATCAATGAAAAATCATTTTTTATTCACGAATATTGTAAGTTAATTTATTAACATTTAAAAATAAATGAAAAGTTAGTGCTCCGGTTTTTAAATGATTTTTCATTTATTAAAAAAAAAAATCATTTTCAGTTAATAAACTAAATGATACCCATACGGCTAAAGTTTTGTTAACAGCGTGCTTCAAAATTATTCGGAAACCTTCGATCCAAAACGTAGAATTTATAGATGTCAAACTTAATATTTTGAAGATATTCCCCGGCTGTGTGAAAATATTTTTAAATTTTTGAAAATTTATATAAAAATCAATTCGCGGTTTAAGCGGAATTGATAAGAGAATATTAGATTCTAGAGAAAATGGAAAATGGAATATATTAAATTTTCCTATGGGTGCTACCAAAAATTGAACTTGTACTGTGTTTTAAAAAATGATTAATTAAATTTTTAAATAAACTTTTGTTTAAGCTCTATTTAGACATAAAAATTTACTAACATTTAGTGTTGAAAAAGTGAATCAACTTACAAACACCATAATGATTTCACTACCATTATGCAATTTGACCACACGTGTCTGCAGTATCCATTCATTGCACTCACACAATTGCAAATTTTTAATTGAATATATTTTACCATACATCATTTGTACTTTTGGCGCAATTATATTTTGTGTATATAATTTTGTTTCAACCAAATATTATCTTAAAATTTTCATTAATTGGCATTTTTAAGTGTGCAATAAATGTTTATTAATAAATTTATTACCTTTTTATTTAAGTAGTCAACAAATAAAAACACACAGCAAGTGAGTAAATAAGACAGATTGAGTGAAAATTTTTAACGCTAAGTAGCTCAAAATTATTACCACTTGCAGTCCCTAGTTAATGAAAATGGATGAAAGATATTTTTATGTCTATATTCTTGGTTTTTTTTTTAAACATTTAGTGCCTGAAATTCAAATGGCTGCAATCATTATAGTAATTACTTTTTGTTGATGTGGTCACTTTACGGTGTCCCCAAGGGGATATTTTGGGAACTAAAGCAAACTAAAGAAAAAAATGTTAACACTAGAAAGATGTGATATGCTTTGGGATGCTCGTAACAGGGATCTTTGCATTTTTTTGTCTTTTATATGGAATAAACTTCCTATAGAGAAATTCTTAATGTATTGCTTCCTTTCGAAATGGGATAGAGAAGACATGAAAATTGTTAAAATATAAAAGGCTTTAAATATGGTATTACTGTTGTTGCGGGGAATTATAAATCTTAGAACGGTTATTGCATGCTATCTGAGCAGAGTTGGCAAACTTGTTGAAGATTTTTAGCTTATATCCCTGTTATTTTACTCAGGTGGTTTTAAATGCTATGGAAATACTGCAGGAGCCATAAAGAATTTATTCTGCTGCCGTTGGGGATCAAACTGGCAACCTTCTGTGTAACAGTTCACCGTGCTAACCAAGGCGTTGTGGTGTAAAAAAATCAAATCAAATATCCAAAAACACTACTCCCTGCCAAACACTTTCCTTCTTTCGAAAACGTATTTTCCTAATTCCAATAAAATGCACTGAATAGGGGCATCCCCTGAATCTTGGTGTATAGTAAAAAAATTTGAAAAATGTTTGTGGTTTTACGCAAATATGTTAAAACAAAGTTGTGATCACAAAATTATAAGAAAATTCGTTTTATTTTCTAATTTTTTTTTTTTCAAAATACATATGCTTGCAAATATAAAGAAATTGTGTTCATTCTTTAGATACATAGAATTCTTACACTTAGGAAAAAATGTTAGTAAAAAAATTTGTAAAAGGGTTTTCAATCACACTATACTCATTTTCTACTGAATTTTAGTAAACAAAAATTATTATTTAGCTAATTTTTTTGCTATTTACATTTTACAAATTACACAACTTTTAAAGAATATTTACAAATTTTTGTTGCTAACTTCAGAAATCATATTACAAATTTTAGAAAAGCGATTTGCTAAAATTAGCAAAAAAAAAAATACTAATTTTAAAAAATTGAATATTGAGGGAAATTTTATTTGTAACAATTAAAACTTAAACATACAAACTTAAATTGCTTTAAAATTTTACATAAATTGAAAAAAAGGGATGGGAAGTGAAGATACTTTTCACAACCGACTCATGTCCAAAAATAGGACATCCATTAAGAATAGAACGAAAAACTTTTTTAGTTCTAAAAACCAGCCCTTTAAACAATTAAAATTTCACCTTAAAATTTAAAAAAAAAAATTACTAAAAATATTTTTTTAAGCAAAATTATCAAATTAAAACAAAAACCCAAATTCGTTCACTTATGTTTTAACTATTTTTTATTTCTTTAGTTTTTTTTAATTTTGTCTAAAATATTTTTTAAAAAAGAAAAATAATTAAGAAAATGTAGTTCGACAAAAAAAAAAAAAATATAAATTTATATATGATTCTTTCCATGTCAAATCAACCAAATAGTGTAACCCACCTCCTCCGAATTTTATAATTTTTTGTAGAAACACAGTATATAATAACACTAAAACAAATAAAAAGTTTGAGGGCATTGACACACCTGGATCCGGAAATATGAGGTCTTGAAAATCGAAATAAAATACTATTAAACCCAGCAAAAAAAATGGTAGTCATTCTGTGACTATAACTTCTTTCATTGCTTCCTAAACCTCAGTTGACATTCGTTTATGATTTTTTGGTGTTATTCTAGCACTTCCAAAAGAATTCATGTGTTCATATTTCAAATTCTTCATTACTTCTATAACTAGTATATGGTATATTTTGTTTTTTGGAATCTAAAGCATTTATTCAAATTGAGAAAATAGTTCTGATGAACTTTTTTAATTTTTTATTAAATCATTTTTTATATTTTAGTTTAAAATTTCATGAGGGTCAGAATTTATGGAGTTTTGCAATTTTTATAAAAGTTTTGAAAAATCAAGAAAAACAGATTTTTTTTGACCTTTAATTAAAACTAGCTGGCCTGTCATTTGAATTTTTTCAGCCTTAAATATTTATGACGACGCAATCTGTGTATTTTTGCATTATGTTTATTATTTAACACTACACCATTTCCAGTTTTAATTCAGAATTTACCAAAATAATTTTAAAATTGTGTAAAAATTATTTCAAATTGTCCAAAAATGTTTTAAAATTGTGCAAAAATTATTTAAAATTCTTCAAAAATATTTTTAAATTGTCTAAAAGTGTTTCAAAATTGTACAGCCAGTTTTTAAATTATCCAAAAATATTTTAAAATTTGTCTAAAAATGCATTAAAATTTTTGAAAAATGTTACAAAAATGCTTTTTCACTAATGCAGAATTATTTATTTGTTTTAATAAAGAGTATTTGTATATCAATGCATAAATTTCGCTTCTTTAAACTTATTTTTCTGCATTCTTATGAATTAAATTTTCATCAAAGCTTAAATACCACAAAGTATATGAAAATTTTCCACTCATGCGTCAGAATATCTAATCATTGTATTATCATTGCTTCCTTAGAATAAAGTATAAGTAATGCTAGTAGCTTCATTTGAATACTTCCATCCTATGACACGCTAATGTTAAATTCATCGATGAAACCATTAGAAAAGAAGTGATGCCTTTGCGATAGTAGTGATGCTTTTATTGCTTCTTTGGCAGCTTCATTTTTGCTGGGAATGTACGTGGCTCATAAGCATCGCATTTGAAAAGGTATTAAATTATCTTTGTTTTGATATGCAACTTGATATTTTTTTTTGAAAAGGTCAAAGGTCACTTTTATTGGCCAATAAAAATTTTAAAATTAAAAAATTAAAAATTTTAAAAAAGTTGTGTTAAAGATGATTTTCTTCTCTACAGCTGTGACAAATTTCAGAGTGGAGGTATTTTCGGACAAAGAAATAAAAATCAAATTGTAAACGAAGATATTTTACAAGGAAATTGAATATTTTGCATTTTGTATTCTTAATAAATATTTTATTAATTTTTTTTGTCTTAAAATGAAAAATGATGATTTTCTAGGAATTAGTAGTTAGTTCTAATTTCCTTGTAGAATATCCTTCTAAAACATCCTAGTAAAATATCCCACCCTATCAGATTATTTTTAATATTTAATGTAAAATATCTTTGTTTACAATATATGACTATCAGTCATTTTGTATGGCAGCCCCGCCAAATTAGCAAAATTACTCGAAATAACAGCCAAGTTTCCAGTTGCCATTCCAGCCTTTTTTTGGTGAGTGTATGTTATATAAACCTGATAAAGCAAGATAGATTAGTGTAACCTTTCTTACATATTTACAACAAATCTAAAGGTTTAGTAAAACTATAAAAATGCCGTTAATAATTCTTTAAGCATAGTAAGTTGTTCGGGTTTTACGTTAAACAACTGTTATATGTCCATATAAAAAAAATATTTTTTGCAATAATGAATTTCACGTGAAAATTTAATTAAATTTGTTTTCACGCAAAAAATAAAAAATATTTTATTATTTAAATTACGATTTGAGACTATTTATGTTTGAGTGATATTTTTTCAAGTGTAAAACAATTTACTGTGCTTTAGCATAAAGTTTTCTTACATCAATCTAATATCATTTTATCTACGTTCCACTGTAAACACTATCGGACAAAACACAGATTATAATAAAAAATATATATCTGAGCATTTAAGATGAATATTGGAAATTGTGAATTTTTTGGAGAATTGATCCGCGTTATAAATTTTTGTATTTTTTATTATTACTGGCGATTTTGCTGTTAGATGTAACATTACAAAATTTTATTGTTTAGTTTTCTTATATATATAGCTCTGCGACTCAATTCATAAAATATTAAAATTAATTTAATAAGCTTAATTTTAAGTAAACATAATTTTATGATCTGATCAATTTGTAGATATATTTTTCCAAAAAAAAAAAACATATCAACACAAACACATCAATTTGGTGAAAGTTGATCAGTTTAAATTTTGCTATGATTCATACTTTTTTTTAACAGTTTTAAACATTAATTTTGTACCATAGTGTACATATACGGATTGTATGTAAACGTGGGCGTTTTAAATATAAATGAATTTGTGTATGCCTGTATATATGTTTAAAAACTCTTAAGCCATTTGGTTGACTTCAATTTTTCGTATTTTTTCCGTTTCCCTCTTTTTGAATATTACTTTATAATTTTAAATGAATTTTACGCCAATTTATTTATGTTCGCTGGTGTGGTAATACTCCTCTATATATTATTCATACACAACAACACAGTATTTTTTGAAGGCATCCTAAGTGATGATATATGTACTACTAGTAGTTGAAGTAGTAACTCATACACCACGACCTTTTGATTGTATCCAGAGAGCACATCACTTAATTGGAATTTGTGTGAAATTTTGTCTTTTACGCAGGCCACAAAAACAAAAACAAAAAAAAAAAACATCATATAACATAACATACATAGTTATGGTGGAGGAATTTCTGAATGTCTAAAGAAAAACGTAATTTAATCAGTTAATAATAAAACATTTTTTGGAAAAAAAGAAAAATGCTTTAGCGCCCAAAATTGACATTTTTATGCAAATCAAAGAGATTAATTTTAAAAATTTTATTTCAATAATTATGTTATAAATTTCAAACATTTGAGGTTAAAAATAAATTGACAGTTTTATACCAGCATAAATTTGGATGCGGCAAAAAGGATAGATATCAGCTCTTTTCGGTTTTTTTCTATTTCTGCTCAAGATTTATTCGCTACATAAGTGTTGGCAGAATTGGCAAACCTTTTGTTGAATATTTTTAAAAATTTTCAATATTTAATTTAGCTTTAACAATTTGTGCTTCACACAGAGAACAAAACATAGTTGGGGCAATCATATTCGAAGAACATCATATATTTTTGTGTGCCAACCATAGTCGTACTGTAATATAGTTGACATATTATGATAAAAAATAACCATAATTTTACTATAATATGGTGTCTTTAGTTATATTATGTTCAGAAACTATGAAAAAATTCTGTAAAATTAAGAATATTTCTTTATGAAATGTTTTTCCTAGAGATTAAAATTAATATTAAGGAATTTTTCAAGAAAACTTCTTTGATTCTATGGACTTTTTTAAAGAAAAATACTTCAAAATTGTTTTTAATTCTAAGATGTTTTTCTTTTCTGACATAAACTTTTTGAAATAGAAAAATTCTTAGATTCAAAGCACCTTTTTAAGATTTTTTTAGATCGTCCTTAGAGTCTTAGAATTTTTCTTTTAGAAAAAGTCCTTACACTCACCAAAAAAGTCTATAATGGCAACTGAAAATTTTCCTGCTACCTATATGTTTGAAAGTGTATTTTTTAGTCTGGTTCGAGATCATAGAATTTTTTTTTATGTCAGCATAAATAGCTTTTTCCGTTGATTTGTGAGTTAAATAGAGATATTTAAAATATACACATTTAAGGGCACCAAAGAATGTTGATGAAAGTCGTAGAGGACTAGGAAATGCATTTCATTCAGCGTGTGTCTAACAACTTTTTCTGTGTATTCTCCATGACTACTAAAAAAAGAATAAAAAAAATTTTCATTAAAAAAAATTCTATTATCTCGCACCAGACTAAAAAAATACATTTTCATACATATCAGCGAAAAAATGTACTAAATATTATTAATATTAGTACAATAAAATTAGTATAAAAAATTAATAAGCGCTACTAAATTTTAGTAAATTGCTGTAAACTCAATAAATTGTAAAATAGAGCAAAATTTTAATTTATAAAAAAAATTATTAAAATGCACAAATTAATTTAATTATTTTTAGATACACTGTTACACTTTAAAGCTGCTAATATATTTAAATTTCCTTATGAATTCGATTATATAAATTTATATTTTATTTATTTATTTATTTTCTTAAACATATAATTACAAATTATATTTTAATACCCTAACCGAGCACTAGCAACGAAGGCCTTCAGCTCGTTGTAGCGAAAACAGACCAGAGCCTCTGGTGGGAATCGAACCCACGACCCCCGCACTGATAAGCTAGCACGCTACCAACTAGCCTACCGGGGCGCTCAAATTAATATTTTATTTATCGAACAAAATTTTTTTTATTTATTTTTTTTTTTTTTTTCAAAAAATATTTTAGACAAAATTAAAAAAAAAAATCAAAGGCTTAAAAAATATTTAAATCATAAAGGAATTTATTATTTTGATTTAATTTGCTAATTTTTCTTTCGAAAAATATTTTTAGTAATTTTTTGGATATTAAAGCCAAATTTATTTTTAAAACTAAAAAAGTTTTTAGTGCTATTTGAAGTGGATGTCCTATTTTTGGACATGAGTCGGTTGTAAAAAGTATCTTCACTTCCCATCCCTTTTTTTTAACGTATGTAACATTTTAATGCATTTTAAATTTGCATTTTTAAGTTTTAATAATTAGAAATAACATTTCTTCAACATTCACTTTTTTTACAGTCTCATTTATTTATTTTTTTTTCATTTGTTTGAATTTTCATAAAAATTTCTTTACAAAACGGAAATTTGTAGTTATTTTTTTCCATTGCAGTTATTACAAATTCAAATTTTGTTTGCTGTTTGTTTAAAAAAAAAAAACAAAAACTTCTAACTTTTTTTTTCTTCAAATTGTTTGTTTATATACAAAACTATTGTATTTTAATTCAAAAACTTCATAAACAAACACACATATATGGTTTTTCACACAAAATATGTCTATAGACTGTGTGGGATACATTTTGTAAATTTAAAAACCACCAAAAATACAAAAACGGAAACAATTTCAAATAAATGAATTGGTAGGAAAAATGTTAAAATTTATTTTTAACTGATTTATCATTTGTTTTTTACTTATGTGTCAGTTGTTTAAATAACATTTACATATAAATAACAAAAACAATGTGATTTAAATTAAAAGTAAGTAGATCGGCTTTTAAATGAAATCATTTCATTTAAATAGTATTTTGTGTTAAGTTAACTTACAAACTATTTAAAATATTTTAAATTTCTAGCCAAAAGATTTAAGCAGGCTATTAAGGTAGAGATTTCACCCTTTTGAATATCCAATTTTTTCATGTTCCTGACGAAAATTCCAAAAAGTAGCTTATCAGTGCATTAGCCCATTCTTCGGGAAACATTTAATTTTAATTTCAGGTCTATAGCCAAAGTGGATAGAGCACTTTTTTAAAAATTTTTAAAATGATTTCTGTAACAGTTCTGTAATTTTTAACACGTAAATAGCAACAAAATTTACTAGTACAAAAATTGAAAATTAGGATTGAAAACTTTTTACAAATTTTTCTACTAACTGAGTGTAAAATCTAAGAATATTTTTACTAGAAAAAATCCTAAGAATTTCAGTATTTTTCATGATGAGATGAGAAGAATTTATGTATTTTTTATTCAAAGACAGGCCTCATAATCTAAGTTTTTTTTTAGGAATATTTCAATTTTTAATCTAAGAAACAGTTGCAGAATCTTTAAGCAAAAGGCCGTAGAATCTAAAAATGTTTCTAATGACTTTTTCTGGTTGGTTACTTATTGTATGAGATGAAATCTTTAATCGTGATCAATTATAAATATGCCATCTGGTGTCTTTTTTGCTATCTTTACATATTGGCACTCTCTCGTGATTTATAAAAATAGTATTTCTTTTCCGTTTTGTTTTTAAATAAAATGTAAAAATTCAAATAAAATTCTAAAAATAAAGAAAACACATTAAAAAAAAACTTTTAAAATATTCATGGTCATGTGAATAGATACAAAAATAAAGAAAAAGGAACATAAAATAAACGTGTAGCATTAAATGGTCATTAAAATACCTTAAAACCGATAATTACTTTTTAATTTTTTAAAAGTAAATTGGAATTAAAATGAATACCAATAATACTGTTTACTGAAAGAAAACTAATAAATTAACAGAAATATTACAGCAAACTTTTATGTTTCAAAGCAGCTGTTGAGAAACAACTTTTTCTGGTTTTACTTTCAGTTATATGGATGAAAAATTTATTTGAAATAAAACAATGTTTGTATATTTATTAGGTCCGTTTGGGTACTTTTACAGTAAAGCTTAGTAAAAATTGCTGAGTAACAATATTACAGAGAGTAAGACAAAATTTACTCCTAAAAAGAAAAATATACAAAAAGTACGCAAACCGAAAATTTGTAAGATTTAGTAATATAATCAAATCAGCTGATTGTAAATACCAAAAAAAAAAAAATTCAACTGCTTAATATGGAAAAATAAAATAAAAAATATTTAATGTGTTTGCACAAATTCTTTCTTTTTCAATTATATTTATTTCAAACAACTGTTTTTTTTTCTTTCAAAACCTTACTGAGAAAAATATATCCAGTAAAAACCTGTCAGTTTTTTGCATCAAAATGTCACTTTACTCTCTCCTGACTTAATATTTGTGTAAATAAACACCTTCCAGTAAATTTTTTTTACAAATTTTTTCTACTAATTTTTGAATTTCCAAACACTTTGAAACAAAAAACATTATTTATTAAATATTTTTGAGATAACAAAAATTTTCCAAGATATATCAAGACATTTTTTTTACACCAAAATTAATGAATCTTTTTATCAAAACTCCAAACACCATTGATGTTTTTTACTACAAGAGTTACTTTTAGTTAATAGTTTAAAGTCATTTAAACCATTTTGGGGAACAGGTTCCAATTCCTGGATATATGGATTTACTTTTTATAGAATCTATTATAATAAAGATAATATTTTAATTACACACCACCGAATTAAAAAGTATATTTTGATTGCGACAACCAATATATCCGGTTAAAACAAACAAGTTTATTATGGGAATTGTAATCAAAATTTACTTGTATTAATCGCATTTTCTTGAGGAAACCAGTATTCAATTGTAAAAACTGATTTCAGTTGTAGGAAAACAATTTTAGTCGTTAATTAACTAAATTTTTTTTTTTTTGTGTACCAATATTTATTTTATATGCTCTCCAGTTTTCATAAATTTGTCGTAAGTAATTCTCGTTTTTATTAATCAAGTTCAATTACCTTTTTTTCTCTTATTTTTTTTTTTTGGCGCCACATAGCACCATATACAGCACACATATATGGAACTCATTTAATATTAAGTAATTTATGTAATAAACATTTTCACACACACACACACACACATACATACATACATTTGTTATTTTCAGCATTTTTATTTTTATTCCATTTTTTGCGCACAAAATTAGTTTTCTTTTGAAATGTATACAACCAAATATTTAGCAACAAAATTCATAAAATAAAAACACGAGCAAAAAAAAACTAATTTAATTTTGTACATTGAAATATACAGACATCTCAGAAGTGTTTGTTAAACTAGCACAAAATGTTTAAAAAACGTGATGGAATTTCATTTAAGAACATTTTTATTTTTATTTGTTGTATTTAGTTTTTTTTTTCTACTTATTTGAAGTACCTACAGAAAATAGAGGTTTCATTTTACACTACTTACACACCACACATGGTCTGAAATCATGAATTGCAAAGAAAAAAAATATATTTCACAAAAACTAACCATAAGGATTTAAAAAAAAACGTTTGACTAAATGAAAGAATATATCGGTTTAAAATTTTTGTGTGTCTTTTGAAAAAGTGTGTAAATGGATTTTAAAGTTCTGTATTTCGACTATCAAATTTTTTTTTGTTTTCAAAAAATCTGAATAAAGTAAAGCTTTTTTAAAACTCCAATTTCCTTTTAATTTTTAATTTTGTTAAACCAAAATTAAAAATTTTAGAATTACACTTTGAAAACGACATCAGAGGCAATTAAAGTGACACATACCCAGAAAAGCTTAGGTAATGGGTGAGATAAAATCATGCAATACCTTGTAATATGTACTCCTTACCTATATCATTATTTTTCAATAAAAGTAATGAGTTACCGATAATTGGATACATAATGCATTACTTTGTAATGCATACTATTAACCTTCAGCATTATTATGAAAAGAAGGTAATAGTGCATTACTTTGTAATGTATACTTCTTCCCTTCAGAATTATTTTTTTAAGCATAAAGTAATAAGTTAGCAATAGTTGGTTACGTAATGCATTACAATTTAACATTATATAATGACTCTTAAAACTGATAAATTAATTAAAAGCATACGTAGCATAAAAATCAATATTTAATAAATAATAAATCTTAGCAATAAGTGCAAAGTGTCAGCAGAATAACGGCACAAAATTACTCATCGCCGAGCTTATATTAAATTTTTTTGGTTTTTCTAACAATTTTTTTAAATTTATTTAATTATTTTAATTTTCATAATGTTTTGTTTATTTTTTTGTTTCGCATTTTTTACAATTGTCGAATGAAAATGACATGTAAGTTTTACGCAATAGCCGAATATTGCCGGAGAATTATTGCAACATTAATTACCGTCAATAAATATTTACGAAATCGAGTCATCCTCACAGAAGATAAGATAATTTTGAAATTTTCCGCATTATATGTCCACAAATTTGTCTCCCTTTTAGACTGCGGGATGTGCATTTATTTTTATTGCACACTACTGTAAAATCTAAAAACTACTGCCATCTATTGATAACAAGCATTTTTAGTTTCAGAAACTCTATCATTTGTGTTTTTATTAGTTTGTATTTCTGTAGAAAAGCCTAAATTGGTTTAGATAGATAGTTAAAGTTAAAAAATTAAAAGTCATCATTTAGGTAACCAATTATTTTTTTTACTCCCTATCTGAAAAAAGGTTACACATTACTTATCATTTTCGAATAAGCATAATTGTAAGAATGAAACCATTATTTTAAGGCTCATCGCCTTAAAATGCATCATTGAAGTAAGGTGTAAAGTACAGGTTGGTTGAAAATTTCCTGCGCTCGAAATGAAAGAATACTGTTTTTGTTACAAAATATATTTTTTTATTCAATATAATCTCCCAGAAGCTCAATACACTTGTTCCAAAGATCTTTAAATAATTTTATCCCATCCTTATAATGGTTTTGCGGAAGCTCTGCAAAATAACCGTCTACGGCTGCTATGGCCTCTTCATTCGACGAAAAATGCTTTCCACGAAGGAATTGTTTGAGATTTCTAAAGAGATAGTAGTCACTGGGAGCCAAATCTGGTGAATACGGTGGATGTTTAAACAATTCGTACTGTAATACTTTGAATTTAGCCATCGTCAAAACACTTTTGTGGGCAGGTGCATTGTCTTGATGAAAAATGATTTTTTTCTTCTATAAACCAGGTCTTTTCTCACGAATTTTTTCATCCAGCTGCAATAATATTCAGAGTTGATTGTTTTACCTTTCTGAAGATAATCAATCAACAAAATTTCTTTTGTATCACAAAAAACTGATGCCATAACCTTCTTTGCTGATCGTTGTGACTTCACCTGCTTTGGAACTGAACAACCAGCTTCAGTCGACTGTTTCAATTTAGGATCATGGTGGTAAATCCAAGTCTCATCCATAGTTATAAAACAATGCAAGAAGTCGGTTTTATTCCGATTAAAATGCTCCAAAATACGCTGAGAAATTTGTTTTCGATCCAGTTTTTGTTGTATTGTTAATGTGTGCGGCACTAACTTTCCAAACAGTTTTTTCATACGTAATTCTTCATGTAATATATGGAGTACTCGTTCGTCTTAGATGCCTATGGCATTAGCAATTTCAAGCTTAGCAAACTTGGATCTTCTTATGTACCTGCTCAATGATTCCTGCTGTGGTTGCAGTTTTTGGTCGTCCTTCGCGTGGCTGGTACGACCACGTTTAAATTCACCAGCCCAAAATTCAACGGTGCGTTTTGAAGGTGAGGACTCCTTATACACTTCTAACAATTGTTCATACATTTCCATTGCTTTTAAACCCTTCAAAACAAAGAATCTAATGACTGCACGATATTCAATTTTTTCCATATTAAAAGAAATCAATGACACGTCAACTTCAAATGGCTTGTAAACAAAGAAAGAATTGACAGAATGATTTGCAACTTTGCATGTGTTCTCGGGACAGTTATACCAACTTGAGAAAAAAAGTTTGGAGCTAGTAGTGCCATCTCTTGGTGAGCGCAGGAACTTTTCATCCAACCTGTAATTCATCGGCCCCTATGGCTATACATTATTATTTCCATTATTTGGTAATGTGTGGTTTTGCTGGGTACTACAATTATTCCTCTTTTAATTTTGCAATGACAGCTTTAAATTTTTTTGTTAGCGAAATAAGTAAAAAAATTAAAAATAGATTATCAAAAAAAAGCCGTGTGCGAATAGTTTCCGGTGAATTCGGTTACTTTTGAAGAAATCGTCCGCCATATTGCAGCCTCTATATTGAATTTAAAAAAACGTTACCCGGCATTGGAAAGTAATTATTTTTAAATATTTTGTAAAAATTTAAACCTTTATCAATTTTAAAGAAATTGGTTTTACTGTTTCTCGAATTCTCTGTTATTCATGCCATCGAATGATTGGATCCGCTATTCGACTTTTTAAATTTTTTTTGAAGGTAATTTAAAAACACAAATTTTGGAAATAAAAGTGGCACGGTTGACAAAGAATTCAAAGAACAGAAAAACGAATAGTTGGTAAAAATTTAAGTAAAAAAATTGTTTTTTTTCTGACACAATTTAATTGTTAGGAAAAATTTGTCTACAGTTCTTGAAATCTAATGAAAGGGATAACAGTATTTTAGCCTATGTAATAACTATATTATTCCAAAAATTTTACCAAAATCGGCCAACATCGATTTAAAAATATTTTTTCATTCTGACCCCAAGGGCAAGTAAGATATAATTTTAATGATTAGTTCTTTAAAATCCACACGCTCCGAAAAATGTTTGAACTAATATTAAGTTTACACCTTATTAAAATTAAATCAATTAGATGTTCCTTAAAATAATAAGAACAAGTAAAAAAGGCTTAAATTCGGCTGTGCCGATTCTTTAATACGCTTCACCAATATCTTAAAAAATTGTTCTCTACTGTTTTTGATACAAATAATGTAACAAATTTTTGAAGTAAATTTATGGAGGTGAAAAAATTTTTTGTGGTGAAAAAAAATTTTAATGGTTAAAAATATTTTTTGAGGTAAAATACAAAATATTATTACTTTTAAGCGAATGGTGAAAAAAATAGGAGAAAAGATTTTACTATTTAATTTTTGTGGATTTTGAAAATAGCTTTACTTACTTTTTGTGGAATTCCTTTTTTTCAAATCATGATTTCAAACCAGGTGTGACAAACTTTATTCAAATACTAAACAATATAGTAGGGTGGCCTAATTTTTCAAAGCTATTTTTAGTTAGGTAAATCTTGCAACATATTTTTGAATCCCTTAAATTAAATAATAAAATAAATCCTCAAAAAAAAAATAAAGTTTTGAAATTTCATCATTTATTTTTGTCACAGATATCTAAATCCTCTCAATTAAAATTTCCTAACTAATTGTTAAATATATGAAGAATTATCAACTCAAATAATTTTAACCTTAATAGAAAAGTAGTGGCATTTAGTAATTTATGCCATATTCTACATTATTAGTCAGTACTTTTAATAAAAATAATAATAATAAAATAAAAATAAATACAAATCTTAATTTGTTCCTTAGTTAGTGAAATAAAGTTGATCGTTACAAAGTTGCACGATTTTCATAGAATTTTATTTATTTTTTTTAATTCTTCTAAAATAAACTTTAACTATTAGGGGAAGCCTCCTCCCACGCAGATATGGATTAAGCTCGGATAAGTGATAGAAAAAAATCTTTGATTGCCCAGTTTTTTACGCAAAGAAAATACGTGGTTAGGGCAATTGTGTTATTAAAGTTTTTTTGGGTTTATGATTGTGTCAACCATAGTAGTAAAAATAATATATTAATCATAATATGATAATGAAATTGCCATTATTTTATCATAAAAAAATATGGTATCATGTTATGATTGTAATTCCTTATGATCATGTTATAATCCCAGTAACTATAATATGATCAGAATTGAGGATAAAATTTTTCTCAGTGATTATAATGTGTTCAGTAAGAATCATATTTATGATCATTAGGATCTTAATATGATAATTTTTAATTCTTAATCATGTTCAAAAATATTATTTTTCTGCATTATAAATATTATGCGGAATGTGAATTTGAATTAGCGGAATAATGTATAAGAATACTTCATGTATTCTGGGTCAACCGGGTCCCCATTCTCTCGAAAACCGGTTGCATGCTTAAATTATCGGTTTTAATTTTCGAAAATATATAAAAAAGTTATATAATTTTTTTTTTTAATGCCGATGGTGCTTTTTAAAATTCAATATGGCGAATTCAATTTGACATAAAATTTTTTCAAAAGTACTGGGTTTCTATTGAAATATTTCACTCACGGGTTTTTGGGGGGATGAAAAATAAGAATCTGAAGTTATTTTAGATGTTTAAAATTTAAAATGGCGGATCCAAACTCCAGATTCTTATTAAGTAACCCAGCAAAACCACACATTACCAAATAATGGGCAAAGTAATGTATAGCCATAGGGACCGATGGATTACTTTACACCTTACTTCATTGATGAATTTTATACGCGATGAGCCTCAAAGTAATGTATATACCCATTACATTAGAGATGATAATGTTAGGGGTTACTTATATGGTTACAAGAATAGAAAAAGTAATGTGTCTAAAAATAGATTTTTTAAAAAGAGGAATTTTTATTAAAAAAAAATTATTACAAATATTTTATTTAAATTATTAACCAGGGAAATCTGGTTGCCAGCCAAGAACTCTACCCACTGAGCTATCGACGCATATAGTATTTGATTGCTTTAAACTTAAATGAATTGTTGCGCTTCGTTTTTTCGCTAGTATTGTCAAAACAAACATACTTTGCTTACAAAAAGCACAAAGTAATGTATCTAAAAAAAGATTTTCAAAAAAAGGCCGTGTGCGAATAGTTTCCGGTGAATTCGGTTACTTTTGAAGAAATCGTCCGCAGTAGAGGCATATTGCAGCCTCTATATTGAATTTTAAAAAACGTTACTCGGCATTGGAAAGTAATTATTTTTAAATATTTTGTAAAAATTTAAACCTTTATCAATTTTAAAGAGATTGGTTTTACTGTTTCTTGAATTCTCTGTCATTCATGCTATCGAATGATTGGATCCGCTATTCGACTTTTTAAAAATTTTTTAAGGTAATTTAAAACTACACAAATTTTGTAAATAAAAGTGGTACGGTTGATAAAAAATTCAAAGAACAGAAAAACCAATCTGTAAAATGATCTGTTTTTGTAAAAAAAAACACTTTAAAATACAGTCGAATCCCAGTATAACGAATACTCAGCATAACGAAAACGCGATAAAATGTACGACCTGATTGTTTGCCTTACCTAGCTTTTATAATGAATATTTATGGAAATTAATAATTGATATTACGAGTAAAAATTTTTAAAAAAATTAAAAAATAAAAATATCTAAATTTGAAAATAATTTTAGAATTTTTTCTTTCTGAACCTTTTAGTGTAAGTGTGAATCATTATTGCAGTCCTTTTTTAATTTTTTAGTAATCTAAAAATTTTAAAAATGCTAAGAATAAAATAAAATTCATACAAAAATGTGTTGCGGTACAACCAATATTTTGGTTTAACGAATGGACCTGACAATAAATCATTAGTTGTAACGGGCTTTGACTGTATTACTTTTTAGCATCTCTCGGCATGAGTGGCGTTCTTTTAAATTCAAGATGGCCAAATTCACCTAAAACCCTTCACCGCACACTGGGATAAAAGATTGGTTAAGAAGAATTTGAAGATAGATTTTAATAAAATATCGAATCTTTTACACTAAAAATTTATAAAACGCCATTTTAGAACTTGTAAATCCTGATAATTGTGAGTGAAAAATTTCAAGAGAATCCGACCATTTTAAAAAAAAATTTGTCTGCCATATTGAATCGGCATTGAAAAAAAAAAAAATATTTTTTAGAATTAAAATCTATAATTTAAACCTTTAATTTGGAGAGTAGGGTTGCACTGCTGTAATTATAGTTTTGCTGCTAATATACACATGTTTGAAAAGTCTGTAAATTTTTGTTTCCGTATTTCCATCACAATATGTTTGCCTGTAAATATAATATGTTCTCCTGTA
This sequence comes from Eustalomyia histrio, assembly GCA_949748255.1. Taxonomy (NCBI): domain Eukaryota; kingdom Metazoa; phylum Arthropoda; class Insecta; order Diptera; family Anthomyiidae; genus Eustalomyia; species Eustalomyia histrio. The sequence goes on from OX456523.1 coordinate 25,392,701, forward strand.
AACATATATTCATATGTTTGGATCAAATAAAATGCATTCATTGGTAAACCACCACATAAATCAATGCTTACATTAAGCTTCCAATTATTTTTTTGTACGGTTATAATACCAATTTTTGGCTCCTTTTTTATACTCTACCGTAAATTTAAGTTATATTCAAATCATTGTGTAGGCGTTGGAAGGCTTCCCTTGTAGGTAAGTATTGCAATTTTGTTGTAAAAATAAGATTACTTCAAAATGATTCATATGAAAGCAAAATACCGTAGTAATCTTAGGAATTTAATTAATTTTATTTAGGTTTTCTTTGTATTTATATCTAGATATACTAAGGAGAAGTCGACTGTAAGTAAAACCCTATTAGTTAAAATTAATTTGTATTTGTATTACAAGAGTAGCTCATACTCATCCTATTTACAGAAAATTTTGTTAAACAGTTTTTTTTTTTTTGAAATGAGTACACACAAAATAATATGTAAAAGTCTGTAACACATTTGGATAAAATGTTTTATTCTTTGGCACTACCTCCTCTGGCAATACATATTTTGTAATTAATTTTGACACGCTAAATGTGATTCTGCTGTTTTTAGGTATGACAAGTGTAAAGCAACATTTTATTTATTGCAGTTTATATCGTTTAAATATTAGTAAAAAAAATTATAAAATTAAAGTGCTGTGATAAAATTTGTATGGATAAAACTGTGAAAGGAGATATTTCAAATTCCTAACAAGGTCCTTGAATTAATGTTTATAGTAATAGATTTTTAGTTTGCAAAAATATAAAAAATTGGTGTATTTCTACCCCCATTTTTATACCTTAAGCATCAGAGGTGGCACTTAAGAATTATGAGGTCAATCTTGGATTTAGATTCTCTATTACATACACTCACAATATATTTTCCGTTACCGACTGTAGTTTGTTTAAAATGTAATACGTAGAGTTTGTTTTTAAATGCAGAATCAATTGAAATTCATAGAAATATATTTTTTTTACCTATTTGAATCAGTCATTCAATAAACAAAATATAAAAATTTACAGACATTCAGTAGGAGTTGATAGTTTCTGTTAAATGTAAAATTTTATGTTTTATGTTTCTAAAAAATTAAATTCATATAACTCCTTTATATTTTTTTTTACCTAAATAGTTTATTTATATACAAAATTATTTGAATAAAAATTACAAGAAGTTATTCAAATATAGATACACACATAGAAAATTAAAATATATACATCTGTGTGTGTGTTGTGTTTTGTAAAATAACAATTTAAAAATCAAAACACAAAAATCGTTTTTTTCTACGTTTTGTCAGTTGAAAATTGGTGGTTATTTTAAATGACTTTCGATTGATGTTACAATAATTGAAAATAAACAACAAATTGGGCTGAATATAATAAAAAATTAGTAATGCTCTTTTTGATTGTATCTTTGATTAATTTAATATATATTTTAAATTATTTTTAACGAAATAATATTGTGAGTGTGTTTTCTTTTGAACTCAATAGGCGGGTAAGCATTGGGCTAATTTCTTTGGAAGTTAAAAACAAAAATTTTAACAACTTTTTTACTATAAGAGTAAATATTTTATGAAGAAGATTGAAATAAGTCTTAAATCTTATGAAATTCGGCCATAATTTAAGAAGCGAAAATCTCCAAAAAAATTGTTTACCCTCGAGGTGGTATATTTTAACTCCCTGATGCTCACTAATTTATTCAACAGGGTGACTGCATAATTAATTATTCCTCCTCTACACTCAGAAAATTGTATGAACTTAAATTAAGGTATAGACCTTACTTAAATAAAATGTATGAGTTTTTCAAATTAATAACAAAAATGTTTTTAAAAAAAGTATTTTTTTTAGCTTACGAAAGATTTTCATTAACTTTAAAATATTCAGGTATTTTCCTTAAATTTTCTTTCTTGATTTGGGTTAATGTTCTTTAAAAACATTAAGAAATTAATTTCTTACTAGTAAAAAATCTTAAATGTTAAGAATTTATAAACTAAAAAATAAGGACATTTAAAATTGCACAAAAATCTAAATATGGAACTTCTTTAAATTTAGTTCAAACATTTTAAAATAATTAAACCAAGTATTTTCACTTCTTTAGTATTCTTAAAAAGGTTTAGATTATTTTAATCCATACAATTCTCATTTGGTTTATAGTTTACATTCTATAACTGATTTAATTAAAGGTTGGACCAACCAGAGGTATACATATCTCTGTATAGCAAATTTAATGTGCTAAATACGAATAGAAGATTGTCGTGTTTGTGACATTCTTATGCATTGAACATATAGAAAATGTAAAAACCCCAGCAAAACCACACATTACCAAATAATGGGTAAAGTAATGTGTAGCCATAGGGGCCGATTGATAACTTTACACCTTATTTCACTGATGAATTTTACAGGCGATGAGCCTCAAAGTTATGTATAGACCCATTATTTTAGAGGTGAAAATGTAAGGTGTTACTATATGGTTACGAGAATGGAAAAAGTAATGTGTCTAAAAATAGATTTTCAAAAATATTTCAATTTTTGCTTTACATTTATAAATCATACATTACGTAATCAATAATGCATAACTTATTACTTTATGCTTGCAAATACTGAATACGGTAACGAGCTATAATTACAAGGTAACGCATGAGTATATACCACCCATTACCAATGTTTTGCTGGGTGTTATGTGGTTAACAGTTTTTAGTTAAATAAAACATTTTTTGAAAGCGTGCTAGCCTATCAGTGCGGGGGTCTATGATTTGATTCCCACCGAAGGCTCTGGTCTGTTTTCGCTGATGGTCTTTGTTGCTAGTGTTCGGTTAGGGTATTATGATATAATTTGATTAATATAAATAAAAAAAAAATTTTTTATACATTTGTTTAAAATGATTTACTGTCATTTACGATTTTTTTTTCAGTTTTATTTATTTATTTTTTCATTCATTTCAAATTTAATAAAAATTTAGCTCAAAATTTAAATTTTTTCTGTTAAAAAAAAACAATTTTTTTTAATATAAATTGTTTCAAATCAAATTATAATAACTTCATAAACACACACACACATATGGTGATTCACACAAAATGTGTCTATAGACTGTGTACATTTTGTAGATTCAAAAACAAACAAAAATACAATAAACGTAAACAATTTCAAATAAATGATTAATCAATTACTTCTTATGTAATTAGTATGCAAAATTTTTACATTTATTTTAAACTGATTAATCATTTGTTTTTTTTACTGATGTGTGAGTTTTTTAAACAATATTTAAAAATTAATAACAAAAACAATTTGATTTAAATGAAAAGCAAGTATACCGGTTTTACTATTATTTTAACATACAAACTATTTTAAGTGTAGATACAGCTATTATTTTAAAACTCTTCTTAAAAAAATAAGATGTTAATTCAAATAAGATATCATTATTGATTAACCTACGATTTTTTCTCTGTCTGTAGAAAATATTGCAAAATAAAAATATTTTTAAATTTCCTGGAAAAGTATTAAAATAAATATTACTACTTTGATTGACAGCAGTGTTATTGACTTTGCCATTTTATGGAATTCTGTGACTTTTTTTCCAATTTTTTATCTTACAATATTGTTAATAAATAATAATTTTTTATCACTCTTTTTGTCATTTATTTCACATTTTATATCTTAAGGCTACTTAAAAGCACATATTATAAAAAAAATATATATGTATATAAATTGGATTTTAGCTTTCGTTTAAAACCTTTTTAAGGATTTCCGGTAGAAACTTTTAATACTTCAACTTGAATTCAGTTAATATAAAACTTACATATCTATGCTGTATATGCAGTTGTACTCTTTGCTCTATTTTTATATAAGTTGTTAAATATATACGACATTTTTAAAAATATATACACGTACACAGATAAATTTTTTATTTTTTTTTTTATTTGTATAAGTAAGTTTGTTAACAAAAAATATACAATACAACACACACACACACATAAATGTATAACATTTTTGTTATTTTTTTTATTCTTCATTTTCCTGTAGACATTCATTTGTTGGTCAGATGTTGACCAATAAACTTACCAATGACACCGAAACTAAATAAAAACAAATAGTATTACATATCATATATGTTTGTACACAAGACGTTTGTATATAAAAAAAAATAACTACAATTTCGGTTTGTTTATTTTTTATGTTATGTTGCTGTTGAACCATTACACATTTTGGGATCTGTGTTTTTATGGCCAATAAAGATCCAATGTACCATTACTAAAGGAATAGTTAAAGGACACAATATTTTTTTTTAATAAACAAAAATGTAGAACCTTAAGTTTTAAATTTAGCACATATTTTCATCAATTTAAATATTATTAAGGTGTTAAAGCAAAGTGTATTATATAAAAAGATTTATGCTGTCAGCTTTAACAAGAATAAATAAAATTTATTTAAAAGTAAAAAAAAATGTTGTATTAAATTTATGATTTTGTATGTTTTAATTCAAATATTTTTTTCAGCTAAACTTGAAAGATCAAATATCCCTTTAACCATTAATAGTTGAGTTTACATTTTATCATTTGAAAATGAGTGTTTATCATTTCCCTTAAATATCATTTTTATTTAAATCAGTTTTCACCTTTTTTTCACCGATAATTATTTACAATATATTTCTGTTTAATTAATTTATTATGATAAAAAATCTCATGTAAACATGTTGCACATGTAAAGCAGCCTTTTGCTTAATACAAAATGCAATTAACCACTTGAAAAAGCAAATATTTTATTTAAACCCATAAAGGCCTGACTCTAATAAGGTCATTAAATCCACTTTAAAAACTTTACAGAAGGCGAGAAAAACGTGGAGAGCTTCAAAAATCAATACATTTGAATCATTTTATTTTACAGTTGGAAATATATAATGAATTTTTTTAATTTTAGTATTCGTTAGAAAAGTGAAAAGTTTTTCTGATGTTGAAATGTCATCACTTTTTAAATAATTATGGATCAAAAAAAATGTCAACTTCTGCCACTACTTTTGGCGGCTAAAAAGAGCAGAATTTACATGTAATCAAAATTGCCAATTAATTTATATAAAAAATGCTGTAAAATGCAGCAAATAGATATTACAGGTTGGTTGAAAAGTTCCTGCGCTCGAAATGAAAGAATACTGTTACGAAATATATTTTTTTATTCAACATAATCTCCTAGAAGCTCAATACACTTGTTCCAATGATCTTCCAATAATTTTATCTCATCCTTATAATGGTTTTCCGCAAGCTCTGCAAAATAACCGTCTACGGCTGCTATGGCCTCTTCATTCGACGAAAAATGCTTTCCACGAAGGAATTGTTTGAGATTTCTGAAGAGATAGTAGTCACTGGGAGCCAAATCTGGTGAATACGGTGGATGTTCAAGCAATTCTTACTTGAATTCTTTGAATTTAGCCATCGTCAAAACACTTTTGTGAGCAGGTGCATTGTCTTGATGAAAAATTATGTTTTCTTCTTTAAACCAGGTCTTTTCTCACGAATTTTTTCATCCAGCTGATCCAAAATGCTGCAATAATATTCAGAGTTGATTGTTTTACCTTTCTGAAGATAATCAACAAAATTCCTTTTGCATCCCAAAAAACTGATGCCATAACCTTCTTTGCTGATCGTTGTGACTTAACCTGCTTTGGAGCTGAACAAACAGCTTCAGTCCGCTGTAAACGTTCTTGTTAAAATTTAGGATCATGGTGGTAGATCTAAGTTTCATCCATAGTTATAAAACGACGCAAGAAGTCGGTTTTATTTGGCTTAAAACGCTCCAAATTACGCTGAGAAATTTGTTTTCGATGCAGTTTTTGTTGAATTGTTAATGTGTGCGGCACTAATTTTCCAAACAGTTTTTTCATACGTAATTCTTCATGTAAAATATGGAGTACTCGTTCGTCTTAGATGCCTATGGCATTAGCAATTTCACGCTTAGTTAAACTTGGATCTTCACTAACCATATTATGTATCTGCTCAATGATTTCTGCTATGGTTGCAGTTTTTGGTCGCGTGCATCGTCTTCAAGGCTGGTACGACCACGTTTAAATTCACCAGCCCAAAATTCAACGGCGCGTGTTGAAGGTTAGGACTCCTTATACACTTCTAACAATTGTTTATAAATTTCCTTTGCTTCTAAACCCTTCAAAACAAAGAATCTAATGACTGCACGATATTCAAATTTTTCCATATTAAAAAAAATCAATGACACGTCAATTTCAAATGGCTTGTAAACAAAGAAAGAATTGACAGAATGACTTGCAACTTTGCATGTGTTTTCAGGACAGTTATACCAACTTGAGAAAAAAAAAGTTTGAAGCTAGCAGTGCCATCTCTTGGTGAGCGCAGGAACTTTTCAACCAACCTGTAGATTTGTCGCAAAACAGTCATGTTTTCAAAAAGGTTCAAAAGTAAAATATTTTCTATTACACCTAACAAAAAAACATTCTCAAATTAGAACTCGGATATTTCCTGGAGGGTATCCACAGTATTTTCTTTACAGATAGAATAAAAAAATGAAATTGAGAAAACAATTTTTGGTGAAAAAAATATTTGTGGTGAAAAAAATATAAGATGCAAAAACTAGTTTTTAGGTGAACATAAAATATTTTTCACCTCTGGACATTTGTTGAAAAAATATGACAAAATGTTTTACGTGTATTAGATTGTACTAAATTATACATATTTATATGGAAAATTTAAAAGTAACTTTACATTTTTACTCATTACTTTTTTTAACGCGGGCTCAGCAGGATAATAAACAAATTTAACATAATTTGCTTTTGAATTGTATGCTATGAATGCATGCTTTCTTGGCTTTTTTTGTGGCAAAATGAATATTTTTAATTTGTGTTTTGAAGCATAATATTAAGTAAGGTTAAAATATCAAAAATAAATGATTTGTAAAATTTTAAATGCATATTTTTCCAATTTTTATACATGTATAAACTTCTTTGTCCTTGTCCTTCTTTAAAATAGTTTGTAAGTTAAAATAACAGAAAATATCATTTAAAAGAAATGATATTTCATTTAAAAACCGGTCTACTTACTTTTCATTTAAATCAAATTGTTATTGGTATTTATTTTGAAATATTGTTTAAACAACTGACATATCAGTAAAAACAAATGATTAATAAGTTAAAAATTAATGTTAAAATTTTACCTACCAATTCCGTAAAAAATAACTGATAATTCCTTTATTTGAAACTGCTTCCGTTTTTTGTATTTCTGTTTGTTTTTTAATCTACAAAATGTATACTCACACAGTCTACAGACACATTTTTTGTGAATGACCATATGTGTGTACGTGTTTATGAAGTTCTTGTAATTTGAATTGAAATAATTATGTATAAAAACAAAAAATAACGGAAACAAATAAACCACAAATTTCCGTTTTTTGGGTAAAATTTTATTAGGTTTCAAAGAGATGAAAAAAAATTAATAAAACTGAAAAAAATCGGTGAGTGACTGTAAATTATTTTGAACAAATGTATTAAAAGTTAAAATAAATATTTCTTCGAAAAATAACTATACTCTCACAATATAATTTTGTTAAAAACAATCTAAAGTAGATATTAAATGAATCGAAAATACAATCAAAAAGAGAACTACTGATTTTTCAGTTTATTCAGTTCATTTTGTTGTTTATTTTCATTGTTCAATAATCGAAAAAAGTAGTAAAAACAATTGAAAGTCGTTTAAAATAACCATCAATTTTTAACTAACAAAACGTTAGAAAGTAATGACTTTTGTGGTTTGTTTTTCAAATAGACTTTTTTAATTTGTGTGTAATTACAAACCACAACACACACAGATGTATATACGATATTTTTATTTCTATGTGTGTATGTATATTAAAATAATTTCTTATAATTTTTATTGAAATTATTTTGTATTTAAACAATTTTAATAAAAAAAAAACCAAAAATAAATTATTTGAATTTCAATTTTAAGAAACAGAAAACATTAAGTTTTACATTTAACAGAAAATATAAACTCCTACTGAATGTCTGTAAATTTTTATAGTTTGTTTTTTGAATGACTGATTCAAGTAGTTAAAAAATATATTTCTATGAAATTCAATTAATTCTTTATTTAAAAACAAACTTTACATATTACTTTTTAAATAAACTACAGTCGGTAACGGAAAATATATTGTGTTACTTTATTTTTAACTAAACTTTAACTAAACTTTTTTATTAAGACAGGATTTTCAAAATATTATATAAACTTCTATTTAATAAAAATTTACTGACCACGAATAATAACTTTATGATAAATATGCACTTAAAGATAGTTGTCAATATTGTGATAAATTTTTTTGATAACTGTTTGCAATTAAGGCTTAAATATAATAATAGCCAAAAAAAATACAATTCTGAAATTTTGGATGTAATACCCTTATTCAAGCGAGTCGTGCAAATGCACTTATAATAAAACACGCACATTTTATGTGAAAGTTCAAAAATTACACCACTTTTATACAAATATTTACGTTTGTTTGAATACACACAGAAAAATATACTTTAAAATGAAATCAAACTAACATATTTTTTTTTTTGTTTATTTATAACGAACTTATAAAATTAGTATAATATTAAAATCCAAGTAAATTAACAATTTTTTTTTGGCTAGGCTGATACATGTTTTTCGACCTGGCAAAAGATATATATAATAAAACGTATGTTGTGTTCCTTTTTACTTATATTAAAAATGCGAGTAGAAACTCATAAAATGTTGACATATTCAGGCATGTGATGGAAATCGAAAACAATTAATTAATTAATGCTAAATATTTTGCGAACTATATTTTAAGAATTATTTTTAATAACCTAATTAAAAAGTTCTGAGTAATACAAATCAATATATAATAAATTTAAGTTAATTTTTTTTAGAAAACTAAATATTCTTGATTCAGAAGTTGTTCGTTTTCGATTTGAATCACATACCCCATAAATTTAAATATGAAAAAATTTATTTTAACTAGAAAAATATTTATTTCAATAAGATTTATTCTTAATTTAAAACTGTTCATACATAAACTAAGAAGTTTCTTTAAATATGATGAAATTATGAATATATATGAAATATAAATTTTGTATGTATAATTCGATATTTCTGTTTTTATTTCTATATATCGCTCGGGTGGAAAGTTTGCTCTCCCTCAAGCGCTGATCATCACAATTTTTTAAATTTATAAAAAAAAATTGTGCTTACTATTCATTAGTAACATTTAATTATGATCTCGTGTCTGATAAAATTTAAAAAAATATTTAATTATATATGAAATATAAATTCATAATATATATAAATATATCTTCATTCAACTATGTTTATTTTCTCTGTGTAAATATACAAAAATCCACAAATGTATGCATTAAAGTAATTTAATAAATAAAACGGAAATAATGGCTATTAAAATTTATCAATAGTTGAATGGAAAAACAATTAAAGAAATGACAGTCGAACATGCAGACTATATGATACCCTACATCACACTGTGATTTGGAAGGGAAATTCAATTGGGGGGTTTTTGAAATTTTACACTTTAAACTTTTGACTTTTTGTCTGAATTAGGCGGGAAAATTTAGTCAATCAGTTAGGTCTCGAGTTCTTTCACCTAAATTGCAACGACTCATTCAACAATTTTATACCGAAATGAAAAAACCACGACAGAGCAATAACAATTTTAGAATTTTTTAAACTTCAACACTGTAAATCTAAAGCCGGAAATTGCCTGAAATGAGTACTTTTTAATACGCTACAAAAGTTATGCTTACCGGGTGAAAAAAATCGCCTAAAATCGCTTTAGTTTGTTTATGCCATTTACACGCAGAGAAAAAACATGGTTGGGACAATCATATTCGAAGAGCATCATATATTTTTGGGTTTATGATTGTGTCAACCATAGTCGTACTATAATATGGTTGTCATAATTTTACCATAATATGATCCCTACAGTTATATTATGATTCAAAAATTACCATATTATGATTCTAATGAAACATATTATGATCTTAAATTTATCATAATATGATTACATGTAATCATAGTATGCTCAAAATGTTATCATATTATGGTCCTCAGAACTATATTGTTATTCCTGGATTATCATTATATGATCCCTACAATAATATATATATGTATATATATACATGATCCTTCTTATTATATTATTATACAATATCATATTATAGCATATTAATAATTAATTAATAATTAATATAAAATCCCAGCCTTAAATAATATATGATTGTTTTTTAAGACATTTTGTAGTAAAAACAAACTGACTGAACTGATAAAATTTTGGTTTTTATGAAAACAATACAATATTATGACTGTAAATGTCAAAGTCATGTTTTATTTGATGTATAATTATTTATTGATTGTCGCCAGCATTTTGTGGTTGCATAATTATCATATTTTTGTCATAGTCAGAGTTTTAGTTACCACAGTATGGTTACAGCCAATCATGTTATGAAATAGAAAGTGGCAAGCATGAAATAGTGAAATATTTACTATAACAATGATGGTAGTGACCATGTTGATGGTTAGAAAACCAATAACATGGTTGTGACAACCATACCTGATTGCAGCAAGCACAATATATTAGCAGTGATCATGTGGCAGCCATGTTTTTTCTCTGCGTGTATGGTGACTAATTTTTATCATTTCCAATAGAGTTCGTCCCTGGAATTATACAAACGTACTGAGCAAATTTTATCAAATTATTTTTATAATTGTGATAAGTAATTTGATTAAAAATATCGATAATTTTACATGAATGCACAGATGGGCATCACAAAGTGATTCTGGGTCGATTGGTCTACGCCTCTTAATTTTTGGTCGTTACAAATAACAGCACATACTCAATATATCCAGTACCATAGAGTTGTGTAGGGTATAAATATTTTATATACTAACTGAATTTTTACAAAACACATTTAATAATATTAAAAGCAAATATTTAATATTGATCAAAAAATGCTCATATGAAATATTTATTTAAATAGATTTAAAATAATGCAAATTCTAATTTCATCAAATTAATAGTGAAAAAATCATAGGGAGATTTACTTAAAAAAATAAAGTATTTTTAAAAAGTTTATCGTTCCATCGATATATTTATACGAGTAGTACAACTTATTATAGATCAACGATAGGCAATATATGGCACATAAGGCTTCTTCAATATTGTATGAAGAAAAAAATTGTTAAGTCATTGCCCGGTCTTCTCCCCTTAGAAATATTAGTTTTGATTTAAAACTACGTCTTCCGCAAAATATGCAATAATTGTATACCGGGTAAGATAAGCCTCGTCGGCCCTAAAGTTTGAAAAACTCACTACAAAAGAAAAATACGGGTTTTTTGGTAAATTTTCTTAAGCAGTTTGATATTTTAGATTACATTTTTAAGAAAAGGTTCAAAAAAAATTCTGATTTCCTGCAATATAAACTTGAATCGGCTAAAAAATCCAAATTTTATAAATTATGGTTTTATTAGATTAAAAATTCACCTAAAAGTTTGAATAATGTATCAAATACATTTCCTCAAGCATATTTGTACCATTTTACTGATAAGTGCTGGATCTGTCCCTCCTTCACCAGTCACGGACAAGTCATAGTCCTATATTACCATTTAGAGGCTAGGTGGTTTCAGATTTGTACTGTTTTCGCCGGCTACGGGACAGGTCGCAGGATAGGACCTTACGAACTTCAACTGATCCCTTTTTCCCACAGAATAGTCACCTCCATATTCTAAAAGTGGCTTTATCATTTTCCTTTCAACTGCTTAAATATTTTATATTATAACTCTTTAAAAATAATTTTAATTATCAGTCGACTATAGAATTCGAAACTGTATCTTATAGGCTTTTTACACTGAACAACATTTTTGTAAAACACATGGAAGATGTTGAAAACGTTAAACATGAATTTGCTTTTGCAACATAATTCATCTGTCGCTTTGTTTTGTTTATTTTCTGCAATGTCAGTTTGCTAGTGATGGCACAAAGAAAATCAGATGTAGAATTTGTATAATTCTTATGGGAAGACGTTAACATCTTTTTAAATCGATGAAAGATAAGATCAGTGGAAAAAGACTATTATACATGCATAACAAGGTAACTTTTCTTAAGTTCTTATGTTCTGAAAATGTTCCTCAAATCAACATATTTCAAATATGAAAATTTTTATGTAACCAAATATAGCACATCACAGTTTGAAAGTAAAAAAAAGAAATGTTACCTAACGCAAGTAATCATTGTAAAAATACTATACTCTTTTAGTTTTCTTTTCTTTTCATTTTATCTTTTCTATCAACCACAATACATTTAGCATTTATAGATTATACAATCCTTTTTAGTATACACACTCATATCTCTCATACACACAAATTCAAATAAAAATTGAATCCTATAAACTATAAGTATGTAGTACTTAAAGTTTTATATTTTTTAAAGCCAAAAGGGGTTGCTATCTATCAATTTTTGTTAAAGGAAAAAGAAATAAATAAATAAAAAATAGATAAGTAAAGAACTTAAAAAATTTAAAAAAAGAAAAACAAAACGTACCCTATACAAACTGTATTTCAAGCAATCCTATGAAATTAGAATGGCTACCGCGTTGAACTGTTACATAGAAGGCTGTGGGTTCGATCCCCAGCGACAGCACCATCAATTTATAAAATGATATTTATGAATTTTTCTATTCCTTATATATATTTCAACGTACTACTTCGGTGTTCCCACCGAGGTAATATAACATAACAGGGCTTTAAGCTAAAAAGTTTCAACCTTTTCGCCAACTCTCCATCAGATGACATGCAACAACTGTTCTAAGATTTATCATCTCCCAAAATTACAGTGTTGCCATAATTAAAGCTCTTTATCTTTCACCACACGCAGAGAAAAACATGGTTGCAATATGATCACTGCTACTATATTGTGCTGCAATCGGATATGGTTGTCACAACCAAATAATTGGGTTTCTAACCATTAACATGGTCGCTACCATCATTATTTAGTAAATATTTTACTATTTTATGATTGGCACCTTCTATTTTATATCATGTTTTGCTGTAACCATACTGGGGTAACAAAAATTCTGACTATGAAAAAAATATGATAATTATACAACGATAAAATGCTGGCAACAATCAATAAATAATTATACAATCAAAAAAAAAAAGTTCTCAAAGTCTATGAGATTTTTCTTAACAATTTTTCTTTAAAAAGTCCTTAATATTAAGTTTTTTTTAGAAAAAACAATTCTAAAGGAAATATTCTTAAATTTAAAGAGCTTTTTCATAGTTTCTAAGAACTTTTCCTCTAAGAAATTTTCTTAGATTACGGATCATATAATCATAATATAGTTATGAGGGACCATAATATAATAACATTTTGAGAATACTATGATTACGTGCGATTATATTATGATAAATTCAATATAAAATGTTTATTTAGGACCATAATATGGTAATTTTTGAATCATAATATAAATGTTAGGACAATATTTTGGTAAAAATATGGTTATTTTATTATCACAATATAATAACCATAATATAGTACGATTATGGTTGGCACAAGCATAATCCCAAAAATATATGATGCTCTTCGAATATGATTAACCCAACTATGTTTTTTCTTTGCGTGCACTTTTTATCTCTATGCTCTTCCCTTTCTAAAGAAAGCAACACATTAGTAGAACAAATTTCCTGCGTGTTGCTTCCTTTAAATGACAAATGCAAAATATGCTTTAAAACATCAATGATATTTTTAAAAAAATATGCTTTTATAGCAAAATATGCAAATAAAAAATATGCAGTAAAATATATATTTATAGCAAAATATGCAAAAATATCGATGACATTTTGTTGTGAAATTCAGTTTCTATGAATAAAATCGATTAATACAACTAAATATTGGTTTCCAAATTAAAATTCGTTTAACGCAACGAAATTTTGGTTTGAACACTCAAATTAATCACCAATCACATTTGAAAACGATTGTGCTAACTGCATTTATTGGTTTTGCAACAAAAATACACTTTTTAATTCGGTTGGCACCATATTTCCTCTCTAGCCACTGTGAAAAAAATAAAGAAAAGCTCTTACGGAATATGTATAACACAAATTTAACCCTTATTTAATTTTTCTCTCTGGAAACATCAAAATCGCGGGATTTCGATGCTTATGTAGTTATGAAGTTTATTCTTACTACTACTGCAATTATTATACAATAGAAGTGAAAAAAAATTTATGGTAAACATTTTTTTGGGCATGGTGGTAAAAAATTTTTGAAGTGAAAAACAACTTTTTTCTGAAAAAAAAAACTTTTTGAGGTGAAAAAAAATTTTATGGTGAAATTTTTTTTTTTGGGCATGGTGGTAAAAATTTTTGAGGTGAAAAACAATTTTTGTTTTGAAAAAAACTTTTTGAGGTGTAAAAAATATTTGTGGTGAAACAAAATTCTTAATCTGAAGATTAATTTTGTGGTGAAAAAATTCTATGAAGGTGAAAAAAATTCGTAAGTTAAAAAAAATCTGAGGTGAATAGAAAAATATACACCTCAAGAGTTTGGTAACAAAAATATTTAAATTTATGAAGTTGTGCTAAAATACGCCAATTCCAACCTCTGAACCGATTTTGCGTTATTTTCAATACCAAACTGTTCGGGAGAATATATATTAATCTTTGTAAAAGTGAGCACCCTCACATGCATCTTCGGGCCGTGATCGCAATTCCAACAGACTGGCATAAAACACGATTGTAAATGCTTGAACTTCCTAGCCCTAATATTATGTATTAATAAGAGATCACAGTCTAAATTGCTCCAATATACACCTTGCAAAGAGCACTAAGTGGATTAAAAAAAGTTTTAATGTTTGCGGATAAGTCTAAAGTACAAAAGTAAGGTATTCCAGTTAAAAATATCCCACAGAAGCCTTCATCATGCTTTACAATTTTACTAATTGTCAAAAAGTCGTCTTTACAGTTCGAATCGTTACAGACTGTTGTTTATTTAAAATGTAATACGTAAAGCTTGATTTTAAATGAGGAATCAATTAAAATTCATAGAAATATATTTTTTAACCATTCCTTCAAGAAACAAACTATAAAAAATACTGACTTTCACTAGGAGTTGATATTTTATGTTAAATGTTAAATTTTTTTAAAATAGAAACTCAAATAATTCCTTTTATTTTTTTTTCATCAAAATAGTTTGTTTAAATACAAAATTATTTCTATACAAATGATAAGAAATTGTTTAAATATACAAACAGACATAGAAAATCAAAATAAATAACCCTATGTGTGTTGTGTTTTGTAATTGTAAAAAACTTTCAATTTAAAAAAAAACCTACAAAACTCGTTTTTTCCCATCGTTTTGTTAGTTAAAAATTTATGATTATTTTAAACACCTTTCGATTGTTTTTACTACTTTTGTCGATTATTAAATAATCATTTAAAAATACACAATGAAATGGGCTGAATATATTGAAAAATCAGTATTCCTTTTTTATTGTATTTTCGATTAATTTAATATGTGTCTTAGATTATTTTTAACAAAAAAATATTGTAAGTCATATGACTTTATTTTCGACAAAGTCTGTCATGAAAGACTAACTTACAAGTTAAAGCAAAACGGCCCAAAAACTTCTATAAGCTTCTAAAAAGTTATTTAACTGATCGAAAGTTTATACTTAAAGAAGGAGATTTTTTAAGCTCGACTCAACCAATTAAAGCTGGAGTTCCCCAAGGTAGTATATTGGGACCCATTTTATATTTATTATATACATCAGATATGCCAATTTTTAACCGATTTCACACTTCTAAATTTGCTGACGACACTGCTTTTTTAAGCATTCATGAAATCCCACAAGTAGCATCCCAATATTAACAAGACCATATATTTCATTTGGAATTGTGGTTGGAAAAATGGAGAATAAAAATAAACAAACAAAAATGTACTCACATAACATTCACACTACGTAGAGACTTATGCCCTTCTATTCGAATAAATAACCAAACTATACCTCAACACTCGAAGGTCAAATACCTTGGCATACATCTTGATCGACGACTAACCTGGAAAAGCCACATAGAAGCAAAATTGACAAAAATGAAGTTGAAAGCAGTGCAAATAAATTGGCTTATTGGCAGAAATTCAACCCTAAGCTTTAGATTGCAAACTCCTACTTTATAATTCGATCCTTAAACCAATATGGTGGTATGGCATTCAGTTATGGGGTACTGCCTCCGTTTCAAACTTAGAAAAAGTTCAAAGGCGCCAAAATAAGATTTTACGAATGATTACAGTTGCACCTTGGTATATTAAAAATTCAAACATCCACAAAGATTTAAACGTGTCTTCACTTAAAGTAGAAATAGCTAAAAATGCTGCACCGTATTTAAAGAAGCTTGAAACGCACCCAAACCCGCTGGCACGTAACATCCTAAATGATCGTGGTTACGTGCGACTAAGAAGAAGGGATATTGCTACTCTTGTCCGAACATCAGTCAGATGACCCCCATCAAATCATAACAACATCCATGAACTATAAATTATTTCTCTAGCACTGGCTGGACTTAATTAAGTATATTTTAGACTTAAGATATGAGTACTTATTGTTAGTTCATATCAGAGAACTGCATTTGCTGATTGTAAAACGTTCATGCGCAATCAACACAAGAATAAATTGTGTTTGCGTTCAAACGCTGAATATACTCCAACACACATATTTGTTGATGATTTTAAATCAATCAAACGATGTGCAAATTGTTTTGTCACTGGTTTATAATCATCGGTCGTTGTTAAACCATTGTTTTATTCTGTTCATTCGAGCCAACAATAATTATTTTGATGTAGAATAAATCAGAAAAAACAACAAACAACGTGTATGAGTGTAATCATAATTAAAACAAAATAGTTTCTTATCTATAAAAAGGGGGTGGTTTTGTAAAAAAAAACGTTATATGTTTATTAGGGTGGGTCTAAAATATGTTTTTTATAATTTTCATTAGGAATACCAAAAATATTGTTCTTTGTGATTTTTTTTTTTTTTTTTAATTTAGGTCGACATCTCAGGCTCGCCCAATCCGGTTAAAGTTAAATATTGCCTAATTTTCCAATCAAAATAGATGAAGAAAAAAAATTAGACAATATTTAAATTTTTCCGGATTAGGCAAGCCTGAGATATCGACTTAAATTTTTTTTCCAAAAAAATATTTATATTTCACAAATAAGAATATTTTTATTACTAATAAAAATTCTAAAAAAGCGGATTTTAGACCCACCCTAATATACATATAATGTTTTTCTACAAAACCACCCCCTTATAAAATGTGTTTCTATTTTGTTTTAATTATGAATAAACTCATACGCGTTGTTTGTTGTTTTTTCTGATATATTCAACGCTGACTTTTTGTTAAGTGATTACATTTGCATAAAACATAAACGATCATTCACACTGATCCCAATTACGCGTTCAGTAACTTGATGCTGATTTTATTCTACAGTGAATTTTGTTGAATTATTAAAAGTGAACAAGAATTTTTGTGTATGATTAAATCAAGAAAAAAAGTAGATTTTGCAGTTCTCTGGTTCATATACATTGAAGATATAATATATAATATTGAAAAAAAAACTATGACTTTATTTTAACAACCGATATATTCCGTAGGGTGATTGATATAACAACGCAGTAAAAAATAATAAAAAATTTGGTTCCACCACAAATTAAAAAAAATAGTATAGAGTTCCCACATTTATTATTCAAAAATCCCAATTCCGTAATTTTTTTAAAAAATTAGAATTAAATACAAAAAAAAATCCTTAAAATTGACTAGAAATAAGAGAACAAGTTAAGTTCAAATAACGCTACTAGAGGGCATGATAAGATTAAATAAAGTCCAGAAATATTTTTTTTGGCTACAAATTTTCAGCCATACCAATTTCCATTGAAAACGGTAAGACGAAAAATACCAAACTTGATAAAAGTTAAAGTTTTTTATATTTAAAATGTATTGTTCAAATAAATGTATGCAAAAGCAATAAGTTTTAGAGCAACAATATTAAAGAGTAAAACGAATTTTCTAAAAAATAAAAACTTTTTTAATGTTTATTACAGTACGCACTGTTAAGACCTGTTTAGCATAATCCGGAAGTTAGTTTGACTGTATTGTATATAATATAGTACAAGGATTACCAATAAGAAGATGAAGAAACACATATAGTTGTATAAATTATACTCGCATATGCGGACAAATAATATTGTCTCGTATGCCATAAAATATATGCGTAAGGTTTCTATAACTTTTCTATGACCAATACACTTGTACACTTGAGTAAAATGTTAAAAAAAATATACTTAAAAAGTTTAAAAAGTTTCACGCTATTTAGTTCTAATAAAAATCTTGCTATTTATCATCAAGAATATTAAATTTGTCACTTTCCCTGATGAAGCTGCTTCTTAACAAATATTATTTTTCGCTGGGCCTTTTATGTATCTACTAATTTATTTTTATGAGGCTATCAAGCATGTTTAGAACTCAAACTTGAAGTGAATGCATTTTATAATGCAATTTATTTTTGTGTGTGCTTTGCTTAAGTGTTTATGTTGACATTTTAATTCATTGAAAATGTTGTTACTGCACATCACTGGCTTTACTCTGATAGATACTTCTTAAAACTTGCTAACAAGGAAAGTTCCCAAATGAAAAATTTTCCATTTTCAAGTCTCAGACAATCAAATTTATATTAATTAACTAATAATATGTACAAACTCCAAAAAAAAAAACAACCGCCCTTTATACTAAAAAAGATATTCACTTGTGTATAGTATTTCCATACTATATGCGCACTTCTGTACCTGTCACAAGGAGTCAATTCTGTGATAAGTCATATGGGCGGCAATGTAGGGCCTAAAATAGGGGGAAGAATTTTCGCCATTTTCTGTACCTTTTAGTTTGGAATATATTTTTCTAAAAATATAGATGAAGTTTGATATACACGTTTTTGTTGGTTTTTGAAATATTTGAAAAAGTTCATTGGAAAAAACTCGATTAGTTTTGAACTGCTACAAATATATGAAAGAGAAAAAAAATAATTATGAGAAAAAATAACTATAAATGTAAGTCATTAAAGTATTCATCTCCATACTAAGTACCCCTAAAAATTTCATACTAAATTTGAAATTTGGAATAAAATTCCAAAAAATAATTAAAAACGGGCCTATGTTTTCGCCCTCCTTTTTTATCTTCAAATTATCCCTTTTTTTATCAAATAGCTAATTTTTATAAAATCGTAAATTTTTATATAGGGAACCTTCTTTGTAAGTTCTATGGCTGCAGGGGTGGTTCGTATTATATATATGTACCTTTCCACTCAATTTCACCAATAAAAAAAAAACATATTTTTCGTCTTAGTTTTGAAGAACTGGGTGATCTGTGGACCCAGTGGGGATCATTAAGTTACATAAATATATTAAAAATACTGAAGGATATATTTTTAATAATTTTTTTTAAATGGCTTTTTAGTTTTATAAATGCTTCAGTGAGTAGATTAGCTTTTTACTTGGAAAAGTACCGCAGTAGCACTGCAACCAAGCAAAAAAAAATCCTAGTCATTCTGTGGATATAACATCTTTCATTGCTTTCTAAACTTCATTTAACATTCTTTTACCATGTTTTGGTGTTATGTATTCTACGAAACTGTCAAAACAATTCATATATTCATATTTCAAATGTAGTAATTTGGATATAAACCCGATGCATATCTTAAAAAATCACTTTTCATTGCTTCAAAATATTGTTTTCCAAATTTTGTTTTTTGATCATTCAAAATCAAAAATTTCTATGAGCAAATAGTTTTGATGAACTTTCATGCAGGTTAGAATTTTGGCAGTTTTGCAATTTTTAATAAAAGTTTTAAAAAATCAAGTAAAACAGATTTCTTAAACCTTTAATGGAAACTAGCTTAGCTTGCCATTTTTTCAGCCTTAAATAGTTATTAAGACGCAATCTGTGCATTTTGCATTATGTATTTTGTTATAAGATTGTCCAAAAATTATTTAAAATTGTTGAAAAATATTTCAAAATTGTCTAAAAATGTTTTTCAAAATTTTCCAACCAGTTTTTAAATTATCCAAAAATATTTTAAATTTGTCCAAAATTTAATAAAAATTTTTGAAAAATGTTTCAAAGTTGCTCAAAAATGCTTTTTTACTTATGAAATAATAGAGTATTTATATATCAATGCATAAAGTTCGCTTCCTTTAACTTATTTTTCAGCATTATTATGAATTTAATTTTCATCAAAGCTTTAAACACTACAAAGTATATGAATATATCTAATCATTGTCTTATAATTGCTTCCTTAGAGTAAAGTATAAGTAATGGTAATAACTAAATTTAAATACTTCTATCCTATTACATGCCAATGTTAAATTCATCGATGAAAGTATCAGAAAAGAAGTGATGCCTTTGCCATAGTAGTGATGCTTTTATTGCTTCTTTGACAGCTTCATTTTTGCTAAGGTATTTTTTTCAGCAAATATAAGAATATATATTTTACTTAAAAAATAAGTTCTTTAATTTTTAGTAATAATAGCTGCGTTTTAAAAAAATTTACCAACCGATTCCAATTATACTGAGAGGTATCAAGGAGATGGATTGTACTTTCAAATAGTGGCCATCTTCCCTGTAAGTTTTATTAAACATCGTTTTTTTTTAAATTAATCGAGTTTATTATGCTGTATTTTAACAGGGTGACTCTAGTCCAGTATTGAGTTTAAAAATAGATTTTTAAACAAATATATAACATTACTTTATACAAAGTGGCCCAAAACGTAACACTATATCGGAAGATGCTATAATTTGTGGAAATGTCAGTAATTGTCAGTTTTGTTTAAAAATCTTCGAAGTAAACACCCAGCAATAAAAATGGTAGTCATTCTGTGACTATAACTTCTTTCATTGCTTCCTAAACTTCAGTTGACATTCTTTTATAATTTTTTGGTGTTATTCTAAGGCACTTCCAAAGAATTAATGAGTTCATATTTCAAATGCAGTGATCTGGATATAAACCCGATGCATATCTTAAAAAATCACTTTTCATTACTTCTAAAGCATAAGTTATATTTATTTTGAATCTAAAGCATTTATTCAAATTGAAAAAATAGTTCTAACGAAATTTTTTAATTTTTTTATTGAATCATTTTTTATATTTTAGTTTAAAATTTCATGAGGGTTAGAATTTTTGCAGTTTTGCAATTTTATAAAAGTTTTGAAATATCAAGAAAAACTGATTTTTTTAACCTTTACTTGAAACTAGCTGGCCTGTCATTTGCATTTTTTCATCCTTAAATATTTATGAGGACGCAATCTGTGCGTTTTTGCATTTTGTTTATTATTTAACACTACAGTTAAATTCAGAATTTAGCAAAATAATTTTAAAATTGTGTAAAAATTAATTCAAATTGCCCAAAAATGTTTTAAAATTGTGCAAAAATTATTTAAAATTGTTCAAAAATATTTTAAAATTGTCTAAAAATGTTTCCAAATTATACAACCAGTTTTTAAATTATCCAAAAATATTTTAGAATTTGTCTAAGAATTCAATAAAATTTTTTAAAAATGTTTCAAAAATGCTTTTTCACTAATGCAGAATTATTTATTTGTTTTGATAAAGAGTATTTGTATATCAATGCATACATTTCGCTTCTTTAAACTTATTTTTCTGCATTCTTATGAATTTTCATCAAAGCTTAAATACTACAAAGTATATGAACATTTTCCACTCATATATCAGAATACCTATTCATTGTATTATCGTTGCTTCCTTAGAGTAAAGTATGAGTAATGCTAGTAGCTAAATTTGAATACTTCCATCCTATGATACGCTAATGTTAAATTCATCGATGAAACCATTAGAAAAGAAGTGATGCCTTTGCTTTTATTGCTTCTTTTGCAGCTTCATTTTTGCTGGGCAGATAAAAAATTCGAGTCTATAAGCCATGAAACGAACGAGGAATACTGGCGACTATTTTTTTATGATTAGTGATTTTGGCAAAACTTTAATTCGGTCAAGATTTCTCGGCGTTTAGCCGCTCAAATCGAAGAGACTGACAAAAGAAAGGCCAAGAGAACTCGTAGTGTTCGTTCCACCGAGAATGTATGAGAAAAATGGTTATTTTAGTTACTACGATTTGTGAGCTTCTGTATCGATCAAATATCATGGCTCTTTTCAAACTCTGTGACAACGTTAACAAACAAAATTGCAGCTTTTGGGTAAATACCATTTCATGACCAAGAAGTAACTTTTTGGGCCGGCGCTTACTCCAAAACAAACATTAAGCCATTTTCTTCATTGAAGGCAAAACTGTTCGGTGGAAACGATATCGGTGGATGTTGGCTCATTACCTTTGCCTAAAAATCTTTGACAAAGATTTGGAAGGTTACTGGTTTTAACAAGATAATGCACCATGCTACACTGTGAAACAAAAAATGCAGTTTCTACAATAAAAATTTCCAGGACTTGTGATGTGAAAAAGGCGATATTGACTTTTTTGTACCTGCATAGAATAAACATGGTTGCATGTTATAATTATTAATTGGCTCTAACCATTAATATGATCGCTACCATCATTATTATAGTAAATATTTTATTATTTCATGATAACATTCTTCTATTTTATATCCTATGGTAACAAAAATACTGTGGTAACAAAAATTCTGACTATGTAAAAATATGATAATAATGAAACTATAAAATTATAAAAACAATCAATGAATAATTATAAATCAAATAAAACATGAGATTAACATTAACAGTCATGATAATGACTTGTATTCATAAAAAAATTGTATTAGATCAGTCACCCATGTAAAAACGATAATATATGATAATTTTCACATTTTCGAAAATTCAATTCATTTCATTGTCGAAAATATTCTATATTAAGATTTTATATTGTTCAATTCTTTTCAATAAAAACAAAAACAAATTTTTAAAACAAAATATGTATATTAATTCATTTCAGAATATTATTAAAACAATTTTGTATACGAAAAAGTCTGTAAAACCCAAGAGTTGTTTTCTACGAAAAGGTTTCTTATAAAAAATACTAGATTCTTTGAAATATTTCTGATAGAAACATTTTTAGATTTTCAGATTCTTGAAATCGTTTCTAAGATAAAAACTTATATATTCTAAAAAAAATTATATTCTAAAAAATTCTTAGATTTTGAGGACTTTTCATCATGAAAAATACTTAGAATCTAACAAGTAAAGGGTGTCCCAAGAAGAACGCAATTTTTAAATTTTAAATAAAACACAGATATTTAAAAAAAAAATCGTGAAACTTTATTATATCGTAAAGTAGACAGAATGAGGTTATGTATGGAATAATATATCGTGCAGATGGCCGCCGCGGCTTTGCTGGCATGCACGCGATCTTTTAATGAAATTTTCAATGACCGTTTTGCATGAATGCTGCGGTATTTCATTAATGCAGGGTCCAATTTCCTCTTTTAAGGCTTGAGTCGTCGTCGGCTTATTTGCGTAAACCATCGACTTCAAAAAACCCCAAAGAAAAAAATCTAATGGTGTTAAATCGCACGATCTAGGCGGCCAATTCTGGGGCCTTACTGCGTATTTCGAATCGAAAGGAAAAACTAACGTATTTGAAAAAATGGTACTGCGTAAAACGATTTTCGAAAATATATTTTCGAAAGAAAGTTTTTTTTCCCTTTTCGTAAAAAAAAAATTTCCCTTTCGTAAATGCAACTCTGTAATACGAAAACGAATGTCAAAAAAGCTAAAAACGTTCGTAAACTATTCGAAAGCTATTTTGATACCGTAATTGGAAAAAAAAAACTAAAAATGTAAGTATTTAATTAAATATAAACAAAAAAGTGATTATTTAATAAATATAATAAAAAAGAATGTTGATTTTGATAAATAAGCATAGTGAATTGAATGAAACATGTGAAAATAAAATTACGTTCTTTATTTTGTGAAGGAGCATCTCGAAAAGAAGTCACACTCAACAAGTGCAATTCGAAGTTATGGTTGACTTCATGGTAAAGCATCCGGATTTAGCAAAGGGAATCCTCAAAGTACCTGATGCAAAAACGAAGTCCAGAAATTTGTGGGAGAGATTGTCTTCCGAGATATCAAAAGAAATATGTCTGGGACAAAGTATTTTTTTCAATTGAATCACAAACTTCTTTAATGCAACTGGAAATGGATTGTTGAGAAATTCCTAGAAGACGGTCTTGTCCAATTTGATGCTGGTATTCGCCTTGGGCTAGAAATTTAAGTGTGGCTGCTAATTTTAATATTGGTGGGATAGCCGTCGATCTTTGAGGAAGTTTCATATCATCTTTAATGGAATTGTAGACATACATCAATGCTTCCTTGTTAAGTCTAAAATTTTTCACGAAACTAAAATGGATATTAATTATATAGATTGACAATACCAAATGTTTTTTACTTACTTTTTATTGCTTAGACCCATAATATCAGAATTATCTACAATAATTTTTCTTTGGACACGTTCTGGGATGCAATTATCATCACTTTCATCCATCCACAATAACACAGAATCCATTATACTAAAACTTTTTTAGTTTTTTAAATAAATCTTTTTGTATGCGATGCTTATGCTGAAAATATTTATGTTTTTTCCCACGTTTGTATGAAAATTTTGACATTTAAGAAAAGTGCTACCAAGTTTCTAGGTAATTTGATCCCTTTTTTAGCAAATACAACTCTGCGACTTGTTCGAAAATTTTACACAGTACGAAATTACTTTCGATTCGTAAATTATATTCGAAAGGTTTTTCGATTCGAATGGAATTACGCAGTAAGGCCCCTGATCTCCAAAACGCGAAATAACACGACCGGGAAATGACTGATGCAGCAATTGAATTGTTTCTCTGGCTGTATGACATGTGGCGCCGTCTTGTTGGAACCACATGCCCTCCACATTCATTTCTTCAATTCTAGGCAAGAAAAAACTGGTTATCATTTCACGATACCGAACACCATTGACTGTTTGCGCTTGACCTGCCTCATTTTCATAAAAAAAGGTCCAATGATTCCTCCAGCCCAAAAACCACACCACACAGTGACACGTTGAGGATGCATTTGCTTCTCGTGAATCACTCGAGGATTTTCCTCACCCCAAATGCGACAATTCTGCCTATTGACGAAGCCATCAAGATGAAAATGGGCCTCGTCACTGAAGATGATTTTATCGGCAAAATCAGCATTTTCATGTTGTCTCTCCAATACCCAATTAACGAACTCCCTTCGCTGTCCATGGTCAGCTGGCTTCAGTTCCTGAGTCAATTGAACTTTGTATGCATGAAGATGCAAATCTTTCGTAAAAATTCGCTGCAAAGTGGATTTGGAGACACCAATTTGCTGAGCTCGGAGTTTGAGCGACATCATCACGTACAGCTGCGACATTTTCGGTCGATCGACCTGGTCGATGGCGCGTTGTTGTCTTTACATCACTAACAGACCCAGTTTCGGCAAATTTATCCATTAATCTCTTTACAGTTGACTCTTTTGGAGCATTATTGTAACCCCAAATTGATCGCAATTTGCGAACTGTAGCCGCAAAACTTTCACCATTTTGGTAAAACAATTTCACAATGAGAATGCGTTGTTCATTCGTGTAGCGCTCCATTTTTACTAACCTCGTACCTTCTACTAGCAAACAATAACAATTGTTCAAATGTCAAACAATGACACTTCGAATGTTGCCAGATTTAAAAATTGCGTTCTTCTTGGGACACCCTTTATTTCTAGTAAAAATATTCTTAAATTCTAATGACTTTTTCTTTAAGAAAAATTTTAGAATCTTAGAATTTTTCTATTACAAAAAGTCTAGAGAATCTATGTCTTTTTTTAATAAAAAAAGTACTCAGAATTTAAAATTTTGTTTAAAGGATTTTTCTTTAAAAACAAGTCAATAGAATCAAAAAAGTTTTCTTCAAAAAGTCCTTAATATCAATTTTTTTCTTTAGGAAAACATTTCTTAAGAAAAAATATTCTTCAAATGAAATTTCAAATCATAATACAACTGTAGGAACCATGTTATGGTAAAATTATGGTTATAGTAGTATCATAATACGATTACTGTATTATAGTACTACTATTGTTGGCACAATCATAATCCCAAAAATATATGATTGCCCCAAAAATGTTTTTTCTCTGCGTGAATTAAAAAAAAAGGATATTTAATCCGCTGAATCTTATTTTGTATCTAAGTAATTGATATGAAATGCCTCATCTATAGTGTAGTAAGTAAAATAAAAATTACAAAAAATATACAAGTTCTTTTATGTTAAACTTGCTGCTGATGTTGAGCTTTCAAATTTAAGCCTTAGTTGTTAAGAGTTAATAAATTTAAGTGTGAGTATGTTTTAGATTTTGTACTAAACAAAACCCACTTTTTTTCTTTTTTCTTACTTCATTCAGTACAAACTCTACTTGAACTTTAATTGAACTTTACTGCCACTACTCAACTCAGACAGTGTATAAGTGTATATGGTAGATATGATAAGAGTTGATGGTATAATAGAATGTGTTTTTGTGTAAAACAAGATTCTAAATAAAGTAAATTTACATAATTCTAATGTTCTTCAAGTATATGCCTTAGGAAATTTTACTGAAATTTAATTTGAAATAAAGTTTTAACTTAACATTAAAAAATTACACTTTATTTCAAAAATAGGCGTTAGGAAAATTGGCACAAAAATTTGAATTTTTTAATTTTCTTTTTAATAAACAATTAATATAAAATGAAAACTAATTGATTTAAAGCCAATTTAACATAAAATCATAAGAATTTTAAAAAAACTTTACTGGTGATAGATAATTAAATATATAAAATTTTATTATAATTTAGCTTAAAAAATAACGAAATCCTGTTTCAAAATCTTATAATTTTTCCGCAATTAACAGAAATTTCATTAACATTAGCTAGTTAGATAAAATTTTCTTTTTTTCTTTTTAAATTTAATGTCATCATTACCTATTGTCTCTAAGGATTAATTATAAATTTCAGTATTAGAACAAAACATTATAGTATAAAAATACTTCCTGTTATAAAACTTTTTAATTAGCTTTACAAAAAAAAAAAGACAAGAAAGAAAAAGAAAAACACGTCCTTTTTTCCATACTTAGTCGTGCGTTGAGTATTTGTTTTTATTATTGTATAGTATTAAAATGACCTTAACACAAATCGAATGATATCTTGGAAAATCCCATCTATTTGTATTGTCATTGTTTCCATAGCAGCAGTAGATATTTTCTGGTCGACAATAAACATAAACTGTTAAAATCTTTATTTTTAAATAAAGATTTTTTAACAGCTTTTTAAGCTTTCATTTACTTAACGATATTATTTTAAATCTATGGTAATTTATCAAAGCAAAAGAACAAAGAGTACAATGACAGTAAAAAAGAACAATTTATTTTTTTTAAAGATTATTAAAATGTATTTTTTTTCGTTTCAATTTGTATGGGAGTTATAAAAAGATTGTGTACAAAAGGGAAACCTAAATATAAAGTATAGGTTCCTAGAAAGATATTTTCCCACCGGGCGTGCTTTAGAGCATCGATAAATAAGAGATCCCTTTTTTGGTCGGTTAAAAAATCGGCTCAATTATTAACAATTTTTTTTAATGGAGTGTGCTAGGAGTTAAACACGGCCACAGGCAGAGAAAAAACATGGTTGGGCCAATCATTCTCAAAGAGTATCATAAATATTTGCACAGAGAAAACAGATTCATTGTGAGAACCGAATTACTTGCCAACACAAAAATATTTTGGTTGAAAAAATATATTTCAATCGAATCAAGAATACATTTGATTGCGATAACCGAATAATTTGGTTGTTCCAACCAAACTATTCAGTTGGAAAGAAATTCGGTTGTCACAATGAACCTGTTTTCTCTGTGTGGGATTATGATTTTGCAACTATGGTTGTCGTACTATAATATATGTAGTTATCATATTATGATGATAAAATAAAATAATATTAATTTTACCATAATATTATCCCTACAGTTATATTATGATTTAAAACTCTGAAGAAGTTCTATAAATTAAAGAATATTTCTTTAACAAATGTTTTTACTAAAGAACAAATTTGATTTTAAGGAGTTTTTTAAAAGAAAACTTTTTTGATTTTATGGACTTTTTTAAGAAAAAAAAAAACATTAAAAAAATTTTTAAATTCTTAAGACTAAAAACTTTTAATACAAAACTTCTTAGACTCTAAAGACATTTTTAAGATTTTTTTTTTTAGATAATTCTTAGTCTCAGAATTTTTCTTTCAGGAAAAGTCCTTACAACTTAAGAATATTTTTACTAGAAAAAGTCCCTCAGAAACTAAAAATTTGTTATTAGCAGAAAGCCTGTAAAATCGAAGTTTTTTTAAGAATATATGAATTTTCATCTAAGAAACAGTTTGCAAATTTGAGAATTTTAATTTAAGAAACAGCTTACAGAATCTAAGAATAGTTCTAAAAATCTTGTATTTTGTATAAGAAACCTTTTCGTACAAAACAACTCTTGGGTTCTACCAACTTTATATTATTTATAAAAAAATATTTAATTAATATTCAAAGTACTTTTCCCACAAAAAATAATTATTTGAAAAGAAATTAACTAATAAACATATTTTTTTATAACAAGTAAATAGAGGCTTAAATTCGGCTGTGCCGAATCTGTAAATTCTTAGATGTGAAATTATGGAGGTGGAAAAAATTTTTTGGTATAAAAAACTTTTTTGGATGTGAAAACAAATTTTGTGGTAAAAAAAATGTTAGGAGAAAAAAATTTTAGAGGTGGAAAAAATTTTTTGTGGTCAAAAAAATTTTTTTGCTGAAAAAAATTGTTTTAGGTGAAATACATTCGAGGGAAATATAAAATATTATTTAATTCTAAGTGACTGTTGAAAAAACAACCGAAAATAAAGGGTGTCCCAAGAAGAACGCAATTTTAAAATTTTAAATAAAACACAGATATTTAAAAAAAATCGTGAAACTTTATTATATCGTAAAGTAGACAGAATGAGGTTATGTATGGAACAATATATCGTGCAGATGGCCGCCGCGGCTTTCGCTGGCATGCACGCGATCTTTTAATGAAATTTTCAATTACCGTTTTGCATGAATGCTGCGGTATTTCATTAATGCAGCGTCCAATTTCCTCTTTTAAGGCTTGAGTCGTCGTCGGCTTATACGCGTAAACCATCGACTTCAAAAAACCCCAAAGAAAAAATCTAATGGTGTTAAATCGCACGATCCAGGCGGCCAATTCTGATTCACAAAACGCGAAATAACACGACCGGGAAATGACTGATGCAGCAATTGAATTGTTTCTCTGGCTGTATGACATGTGGCGCCGTCTTGTTGGAACCACATGCTCTCCACATTCATTTCTTCAATTCTAGGCAAGAAAAAACTGATTATCATTTCACGATACCGAACACCATTGACTGTTTGCGCTTGACCTGCCTCATTTTCATAAAAAAAAGGTCCAATGATTCCTCCAGCCCAAAAACCACACCACACAGTGACACGTTGAGGATGCATTTGCTTCTCGTGAATCACTCGAGGATTTTCCTCACCCCAAATGCGACAATTCTGCCTATTGACGAAGCCATCAAGATGAAAATGGGCCTCGTCACTGAAGATGATTTTATCGGCAAAATCAGCATTTTTATGTTGTCTCTCCAATACCCAATTAACGAACTCCCTTCGCTGGCTTCAGTTCCTGAGTCAATTGAACTTTGTATGCATGAAGATGCAAATCTTTCGTAAAAATTCGCTGCAAAGTGGATTTGGAGACACCAATTTGCTGAGCTCGGTGTCGAATCGAGGTGGATGGAGTTTGAGCGACATCATCACGTACAGCTGCGACATTTTCGGTCGATCGACCTGGTCGATGGAGCGTTGTTGTCTTTACATCACTAACAGACCCAGTTTCGGCAAATTTATCCATTAATCTCTTTACAGTTGACTATTTTGGAGCATTATTGTGACCCCAAATTGATCGCAATTTGCGAACTGTAGCCGCAAAACTTTCACCATTTTGGTAAAACAATTTCACAATGAGAATGCGTTGTTCATTCGTGTAGTGCTCCATTTTTACTAACCTCGTACCTTCTACTAGCAAACAATAACAATTGTTCAAATGTCAAACAATGACACTTCGAATGTTGCCAGATTTAAAAATTGCGTTCGTCTTGGGATCCCCTTTATTTTACTTGCCAGTCGCTACTTTAAATGTCCATAAATGTAGGTGAAAATGTGCACCCCGGCTTGCGTCTTTGAACTTTTGAAAATGAAGTTTTTTCGATAAGGAATTGATATGTAGGTGTAAATTATAATGTTGTATGTATAAGGCATTTTGAAAAATTAAACCTCCGCAGGTAAATATGATTATATACAGGGTGATTCGGATTGGTGGTCGGACGGTAGTAGGGTAAAAATGCTAACTTCTGAACCAGTGGTCTGATTTTTGGAAAGGTCTTTGGAAGACCTTTCAGAAACAATAAAGAAAAAATTAAAAAAGTGAAATAGCCGAGATACATAGCTTTTAAAAAAATTGGAAAAAAGACATAAGAACGTGCACATAATCTCAATTTGCTCAGCCAGATGGCAGGTAACTGGTTAACAGTTTTACCTCACTGCCCTTCGGCGATTTCTTTTTTTTTAATTTTTTTTATTGATTCTAAAAGGTCCCCCATAGACCTTTCCAACAAGCTCAAAATCAAAAAAATTCCGACCATTGGTTCAGAAGTTATCAGTTATCGGAAAATATTCATTTCGCTGCCATTTCGCACACTTGCATTTTCGTGGATGGTCGTAATGGACATATTTTCATTAAATGAGCCAAGGAATACGCTGCTGAAATTCGGCGGGTCGTGAATGAATCACCCTGAATAATCATTTACATGGGTGAACTGATACAATTTTTTTTTTTTGGAAAACAAGACTGTAAATGTCAAAGTCATGTTTGTTTTTGATTTATAATTATTCAGTTGTCAGCATTTTATAATTCCATAATTATCATATTTTTTTCATATTCAGAATTTTTATTACCACAGTATGGTTACAGCCAATTATGTTATATATCAGAAAGTGACCATCATGAAATAAAATATTTACTATAATAATAATTGTAGCCACCATATTGATGGCTAAAACCAATTTATTAACTAAGAATTTGATTGTAAGAACCATGTCCGAATGCAGCAGGCATAATATATAGTGTGTAGCAGTAATCATGTTGCAACCATGTTTTTTCTCAGCGTGTAGGTGCTATAGACAGAAATATATTAAATTACAAATCTATATTTGTTAAATCGAAAATGTTGTGATTTCGTTTGTTTTTGTCTTTATATGTGCCGAGATTATATTTTTTGTTATTTTTGTTTATTTAAAAATAGATTTAAACCTCCGTATGTCTACAAGAATTATACATATTACATTTTTTCTGGTCCGGGTAAAGATCTCATCACATCCCAAGTTTTGGGGGAGCTATGGCCTCCAAAATAGATTAGACCTCAAAAAGATAATTAAATAATTTTCGTTCCTTTCTTATCTTCTTAGTACTAAAACACTTGGCTAGGTTTTTTTTTTTTTAACAAGCACTATAACGTTACCAAAATTCGAAGACCAAAAACTATATACAAATTTTAGTTTTTCTCTGTCTCAAGTAATGTTTATTACAGTTTGTTTTTGCTTCCATAAAAGTCGATATTATTATTTTTTGTTACCCAGCAAAACCAAACATTACCAATAATGGGTAAAGTAATGTATAGCCATAGGGGCTATACATTACTTCATTGATGAATTTTACAGGCGATGAGCCTCAAAGTAATGTATATACCCATTACTTTAGAGGTGATAATGTTAGGGGTTACTTATATGGTTACGAGAATGGAAAAAGTAATGTGTCTAAAAATAGATTTTTAAAAAAGAGGAATTTTTATTGAAAAAATTATTAAAATTATTTGTAATTAAAAATAATGTGGTCAAGATGGGAATCGAACCAGGGAAATCTGGTTGCCAGCCAAGAACTCTACCCACTGAGCTATCGACGCATATAGTATTTGATTGCTTTAAACTTAAATGAATTGTTGCGCTTCGTTTTTTCGCTAGTGTTATCAAAAAGAAACATACATTACCCTTTTGCCTACAAAAAAACACAAAGTAATGTATCTAAAAATAGATTTTGAAAAATATTTCAATTATTACTTTACATTTATAAATAATATATTACGTAATTAATAATGAGTAACTTATTACTTTATGCTTGCAAATAATGAAAAAGGTAACGAGCTATCATTACAAGGTAACGCATGAGAATATCACACTCATTACCAAAGTTTTGCTGAGTATTTTTGTTTATCTGAAATTTTAAAGAAATAGAAGTCGTTAACAGCATTCATTTTATTGAACACAATTGACCACATTTTTGGAAATTATTAATTTTAGTAATTTCTTCGCTAGGATATGGACTCCAAGCCGATGTAAAAATACACTCAGGTCTTGTTTTATGCGGATTTTTTGTATGCGGATTAAAATTTATGCGATTTTTAAATTAACGAATTTTAACAAATTTTGAAATTTTAGTTGTTTTTTAAGCTTTTTACCATTTTTACATTAAACCAAGTTTCATTTGACTCGTTAAACCACGATGATTTAGAAGAACTTTTCGCTGAAGAACAATTAACCGATAACGATGTTATTAGTTTAGTTATTGGAACTGAGAAAAACGTGGATAGTGGAGACAGTAATTCCGAAGAAATTGTTGAACACTTCACTTCAAAAAAAATTGGTGATTTCCTCAGCACAGTTAATGATTTATAAAATCAAATTCTTGATATGGATCCAGATACGGAAAGAGCATTAAAAATTCGACGTGGACTGACTGATCTGTTTTCCGGATATCAAGAGTTACATAAACAACTTAAAAATTGCAAAGTTTGATGACAAATTATTATGCAAGAAAAGAAACAATTGAAGACCCTAAGAACTATTTGATCTCGTCCCCTATTTACGAGATAAATTATAGTGATGAAAATGATATTTTACCATATGATGACAATATGGTTATATCATCTAGTGATGAAAGTGACGTTGAACTAATTAAGAATTGGTTCAACGATGCAGACAATTATTCAGTGATTTAAATTAATCATACATATTTACATAATTTCCTTTAAAAAATTTTTAGCTTATTTTTTGGATCATTTTCTGTTTTCTTTATTTTTTTTAAACGTGTTTTGTTTTTATTGTTTAAGTAAATGAAATAAGTATATTTTTGTTGATTTTTTATTTTTTTATTTATTTATTTAATTTTGTAACTTCTACAACAAAACATTTGTTTTAAAAAGTAGAAATCTTATGGTGTTATAATATCAATTAACAAAAGTAAAACCAAATAACTATTACATACGGAAAAAATAAATAAAAATAAAATTACAAAAATTACAAAAAAAGAGAAATTTCTTTATGCGATTTTGTTTTGATTTTGAAATTAAAATTTGAATTTATGCGGTTTTTCAGAATTTTGAACGAATCATTAGTTTTTATATGAAGCAAGAATATCGTTTTATGCGAATTCAATTTATGCGATTTTTTTGGAACACATCTATCGCATAAACCAAGACTTGAGTGTATACTATTTTTCATGTCTTATTTTTTAGGATTTTTTAATAATTAAAAATTTAATGTTTGCAAATTTAAATTTATTTTCTAATATATTTTCTCCTAAAGCAATATTGATTAAAAACAGTGTTTACAAAAATTGTTTCCTATTAAATCGTCTTTATATTGTTGTTACTTTATATTTGTAAAGATTAGTTGTTCTTAGCATCTGACGAAATTTACAAAAAAAAAAAAAAAAAATAAAATTAAAAATAATCAATACGGAGTTCATCGGTTCAAAAACATAAGGTCGCAGAAAAAAATTTAATTATTTTGCAAACAAGAATTTTTTATTTTTTTAAGACATAATTAATATTTCTGTTGGTTTTTTAAAAATTTACAATTTTTTTTTAAATGTTACAAAATTATGATTTGCACTTTCTTGACGGTTCTGTATTTATAACACCATCTAAAGGTGATACTACCGGTTAGATGGTTAATTTTTTCCATTAATAAAAATCATAAAACAAATCATACTAAAACTTAACCTATAAACAATTGATATACCAATCACAAAAGTCAAACAAGAATATATAATTATTGAGAAATCAATAAAAATAAATTAAAAAATGTAAAATACGTTGAAAACTTGCAACAAAGTAATACTGTAAATTATACACTTCAAATTACAGGTAAAACTCATTTAAAAAAAAATAAAATATATATATATGTATACATATTTTTGTTTTTTTTGACACGAATAGTTTTTGCAAATACTTAGCAAAAATTAAATAAAATAATTTTAAACGAGTTATTTCAAAATTAATAATTAATACTGCTTTCATATTCAACCCTAAACTATGTTTATACTAAGAATTTTGAACTGTTTTCGATCATTTCAATTATCAAATATCACGTTTAACAAGTGTTATCTGTTGTTTGTAAATAAATGCTCATTCATTCAAACAAACAATTCGAAGTAATTTAAATGCAATAAATGCCAGAATCAATTGTAAACAAAACGTTAAAATAAGGCTTATTCAGTCGTATAATTAATGTATTATTGCTGTAATTTTCTGGTGCTGGTGGTTTTTGTTGTTATTGTTGTTGCTGCTGAAAAAATTATTAAAAAAATAAAACTTAAGTAATATAAACACATACACATAAACTTGCTTAACCCTTTTTAGTTTTTAAAAATTTAGTTAATATTTTAACATTTTAATGTGGCAACACTGACTGTTTCATTTTTGAAACTTTAAATAACGAACAGAAGTTGTTTTCAGTATATTATTTTTTTTAACATATTTGATAATTCCTTGATTTGGTCAAAAGGTAATTTAAAATAAATGAAAAATCACTTACCGTCACAGTAGTTACAAATTTAAATTTTGTTTGCTGTTTGTTCAAAAAAAAAAAAATATATAAAATTCACAACCATTTATAAAGTGATTTTATTTAAATTGTTTGTTTATATACACAACTATTTTAATTCAAATTACAAGAACTTCATAAACACACACACACATTGTAATTCACACTAAATGTGTCTATAGACTTTGTAGATTAAAAAAACAAAACAAAAATACAAAAACGGAATCAATTTCAAATAAATTAAGTCAGATATTTTTTACGGAATTGGTAGGTAAAATTTTATCATTAATTTTTAACTGATTAATCATTTGTTTTTTACTGATGTGTCAGTTGTTTAAACAAAATTTAAAAATAAATAAAAACAAGTAAGAGCGGCTAAATTCGGCTATGCCGAATCTTATATACCCTTCACCATGGTATTCTGAAGGAGATGAATACATCGTTGGAATCTACTACCTCATAGCTCTCCACAAACAAGCGGTATCCCCATTTATTTTTTCTTAAATGTCCAAAAATTTTAATCCAAAATAATATGTCATGTAAAATCTCAAATTT
The DNA here is from genome assembly GCA_949748255.1 of Eustalomyia histrio. NCBI lineage: Eukaryota > Metazoa > Arthropoda > Insecta > Diptera > Anthomyiidae > Eustalomyia > Eustalomyia histrio. Next base: position 25,428,327 of record OX456523.1, read on the forward strand.
ATATTTTTCCATATGTTTCAGCGCTTTTCTTGTCAAATTTGGCATTTTCTAGGCAAAAAAAAGTTGGCGACACTACTATTTATTTTTTATTTATATCATTCACAATAGTTGTGAAACGTATTTAACCTACGTATTTATCTTCACACTCTTATTAAACAAAGGGATTTTACTGGAAAAATTAGAGGTAGTCCTGGTTTTTTGCTAATATCTCAGCCATTTATTAACCGATCTGTCTGATTTTTAATAGCAAACAGAAATGGATCACATGTAACAGAAATAAAAAAGAATCAAGTCCTCATCATGTCTGGGTTCTTCGGAAAACCCATTTCAACACACAGACGGACAGACGGACAGACGGACAGACGGACAGACGGACAGACGGACATCGTTAAATCAACTTCGCTCTTCATATGGACCCAGAATATATATACTTTATAGGGTCTAAGATCAATATTGTAGAAATTACAAACGGAATGACAAACTTATATATACCCTTCCACCTATGGTGAAGGGTATAAAAACCATTTGATTTAAATGACCATTAAGTAGGGAGCCACATAGTCCGCGGACCCGATCTTAATTCTGTTGCTAGTTTTTTCTGTGTGAGCTTCTTTATTTCAAAGTTCCAAAAAATTGTCTAATCTATAGATATGTGAGTCCATAAACTTTAGTCTATTCAAATTTTGGGCATGAAACGGTTAAGGTATTTCTACACCGTGTGATTTTTGGATTAGATATTAAAATTTCCGTAAAAGAGAATCATTCCATATTTCCATATACATAAATTTTTTCTCTCTGAGAAGGTTAAAAATTACAAAAATTGTTTTTTTTTTTATGAATTTGACCGATCATACGATATGAAATAAAATAGTCTAAGAACACCTTTATAATTATGGACAAATTTAAGCAAACACATATCATTTAATATAAACAACATGAGATCATAACAATAAATATCAAAATAAATATCAAAAAAAAAAAAACAACACAACACAACAATTAAATATACATCAATTGCAAGAACAACAACAGCAAATGTTGCATGTTTATATTTATTTGATAATGATGATGATTAAGATGATTAAATGAGATGAATGAATGACTGAATAATTTTGTTGACTGATAGAAATTAATGAATGAAACTTAAACGATAATTAAAATCACTATAAATTTTTTACTATACAGTAATGATAAGGAATGAGGTAATTTCTTCAAATTTTGTAATATCTTAATAAATAGAATTAATTATTTTTTTTTTTAAATTTGGAAATTAAAATAAATTCAATATCAAATAACTTAAACAAGCGGAACATTTTAAAGACCGGAAAAAACAACAAATATGAGAAAACTTTACACGAAAACAATTAGCGGTACTATATATCTATTTATATAAAAACTTAAAACAGACTTTAATTTTGAATTTGACTTGGTTTGTTTATATTGTTGATTTGTTTTTAGTTAATCAAAATATTTTATTCATAATTTTTATTTTTTCTTCATAAATTACACAAGTCTACAAAATAATTAATATTTTTTACGCATTCACAAGGAAAACACCTGAATCTAAGCATTCGGATTTTGATGAAATTTGGATATGTGTAAGAAAAAAAATCTAAGAATAATCTGTGTGACCATCCACAACAACTCATGGTTTGAACAGGACCAGTCACAGTAAAAGGGTGGTTCATATATAACATACGTAAGTCTTAGTATGTTTCAATTCAACTATATTATAATATAAAAAGTGGCAATCAAGGAATAATAAAATATTAACTATATAAAAATTGTGGTAGCAACCATGTTATTGTTTAAAATCTATTTTCAAACCAATAACTTAATTGCAACAACTATAGCCGAATGCAGCAATTATAATTTTGTTTTTATTCTGCATGGAACTGTTATAATCAAAGCTGAAGTTCAAAGAAAAATTATAAGAATTAAAATGCCAATTGAAACTTATTCCATAAAACTAAAAGTTGTTGTGCAATCGGTTTCATAAAGCAAATACTTTTACTGTTATTATACCCTTCACCACAGGTGGAAGGGTATATCTAAGTTTGTCATTCCGTTTGTAATTTCTACAATATTGATCTTAGACCCTATAAAGTATATATATTCTGGGTCCTTATGAAGAGCAAAGTTGATTTAACGATGTCCGTCTGTCCGTCTGTGTGTTTAAATGGGTTTTCCGAAGAACCCAGACATGATGAGGACTTGATTGTTTTTTATTTCTGTTACATGTGATCCATTTCTATTTGCTATTAAAAATCAGACAGATCGGTTAATAAATGGCTGAGATATTAGCAAAAAACCAGGACTACCTCTAATTTTTCCGGTTAAATCCCTTTGTTTAATATGTATATAGAACTTTACGCTTAAAATTCTTTTCTTTCATCTCCACCTTTTATACACAAACAACACACATACAAAGATTTGTCATTAAGTAAAAACTAAACAAATCTCTAACGAACGAAGACTTTTATATATGTACCTCTATTGACGATGATTTTGTGTGAGCTCAGTTGTCTAGACGCTATGTCACAAATACTTTTTTTCTCTAAGGCCGCGGGTTCGAGGTTCGAATCCCGGTCAATTCACTTTTTTTTGTACATTTTTTTTATTATTTTCTTAAGACTTTTTTTTTTTTTTGTTTATTTATTTTTGGTTTATTTTTAACATTTAATAATTAATTTATATAAAATTTTATATTAATAATTAAATAATCCATAAATAGGCTAAAAACATCAAAATTTTTATAAAAACCCTCTGATACAAACAAAATACAAATGTTTTTATACCCTTCACCACAGGTGGAAGGGTCGCGGGTTCGAATCTCGGTCAATTCACTTTTTTTCGTACATTTTTTTTTTATTTTCTTAAGATTTTTTTTTTTTAGTTTATTTTTTTGTTTTTTTTTTAACATTTAATAATTAATTTAAATAAAATTTTATATTAATAATTAAATAATCCATAAATAGGCTAAAACATCAAAATTTTTATAAAAACCCTCTGATACAAACAAAATACAAACGGTTTTATTTCTATTTTTGCTCCGATTTAAAAGAATTTATAAAAAGATTTTAAAACCATTTTATTTCTCACATATTAAGAAAATTTTATACATAATTTACCTTTGAGTGCAACTATTTTAGGTCATAACTTATAATAATTTATAAAAAAAAAAATTATAAACTATTTTCCTTTAAATTTTTAAAATTAAGCTAAAAAAATTACAAATATTTTTAATAAAAAAGCGAAATAAAATCCCAAATGCAAATTTGCCTGCTAAATCAAACGTTTTTGTAGAAATAAAACACATGCAGTTGTGGTGATTTCTTTTAACGATTTGTTGAAATTCTTTTCTTTCACCTATTCACCTTTTATACACAAACAACAAACACTATTCTAGAGCTGTAATATGACCTATGGATACGTCTTATATAGGAAAAGATCGAAAATCTTTAGTATAACATATTTGCTGAAAAACTCGGAAATATCGGTTCAGATACAAAAAAGTTATGCCCAAAACATAAATTTTTTTTAAATACCTATTTTCTTTAACCATAAATCTTCCCGAGTCCAAGTTTTATCACCAAACTAAATGGTTAATTATCTCTTAAAGGCGTCCGTATATAAATCTGTCCATTCCATATATGTTCATATATAAACTTCAGTTTTTTCCCAACCATGGTGAAGGGTATATAAGATTCAGCATAGCCGAATTTAGCCGCTCTTACTTGTTTTTATGACATTTTAATCCAAAAAAGTTCATCTACATCTTTGCAATTTATTTACAATGTGCCACAAAATCATTTTATTATTTTAATACCTGGCGATATTCATTGTCATATTATTTATAAATTTTAAAGTACTTTGCAAATAATTTAATATTAATATGTTATAATTAATAAACAAAAACAATAAAAAAATACAACAACTAAAAAACAAAAGTGCTAAAAATAATATATTGTTTTGATGAGTGACAGAGTGGCTGGCAATTTGAAATTAATTTTTATTTTTTCTATTTAAGTATAAAGACAAAAAATCCAATTAAAAATAATTTTGCTCAATATTGGAAGGAAATGGTTCAAAATTTTAAACAATATTACCTACAAGCAGAGAAATAACATGGTTGGGGCAATTATATTTTAAAGAGCAACATATATTTTTGGTATTATGGTATTATAATTTTAACATAATATGGTCTATACAGATATATTATGATTCGAAAGTTCTTTAAATTTAAGAATATTTTTTAAGAAATGTTTTCCTAAAAAAAAAAATTTGACTTTTTTAAAGAAAAATACTTTAAAAAAAATGAAAAATACTTCAAAAAAATTTTTTTTTTCAATATTTATCAGGTTCGAAATAATAATTAAATATTATTAAGGTGTAGTAAAAACACTTATTTATTTGTAATGGAAAAAATTGCGAGGATCAGTACTAGAGGGAATGCACACTTTCGACCTGAGCGACAAGGTCATCGTCAGCCTCCTTATGAACCACCCAAAGTGGCTGACAATGAAATGGCCGTTCGGGATTAATGTTTACAATTCTTAAGTAATATTTAATTACAATCTCGAACCTTATAAATTATAAAATATATAATTAAAATATAAATATCAGATAATATATACAGAATTTACTTTAAAAAACTTTAAATTCTTAGATTATAAGGACATTTTCTAGATTTTTTTACATAATCCACCGAGTTTCAGATTTTTTTCTTTTAGAATCCTTAGAATCTAAGAATATTTCTACTAGAAAAAGTTCTAAAAGTACTTTTCATGAGGAAAACTCCTCACAATCTAAGAAATTTTTAGAATATGAGTTTTTTTTTAATATATGACATTTTATCTACGAAACAGTTTGCAAAATCTGAGAAATGTTTCTATCAGAAATATTTCTAAAAGTCTTGTACATATTTCGTACAAAACAACTCTTGGGTTCTACAGACTTTTTCTTATAAACAATTATTTTATTAATATTCTGAGTACTTTTCCACAAGAAAGTTATTCTCTTACAAGAAATGGAATTAATAAACATATTTAAAAAAAAATATTATTCTTTGTTTTGATGTTTAGAACCTATTCATAAACCAATAAATTGATTGTGAGAATCATAACCGAATGCAGCAAGCCTAACATAGTAGCAGTGATCATGTCGCAACGATGTTTTTTCTCCGTAGAATTATTTAAAAAATATTTAAAAACAAATTTTACTATTTTTACAACATACTAAATTTTAAATAATTGAAAGTTTTAATAATTTAAATTTTTGTATAATTTTTTGTCAAGCTTTTAAGTTCTCTGCTGAAGCCATTAAATTCTAAATTTTATAAATTTTGATGTATACAATGACACAAAGCCCCCACCTTTGGCATCCCAACTTTTAATTATTATAATTCAGAATGGCTATTATTTTCAATTCATAATACGATATAGTTAGCTAATTGAACTAAATGCATGCAGAAAAAATATATCTTAGAATATACGAGGATGGGTTAATAAAAAAAAATATTTTTCAAAATAATCTCCTTCTAGCTCATCAAACTTAGTCCAACGTTTCTCCAATTTTTATATCCCTTTCAAAAAATAGGACTTTTTAAGGTCCATAAAATTGGCATTAATTATTTCATCGTTGGAGCTAAATCTCTTTCCACCGATCCATTTCTTTAGGTTTGAAAATAGGAAATAGTCATTGGGGGCTGAATCCGGAGAAAAAGGCGAATGAGGGGAGAATTCGTAGTCTACTTCAAGGATTTTTGCCATGGAAACTAAAGTGTCACACGATTTCGTTGGTGGTCGATTGTGAGCAAACGCGGCAGCCATCTTGCGGAAAGCTTTCTCATACCCAAGTGGTCGTTCAAAATTGAAACCACTGAGCCATGTGAGATGCCTATGTCTTCCACAATCTATCGCACATTCAATCTAAATCGGCCAACACCATATCGTGAATTTTTTCAATTGGTTTGGGTGTAGAGACCTCAACTGAGCGTCCAGAATGTTCGGCATCTTCCGTGCTTGTAAAGCCACAACGAATGTCAGTAAACCACTTTTTTTGCCATTTAAATCGATGGTGCAGAGTCCCCAAAGTATTTATCAAGCTTTTCCTTGGTTTGATGGTTTTTTTTTGCAAAAAATAATGTTTAGTGAGCATTCGAAATTCACTTTTTTCCATTTTAAAAAAAGTCCACGAGGTTGTGTGTTTTAAACAGCTGTTAGACGCAAAGTAAATGACGGAACTTGCTCAAAATCTGACAGCAGTCTATTAACAGGTGGGATGCAGTGTTGCATTTCATATAACTACGAGGGAAGTTCAAAAAGTCACGGACTTATTAATACGCCCTGGTATTTTCAGACAATTATATATTATATGCTTTCAAAATATTATACATATGTTTGAAGTATGCTTCCAAATATTTTATTTTTACCTTTAATTTAATTTTATCATTACTATATACATATGTTTGCTGGTGCAGGCATTTCATAGGAACCAAATATATATACATATGTTTACAGGGGAATATATTATACTTGCAGGCAAACATATTGTATCAGAAAATCGCAAATATATTTTTTAGAATTTCAAAACATAAAATATATTCATTACCAGCAAAATTATATATCCAGCCGGACGTTTGTTTTTCAGCGTGTTGTACATAAAACACATTGGCCCAAAGAAAAAAGTAGGTGCGCCAAATGTAAGGCAAAAAATTATGATTATAATTAATCATCTATGCTGCCGAAACAATCGGAAAGAAGTGTTTAAAAAAATTAAAGAGCAAATAATATATTATTAACCAGAGTGTCAAAGTTGACTGTCATGGATATTTGCTTTCAGAAAGTAAAACATTTACAAATACGTACCGATTTGTTTGACTTTAGTCTTTAAGTAATTATTATAAGGAAATAGAGAAAAAAACATGATTTGACTTGCATATAAACTCATATAAATAGTTTAAAAAATATTTGACTTTCAAATATCAAAATCTTAATATTTTTATATAATTTTGTGTTATTGCTGATTATTTAAGAAATATCACAGTAAGTGTTATTTTTTTCAATTACCCTACTACTTGGGCACCCTGTGGTACTTCCGGTGTTAAAACAACATGATATATAACACAATGTTTGAAAGTCATAATCCTACTGAATATTCATTCATAAATTAAATTAAAATCAGATCAATAGTTTCGAAGTATTTAATTTTTGTGAATGGTACTTTCTCCCACTGTGTGGTGCTGTGGGATATTATTTAAATTTCTCGTAGGGTTCATATAATATTTTTGTATGTAAAATTATATTACATTTTTATTATATTGTAGTATTTTTTTTATATAAATATTTATGATTACTGTTGCTATTTTTGTTGTTATGGCAAAAAGTAATTTAAAAATCTTTTTTTTTTAAGCTTTATTATTCTTTTTATTACTATGATTGTCGGCTGGCTTTATTTGCAATATTCTAATTGCTTACAATGACTAAAATTAAAAAAAAAAGTATTTAACAAATTATTTGCTTTAAGTACTTTTAAGTGCGTTTGTACATATGTATATAATTTATATAAATGTGCATACAACAACTATATAGAATAAACGGTTTAATTTGAAAAAAAGGCAGGCAAAAATTTAATTCACAAAGAACTACAAAGGCACATCGTTATACAAAGCCCAATAAAATCATAAAAGCTTAATTTGTTTTTTGAAATAAATAAAAAAAACACGAACTCATTATACATAATCTACTTGTGCAACTGCAATATTTAAATTTCAATTCATTCATTATTTTTCTTTGAAATTTACCCGTTTTTAAACTATTCAAAATTATGATTATTATATGTAGTTATTGTGCGGATTTTAAGGGCCGACATTTTATAATACTTAACATATTATTTTGAAAAGAATTTTTTGTAAAAATATTAGTTTTAGTTTTTCGTTCTGGCCAGTTTTTACTTTTCAATAGTTATAAAAAGCAATCAAAAATCGAAATGTATAAGACCATACATGATCATACATGGGCTTGTATATAATCACACATGGTCATACACGTGCATGCATGGTTCAATATATGACCACATATCTTTGGTTCCGAAAGTTTGGGAAATATGGCCGTATATGGTCATATATGTGATATACGTAGTCATATATGTGATATTACGTATATATATGACCATATATGCCCATGTAAAAGTTCAACTTAGAAACATTTTAATGGAAGTCGGTACAAACGCCTAGAATTTTCTTTACACACTCAAAAAAAAATGAACTAGAATTTAGAAAAATTAACTTATTTAGAGGTACAATTGAAATAAAAACGGCGCCAAAGCTACTTTATACTTATATTTAATGAAATTTTCCTTGAAATTAAGAAACAAATTTTAGTTAGAATTTGGTCAAAATTTCTAAATTATAGAAAAATTTTACTACTGAGAACAAAATTTTTATTAGAAAACAGTAAAATTTCCTCCTAATTAGTTCAAACATCATCTAAAATTTTACTGTTAGTTAGAAAATGTTTCCTTAGTTTTAAGAAAAATTTTATTTTATTTATAAAAACTAGGACTTAACTCCCTAAAAATAAGAAAATATTTTCTAACAACAAGTTAAATAGCAGTTCTTTTAAGTGAAAATTATCCTTATCCTGCTTCTATGGTAAAGGTGATATATTTTACCATATATTTTAAAGTACTTTACACTCATTGAGTAGGTTTTTCCCACTTTCGAAGGACTTCCGCTTTGTGAGGACACTGCTCTTAACAAGCTTTTTGTTATATATTTTTGTCTTAAAATTAACTTGAATTATACTAAATTCATGTCTTTAAAATATAAATTAAATTGCATTAACAAAAAGGTAAACAAATTAAAACAAGTAAAAAAGGGCTAAATTCGGCTGTGCTGAATCTTTGAATACCCTCCACCATAGGGGCTGAAGATGATATACGTATATACTAAATTTTGCATGAACTGTAATATGAATATGTTTTGTTAATTTATGTAACGAACTTTTGTTATTTAGTTTTAGTAATGTTATTTACAGAGGTCTGCTCTGTTAGCGACTTTAACATTGTTGCTTTCAACGTTAACTTAGTTATTAAGAGTAACACTCGTATAGCTTTAAAATGATATTATTCTCATAGTATGTAAGACAGTAAATGTAATCGAACAAGAAGAAGACTTAATAACATTTTTACTTACTTAACAGAAAACAAAAATAGATACAGAAAAATTGTACAAATTTGTATGGAAAATTTAGAGGTACCTTCTCATTTTAAATACAACTGTTCGGGAGGATGTTCAATAATCTGGGTAAAAATAGGCACCCCCGCTTGCGTCTTCTCGTCGTGATTGCCATTTCAACAGACAGACAGACGGACAGACAGACGGACATCGCTAAATCGACTTAAAATTGCATAAAGATCACGAATATATATACTTTATGGGGTCTTAAACCTATATTTCGACATATTACAAACGGAATAACAAACTGATATATATCCTCACCATATATGGTGGAGGGTATAAAAATGTACTGCAGGATATTCTGAAACGTAATAAATTGTGACAAAGTCAGATCCTTTTCGTAGTTAATTAACGGTTCTGCTTGATAGAACTACAAAAACGGACGCCCTAAGTGATACAAGGTATCTATGGCTAAGGCACACTGGGGGTCCTTTGTCTTCTTAAATTAACAAATTTAAGGAAATTGTTGCAAAAATACAAAATATCACAGTTACATTTCCTGTTATTATTAGAAAATGGAAAAATGTCATGAGTTTATTTTATGGGATTTTTAGCTTAAACTTTATTTTACCTGTACAAATTTAAACTTTATTATTAAGTGAAAAAAAAAAAAATATTTCGATAAATATAAAGTATTATAAGCGCTACGTCAATTATAGGAAAGCCATTAAGCCGTATTGTATGAAATGTTCTTGCGATATTTTGTATTGTAGTCAGCAAACAAAATTATTACATACAAGCGCAAAGTCGAAATTTTTAAACTTTTACTAACAAAATTTAAAAAAAAAAAAAATATTTTAAGCTACTTTAAGTTCAATGTTAAAGACTGTTAAGATTAGAGATGGTTATGTGAGCCATTTTTGAATCACTCATATAAAAAATTGCAATCATGCACGATAATTTTTTTTTTAATGGTTTCTTTAATTTAGTTCCTTTAATAATATTTTTTCTTGGAAATTACGAAAATTAACAAGTTTGTTTTTAATTTATTGTTTTTTTTTTGGAATAGAATATACAAAATAATTTAAACGTTTTCCAACAAAAAAAAAATCCTATACCAAATTTTATTATTTTTTAAAAATTAGAAAACTAACTTGAAAAAAAGAATATTTTATTAAAATTTTTAAAATTTATCTGAACTAAGTTGCATGAAAATTTTCCTTAAAAATAGTTCATCAGTTTCTAAAATCAAGTAAATTTTTATTGTTACATATAAAAAAAATTATTGCTTTTTTTTTAATTGTATGAACTAATTTTTAGAAAACAATTCTTCAAAATTAGAAAGTGGTATACTTAAGAAATGAATTTGGAAATGGCTTTCAAAAATTTAGTTAATTTTACTACTCGCGAACAAAAAAATTAACACACATTTAGTTCAAGTACTTTCTGGATTTAAGTTAGACACATTTTTTGAACTAAATGGGAGTAAATTATGTCCTATTTTTTTTTTTTTTTTGTTAACTAAACTTAATTTTATTACATTTGAGTATGCAATTTTCTTAAAACTAATATGTTTTTTCTTAAAATTAATAAATTTTTATTTAATTGACATGTTTTTTCCTAAAATCAAAAAATATTACTTAGGAAAAATATGAACTATTTCTGAGTATATAAACTATTTAGTTTTTCCTCAAACTTAAGAATTTTTATTTTTTTAAGAAAATTTTTCTAAGTTTTAATAAAATTTTACTTAAATTGAGGACAATTTACAAACTACTTTGAAGGCAATTTTTGATTACATTTTAGTTCATGTCGTTTTTTGAGTGCATGTATTGATTTAATTGACGTCATTAAAATTTTTGAAAACCATCACTAATAAAGAGATTTTACTCCTAAATTAAAATTTTGTGCAACATTGTTTGATATGAACATAAATTTTAAAACTATTTTGGAAATTTTTCAAAACAATATATTTTGGTGTGATTTTAGGACATAAGTACAGAAAAAACATATCTTCTGTGGAAAATTCGTAATTATTATTAGTTTGATATTTGTAAGAAAAAGTAGAAATGCCAACCAAACAGTCTCACTTCTCAGTAATTCCTTCACACTTTCTTCATCTAAATACTTCATATTTTTTTTAAAGCTTTAGTCTAAACAAAGATCTTTGTTAAAATCACAATTTTATCAAAAGTATTTTCCAAAAAAAATTTACTTAATTTAATAGAAATCTGTTTCACAAATTTTTTTAATTCAATTATTAATTTAAATTTTGTTGTGGTTATTATACAAATTAAATATACATAACTACATTATCTAAATGAATAAAAGATAAAATAAATCTTTAAATATCTGATGTGTTATTGAAGAAACAGATTTGGAATAAGGATTTTAAAATAAATATTTGCATATAATAATTGATTTCTATACAAACGCACACACACACACTTAAACATGAGCATACAGCCAGAAGCATCAATGCAATAAAATCTGGATTATTAAATTTTTTGATTATTCACAATGTTAAATTAAATTTTAATATGTAAATCATCACATACAGAAGAAGTGCTCTTCATTTTCATATAAAATTATATGCTGTTAACACCCCAATATATGAATTCGTTTTCCAGAACATCTCTGATTAAACAAATTACCCCACAACTTTTTTAATACACTATTGTAATTTTGTAATATAATAATTTGAACATTAAGATTCTACTGTATATTAATAAAATTTTACATGTAAATGTATAAAAATTGTACATCTGTTTACAAAAAAAAAAAAACAAAAGCAAAAAAAAAAAAAGATAAAAATTTAAATAATTTTGAAATTTATATAAATTTACACAAGAATGCTTATGTGGATATTTGCCATTTAATTAGTTAATTTATTTATTTTTAAGGCAAACACTTAGATGAGTAGAGAATTTATTTTTAGAAAACTAGGTGTTCGATTAAATTATAGTAATTAAAATGTAACTAAAATCAAAATTAAATCGATAAATTAGAGTAATTATTACCACTAAGATCATATAAATTATTTTAACACTAACAAGCGAATTGTCACAGGTAAGATATCAGATTACATTGAAATCACTATGGTAAAATTATACAAATGAATTATTGCAAAACTCAATTTAGTACGCCCAGCTCTGGCTGAAACTTAGATATAGAAGACAAACCATATTTTTTTTCTTCGATCGTGAAAAAGGGGTAAATAGCTTATTAAAGGTAAATTGTGAGACAGATATCCGGCCATACGTTGGGTTAAGTAAGAAAAAATTAACTGATATTCCAATTATTTTAACTAAGCAAACAGTTAAAAATAACTGCAATGTCAGTAAGTTTTAAATTAAATTAAACCCCACACTTTTTATACCCTCCACCATATATGGTGAGGGTATATATCAGTTTGTCATTCCGTTTGTTACATGTCGAAATATAGGTCTAAGACCCCATAAAGTATATATTTTCGTGATCCTTATGCAATTTTAAGTCGATTTAGCAATGTCCGTCTGTCTGTTTGTCTGTTGAAATGGCGATCACGACGCGAAGACGCAAGCGGGGTGCCTTTTAGATTATTGTACATCCTCCCGAGCAGTTTGGTATTGAAAATGAGAAAAATCGGTCCAGCGGTTAAAAAGTTATGGGTGAAAATGTGAAGATACCTCTAAATTTTCCATAAAAATTGGTGTATTTTAGTACAATTTCATAGTAGCGATTGGTATATAATATATTTTCTCATATTTTTTTACCAATCGCATAGAAATTAATAATATTTTGTACACCTCAAATATTTTTCACCTCAAAAATTTTTTTCACCACTAAAATTTTTTTTCACCACAAACAAATTTTTCACCTAAAAAAATTTCTTCACCTCAAAATTTTTCTTCACGTAAAAAAATTCGTTTCCGCATCCAAAAAAGTTTTTCACCTCAAAAAATTTTTTTCACCTCCATAGTTTTATTTCAAAGGTTTTTTACATTGTTTGTATCAAAAACAATAGAGAACATTGGAGGAGGGTATTCAAAGATTCGGCACAGTCGAATTTAAGCCTTTTTTACTTGTTTTTAACTACAATTGTAGTTAGAGTATAAGAAACCACCTTTTAAAAAATCCGGTTTTCGGCTTATTCGAAAAATCGGTTTTTTAATAAACCAGTTTTAGTTTCGGTTTTTACAAAAAACGGTTAACCGGTTTTTTTAATTTTATTATTTAACATTAAAACATCCTCGAAAAATATTTTAAATAGCTGTAGTAATTTAAATAAGAAGATTAAAGCAAAAATCTTGAAAGACCAGTTGGTCCGATTAACGTAAATTGTATACACTAAAACGCCAAATTTTTATCACACTAATATCACAACTGTTTCAGGACCTTTACATCCCGTTTTAGTATTTCTCGAATCAAAAAAGTTTTAGCTATTTTCTCGTCAGATCTAGCGGTTTTAATTAGCTTCGACTAGGAAAAATTTTCCGAAAATCTAGCGATTTTTTATCAAACTTATTTTTACTTAGAAGCCAGTTGTATTTACAAATATTTTATAAAATTCGGAAATTGGTAACTAACCGCTAAAATGATTTTTTCTAAAAGACGTCCACACTCAGGAAATTTTTCCTAATAATTAATTTGTTGATTTCTGTAGAAAGGGAAGAGATGAGAGGTGGTGAAAAATGAAAGACTTCAAATATGGCAACTCTGTAATGGCGCCAGATAATAAATTTTAGAACAATTGTATGAGATATAGAAAGCTCGTAAATATTATATTTCTGAATTGATGTTGTCGTCGCCGGGGATCGAACCCGCAAACCTTCGACACCCTATATTGAGAATATTACACTGGAAACTAATTTTTTTTTTTTTAATTTTGTACTATATAAAACTTGTAAACATTTTGCCAGCTCGCCTCAATAATGTCCATGTGACGCTGAGGCAACTAATTATTGGTTTGTTCTAAATATTATATTCTTGAAAAAATAACTTAAATTAGTTAAATAACTTTTAAGTAAAAAAAAAAACTAGGATTTATAATTTGATAGTAAATTATAAATTTGCATTATTTACTTGCAAATTTTATCACTATGCAGCCCGATAAAATTGTACTTTTTGTCAGATGTCTTACTAATGTTTCACTATGCCGATTTGCCAGCAACATCGCTGGACTTAATCACTCCAGACTTTTTGGTTTGGAATTTTTTTAAAACACGGGTATGTGGGAACAAGCCACATATTCTGAAAGCTCAAATTGCTGGATTTGTTATGTTGATTCCTTCATCGGAGTAGACATTCCCTCTAAGGGGATTTTTGCCAGTTACACGATAAGAATTGGGCTATAGAGCTGAAATTAAAGTTATATGTATTCTCAAGTATGCGATAATTCACTGATAAGCTACTTTTTGGAATTTTCGTCAGGAACATGAAAAAAAAAATGGATATATAAACGAAAAAATGTCTCCACCTTAACAAACTGCTTAAATTTTTTGGCTAGAAATCTGAAATTTAATACATTTAAAATAGTTTTTAATAGACTGCTGTCAAATTTTAAGCAAGTTCCGTCATTTACTTTGCGTTTAACAGCTGTTCAAAACATACAACCTTGTGGCTTTTTTTAAAAATGGAAAAAAAGTAAATTTCGAGTGGTCATTTAACATTATTTTTTGCGAAAAAAACCGTCAATCAAACCAAGGAAAAGCTTAATAAATTTAAGGGGACTCTGCACCATCGATTTCATGGTAAAAAGTGGTTTACTGGCTTTCGTTGTGGCCTTACAAGCACGGAAGATACCGAAGGTTCTGGACGCCCAGTTGAGGTCTCTACCCCCAAAGCAATTGAAAAAACTCACGATATGGTGTTGGCCGATCTTAGATTGAATGTGCGATAGATTGTGGAAGACATAGGCATCTCACATGTCTCAGTGGTTTCAATTTTAACCGATCACTTGGGTATAAGAAAGCTTTCCGCTTGATGGATGCCGCGTTTGCTCACAATCGACCACCAACGAAATAGTGTGACGTGTGTAGTCTCAATGAATTGGGCTACGAATTGGTACCTAATCCATTATATACTCCGGATTTAGCTCCCAGTGACTATTTCCTAAAGAAATGGCTAGGTGGAAAGAGATTTCTCTCCAACGATGAAATTATTGATCAAAGAAATGTCTATTTTATGGACCTCAAAAAATCTTATTTTTTTTGTAGGGATACACAAATCAGAGAAACGTTGGACTAAGTGTATTCAGCTAAAAGGAGATTATGTTGAAAATATATTTTTTTTTCCAATAAAAAACTTATTGATCCGCCCTCGTATTCACAAAAAGATTTTCCTTATTAGTATAAAATTAAAAGTGTGTAATTTTTTACAAATATATACAAAACTTCTAATGTAAAACAGTGTCGTTTACATTTATTTCAAAACAAAAAAAATAAAAAAACATTTATTACAATCTTCAATTGCTTTTTTTAATTGGCATCATTACAACTTTAATTTGATGTTTTCTTATTAAACGTTTATAATTTTTATTAATTTATGTTATTTGCGTGACAGGTGTAAAATCAATTAAAATTTTATTTAATTTAAGCATATTTCGTATTTGAAATAAGTTTTTATTTTATAGTTTGTATTCTAAATATTAATATTATTCTAAAACCAACAATTACTTAAGACTTAATTAGAATTTTTAAAGCTTAAAAACTTTTGATATTTGAACCTTTACTAAAAATATGCAAATTTTTTCTTGATGTTATATTTCTTTATTGTTTTATTTTTTTGAACCGAAGGTTACATTTTTAAGCAGTTATTTCGGTACCCTTTTAAGACTGTAACAGCTTAAAACAAAAACAAATATAAAATTAACGGAAGTCATTTACAGTGTAATTTGTTACTTTTCTTTTTACGCGCTTTTTTATTATTCTGTTTTTTTTTTTTTTTTTGTTAAAGGATCTTACTGCACAAAGATTTTAAATACAAATACATACTAAGTATTCGTTTGTGTTTATATAAACCGCTTAAAATTGCAGAAATAAGGAGACTAAACCTCTTTAAGAAACCAAAAAATAAAATATAACAAGAAAATATATATTACAAATGAACCTTGCAGTGTTCTATGTTATAGTTAGAAATACAGCATCCGTTTTTGTCATTAATTTTATAAAAATTTAGCTTTTTCTCAGTTTTTTTTTTTAAATATTAACCCTTATGCACACAGCTGAAATTTAGCTTTGGTTGTTTCTTTTGGCTATTATAAATATACTATTGAGTATATCAGCCTAAATTTGGTATGCATTTTTCATTGAGACTTCAAATAATTAAAAAAAAATATTTTTTTTATTAATTAATAATAAAAAACTCAGTCTGAAACTTGTTTCAAGTCGAAATGTGGAAGATATTTTGACATGTTATTATAGCCATAAGATATGTCTTTAAACAAGCTTTCATTTGATATTTAGGTACGGCTTTTTGCAATAACTGGCAACACTTTTCTTATTAATAAAGCGCAATCTTTTGGATGTGAGCATAAAAGGGTTAAACAAAATAAATCCTTAAATACTTCAACAACAAAAAAATGGGTTGGCATTAAGAAAAGGGGTTGTTTATACAAAATATTTTTTGTTTAAAGTTGTTGCTGATGTTGTTTATTTTACAAAGCCAAAAGTACTTACATTTTCAAGTATTTACTTCCGAGTACATTCTTTGTAATACTAGAAAAATTCTTTCTTAATAAAGCTCAAATTTAATAGGAAAGAAAATTGTATAGATGTCATTTTTAATATTTTTTTTTGAATAATTTTTCTTTTATAGAAATTGTTGTTTTGTTTTGTGTTTTTTTTTTATAGTATTTTTGATTAATTTTCGTAATTATTTCATTTCAGGACGATTCAAAAGCTTAAGAAAAAAATTTTTGGTTTTGACATTTATTAGAATTTTTCATGTTCACTTATTAAGAAGCAAAAAAAATCGTTTGATTGCTGTATGACATTTCTTGTTATATTATAACAAGAAATGTATTAATATGTATTTTTAGTCTGTTTCGAGATCATAGAAAATATTATTTCAAATGAAAAAATTTCTTTATTTTTATTTATAGTAATCATGGAGAATAAACAGAAAAAGTTATTAGCTATTTATAAATAGCTTTTCCCGTTGATTTGTGAGTTAAATAGAGATATTTATTATTGTCACTTTCAAAGACAAGAAGAACACGAAGAATGTTAATAAAGTTCGTAGCGGACCAAAAAATGCATTCCATTCAGCTTGTGTTAATAACTTTTTCTGTGTATTCTCCACGATTACTAAATAATAATAGGAAAAAAAATTTAATTTGAAAAAAAATTTTTCTATAATCCCGAACCCGTCTAAAAACACATGTATGAAAATACATTTAAATATTAAAAAGATCAACTATAAAATAAAAACTTCACTATTAAGAAATGTATCAGTTAAAGTTGCAATTAATAGTTAATGCGCATTTATGATCAGAGGCTAAGTGTGTACAGTAGATCTTCGAAAAAATTAATTCAATTTAAGCTTAATTCACCCAAAATCGTATTTAGCTTAAAAAAATATACATATTGCATTTCACCAAACCATTCTATAGCAATCAATTTATGAACTTCATTCCCAAAGCTTTATTTGTAATAGAATTCATTCTTATGTTGCATTCATTTCTAACCGAATTACAATCAACTTGAATCTTACATCTTTTATACCCGTCAGCGACTTTTTGATTTTTGCATCTCTTAACTGAAAGAACAACCCTGTCAGCAGTCCAGTTGTATCCTAACAAAATTTAAACAAGCTGCGTCATTTAGTTTGTGTATGATAGCCTTTCATAGCAGACTACCGCGTAATGTGATTTGAAGATTGAGGAGAAAATGGAAAAATGCAATTTCCATGGCAAAAATCCATAAATTTCTAACTCATCCGCCCTATTCTGCGGAATTAGCCCCGAGTGACTAGTTTTTGTTTCCAAACCTGAAGAAATAGCTCGACGGAAAAAGATTTGACTTTAACGATGAAATCATCTCAAAAAAATACCTATTTTGATGACCTCCACAAATCTTATTTTTTGGAAGGGATAAAAAAATTGGACAAAGTGAGACTATGCTGAAAAATAAAATTGGTTTTTTATCCAAAATCCTTTTTCATTCAAAAAGTCACGGACTTAATGACCTTTCCCCACCCCTCGTATTAATTCGAATCTCTTAGCAAATGGATGAGCAAAAGTGTTATTTCACGCAATTTGTAAAAGATCTAATATATGTGTATACTTTAGCCGAGATAAATATTGAGGCATATTTTAGGGAGTTACTATTGTTATCTTAGACGCAAACCCATAGAGTTAGATGCAAACCTTAATATAAAATGGCAAATATTTCTTTTAATCTTTTACAAAAAGGATGAGAGAAAATTTAAAGCCTTTTGTAGTAGAATTGACTTTATAAATTATTTAATTCATTCGAATGAGAGAATTCTATTACAAACCTGTGAATCAATTCATACGGATTGGTAAAAAGGAATGACATATTAATCAGTTTTAATTCAAATAGAGTTAATTAATCGAAGCTCTTGTTTATAAACTCAGAAAGCAAACAATTTTCTTATAATATTTAGCTGAGGTGAATATTGAAAAAATTATAAACAGTTCTTTTAAAGTTGTTGAATGTGGCTTCTTTTTAAATTATACTTTCTTTTTTTTATAGCAAATTTTTCTTAAATAGTTTTTAATGTAGAGGAGTGCGAGATGAAGTATGTAACACTTTTTCCTAGTTCCTAAAAAGCACCTTATAATAATTTAGCTTAATCGTTTGATGGATTTATTATAAATAGTGGTTGGTGAGAGGGTTAAAAAGGTGAAAAGTAGTTTCTTAAACGGTGTGCTCCCACGAATATACGATAAGGTACTTCGTTTTAACAGGAACGTCGTAGAAATGGTATTAACGGCCTGCCAAACCGCCTTGGAAAGAAACTTGAAGTTTAATTAGCTGATAAGGTACCTTTGGAAAATTGTCATGTTGCTATAGAATTGGGGTTTTAAAGGGCAAGCCTCCCTGCTGTTATTAGCCTACCCACACCGCTTTGGTGAGAAATTCCAAATTTTTATTCCTTGGGGTATTCGATTTTGCTGAAAATATACTCTTTGGAATTTGCAAAAATAGAAAAGTATCCCCCTTTATCACACACATTAAAACGCTGAAGGCGGAAACTTGAGGTTTGGTATTAAGGTACCCAGCAAAAATAAATGGAAGTGATTCTTAAGGAATCAATATTTCATTGGTTCTAAAATATCATTTAGTTTTGATTTTTCTCTTCTAAAGGAGTTTTTATTTCACAACTTTAAAATGTGATTTTAAATGAAATTTAGCTCTTTTCTAAGCTATAAAGGGTAATTTTTTTTTTAACAATAAGTACTAAACTTTGGTTATTTTAAAACAAGTTATCAGGTTTAAGTGATTTAATAAATAAAGCTCCAAATATCCCGTTATAATTTAAATTTATAATTTAAATCATTCCAAATTTTCACAATACCGGAATCAAAATCACTGCTTTTTTCCACTTCTTAGCCACTTTTTTTTACTGGGTATATATTTCGGGGATTTTTGGAAAATTTTGCGGATAGTGGAAAAACTGTTTTTTTTTTTTGCATAACACTTACGGCTCCCCAATGGTGTCTACACAGCTCTTAGTTTGGCATCCTTTATAACGCATCCTCTCATTAATACATGAGAGTTCGCCCCGGAATATTTTCCTTGTAAATTACAAGCCTCTTCATACTTTTGCCTATTGCACATTAACTATTCAACGGATTAAACATTAAAATAAGTAATCTGTCATTCATATTTAAATATCTTTTCTAAGAATAAATAATAAATTTATTTTTCCCCAATCGATATCAAATCTCAGTTATACAATCGCCTTTTAACTTTTTTTATCCTTTTAAAAGAAATGCCTACAAAATGTCAAAATTAATTTAGTCGGCACTGTAATTTACTTTGATTTGCAAATAAATCATATACAAGAGAAAAACATCATCAAAGTGTATTAAAAAGAGTCTGCAAAATTTCATTTTTTATGACTTCATCCTTAATATTTTTTTATTATTGACAAATACTCTTTAATCCCATTACAATAAATCATCAAAGTTAAATTGCAAAAAGCGCTGAACAAAAAATTATTTTCTATTGATTTTTATTTGCTTTATTTCCTAGTAAACCACAGAAAACAAAAAGGAAAAGAAATTTGTAAAAAATCATAAAACTCATAAATCTTATTGTTTGAAATGACAACTTGTGCATTTAATTTGAAGAAAAAGGAAAAGCAAAAATCCCATACCAAATAAGATTAAAAAACAATATCTCAAATTATTTGCCACTGCTGCTACTGATGTGGCTTAAAATTAAGGGCATTCGTTAAAAATGTCATCGAATTACAGACAGAAGAATCAAAATTTCTTTCACCACAACTACTACTTTAAACTAAGTATGAGCCTGAGCCTTATTACAGGAAAAAGTTTTTATGGCAGCAACTTTTAGAAATACACAGAAAAAATTATTAACCTTTGTTAGTTTTTAAATAAATATTTTGGAACTCAACGACAAAGGGGATGATTTCCCATCAAAATTGATAATGAGCGCCGAGGCTAATTTTTTATTTCAACGGCCACGTCAATAAGCAAAATTCTCAGTTTTGGGGAACGGAAAATCCACGCATAAAATTATTAATTAAACTAATAAAAATTAATAAGCAAAATTTGTGTGTGTGTATTTTGAACATACATATTTTCAGAATTATTTATAAACTATTGGTATACAAGTTAATAATGTCGATTTGGACAACAGATGGCATAACTATAGCATATGGTTTGTGTCAATAATAACAAATATGAGGAGGGTAAACATCTGTCATTATAATTCAGTTTTCCATAGGCGCCAAAGTGTAAACACACATTTTTTTCAATCGCTATAATAATGTCGAATTATGTGCCTAAAAAAAAATGTTTTGCGGGGAAGACTGATAACCTTCTTTCATGTGAAGAAAACGGCTGCTGAAAGTTTTCGATTATTAGTAGAAGCTTACGGTCAACATGCACCAACTCAAAAAACTTGTGAAGGGTAGTTTGCGCGATTTAAAAGTGGTTATTTCGACATAGAAGACAAGGAAAGGCCTGGTCAGCCGAAAAAGTTTGAAGATGAGGAATTGGAAGATTGTTGTCAAACGCAAAAATAACTTGCATTATCATTGGGAGTCACACAACAATTTATTTCCTTGCATTTTAAAGCATTGGGATTCATTAAATGCAAGGAAATTGGGTCCCATATGAATTGAAGCCGAGAGACATTTAAGTCGATTTTATGCATGTCGGAAATACTGCTAGAACGCTACAATTATAAGTCATTTTTGCATCGTATTGTTACTGGTGATACAAAGTGGATACATTATGATAACGCCAAGCGCAAAAAGTCATATGTAAAACCCATTCAACCAGCCAAATCAACGCCAAAGCCGAATATCCATGGCGCCGAAATACGACCAGAATATTCGACCAGACACAAGGCCACATTCTTCCATTATTACGACGCTCGGCCACATGTTGCAAGACCGGTCAAAAACTATTTGGAAAACAGTGGATGGGAAGTTTTGGCTCACCCGCTTCATAGCCCAGACCTTGCCGCTTCTGACTACCATTTGTGTCGATCGATGCAGAACGCTCTTACTGGAATACGCTTTACTTCAGAACAGGGTATCAGAATTTGGCTTGATTCATTCTTAACCTCAAAACCAGAGCAGTTCTTTTGGCGCGGAATCCATATGCTACCAGAAAGATGGGAAAAAGTAGTGGCTAACGATTGACGATAATAAATGAATTTTCAAGCAAAACAATCGACATTATTAACTTGTATACCAATAAAAATAATGTTTATTCTACATTAGCACAAGCACGCAAAGAAAAAACTTGGTTGGGGCAATCATATTCGAAGGGCATCATATATTTTTGGGCTTATGGTTGTGCCAATCATAGTCGTACTATAATATGGTTATCATATTATGATAATAAAATAACCATATTTTTTCCATAATATGGTTCCTACAGTTTTATTATGATTCATAAATTACCATATTATAGTCCTAAATAAACATGTTATATTGAATTTATCATAATATGATTGCACGTAATCATATTATACTCAAAATATTATCATATTATGGCCCCTCATAACTATATTATGATTCCTGGATTATCATTATATGATCCATAATCTAAGAAAATTTCTTAAAGGATAAGTTCATAGAAACTGAAAAAACTCTTTAAATTTAAGAATATTTCCTTTAGAAATAATTTTTCTAAAAAAAATTGATAATAAAAACTTTTTGAAGAAAAATTGTTTTCTTTCAAGAAAACTTTGATTCTGTGGACTTTTTTTAAGAAAAATACTTAAAACTTTTTTTTTAATTCTAATGACATTATTAATAAAAAAAATCTTAGATTTTTTTGAAAAGTTTTTATAAATTTTTCTTTAGAATCTTATAATATTTCTACTAGAAAAAGTTCTTAGAATCTAAGTATTTTCTTCAGAATCTATGAATTTTTCTTTCAAAGAAAGGCAATGAATTGATTAGTGTAAATAATATTATATGTAAAAGGAATTTTTGAAAAACCCCTTTAAAGAAATCTTCTTAATGGTTCAATTGATGAACTGTTTTAATGACATGTGAAGGGTATTTTCTACCCATCTAAAATTTGTGCAGTTTTAGTAAACAATATATGATTTTTTTAAGACATTTTGTAGTAAAAACAAACTGATAAAATTTTGGTTTTTATGAAAACAAGACAATTTTATGACTGTAAATGTTATAGTCATGTTTTATTTTATGTATAATTATTCATTGATTGTTGCCAGCATTTTATCGTTGCATAATTATCATATTTTTTTAATAGTCATAATTTTTGTTACCAAAATATGGTTACAGCCAATCATATTATAAAATATTTACTAAATAGCGACCATGTTGATGGTTAGAAAAACAATAACTTTGTTGTGACAACCATACCCGATTGCAGCAAGTACACTATAGTAGCATTGATCATATTGCAACCATGTTTTTTCTCTGCGTGAGTTCAAGCGTCTTAAAATTTAACAAAAATTTAATTGCTTATAAAAAATGAATACTAAATTTAACAAACTTATACTAAATTTAAGAAAAAAAACTGAACTAAATTTTAGTACATTTCTAAAGAATTTAAGAAAAAATGTACTTAATTTAAGTAAATTCTTTGTTTTTGTTTTTAAGAGAAGGACATACTTGATTTAAGTTAAAATTTCTTTGAAGTCAAATCATTTCCAAATTTCTTGAAATAACCTAATATTTATTTGATACATAATTTTCTGAGTGTATTCATATCCGATTATTTAAAGCAATAGAACTTACTAAATTTTGTTCACAAAATATAAATTTTTCGATTATTTCGAAAATAAAGAAAGGCGAAAATAGGTCATTAAAAATAAAAAAAAAAATAATTTAATATCTGCAAATAATATTAATAAATTGGAAAAATGTAATTCATTGAAAAAAAAAATCAATTTAATTTCATTAGGAAAGTATGAAAATACAAACCAACGTCCACTGCTAGTTTTATATTTTCATACATTTTCAAGTAGATATTTTTTCAAATAAAACTTTTGTTTTTACAAGAGCAGAAAACTTAAGACTTGAAATGAGTTTGAGAAATTTTAAGCAAGAGCTTAAAAATTTGTTTTTAATTAAAAAAAAATCTTAAATATCTTATATTACTTACCCTTAGAATTTGTGCTTTTTATGTCCTGTGGTTGTTATTGTTGTTGATGATGACGTTGGTTTTAGTATTAAAATTTTAATTCATTGTTGATATTGTATTTCTTACATAAGATTTTTGTGGTTTATATTTTTATGTAGGATACAATATTTATAGTTTTAGTTTTTCTTCACTGACCATTAAGCACAAGAAGATTTTAAATTTTAAAAAATTGAAATCGAGACATCTCAACAACAGCAGGGAAAAAAAATAATTACAATTTGCAGCCTTACAAAAAGTTATCACAACCTGCAGCAAATACGAGTAGCAAACCAGCAAACAAACGACAGACTTTTTAAAACAAGCAACAGTTTTCCTTTTTTTTTTAACTATTTTTTTTTAACTCCACACCATCCGAGTCTATAAGGTTTTGTTATATATTTGTTTTGTGTTATTTTACTTTTTTAGTTTTAGATTGTTTTAAGTAAAAAGTTGTTAAATTTAATTGTTAGAAAAATACAACCTTATCACTTTTACTATGTCTTCTTTTAATACTAACTTAGGATGCCTTCTTAAAAAAAATTGTCCATAGTTGGCAACGTATGACAGGGCGAAAAAAAAAATAATACTTTTTGTTATCAAAATAAAAACACTCCAGGGACCAAATCTCTTTAATGAGGTTTTTAACAAGTTTAACACCACATAACACAAAAAAAAGAAAAATAGTTTTGGTATAGACCCTTTAGAAATTTTATTTTCGCAAACTTTCTTATTATTAAAACTATATAGAGATTTTTTTTATTAGATTTCATATGAAAAAGAATAGTTTCATGGGCAAAACTTCATTTATATTAACTATCTAACCAGCCAAAATTTTTCGTCCCCAAAACAATTTATAACAAGAATTTAACAAGACAAAATAAATAAGATTATAATAACAATTCCAAATTAAAATTTTAATGATTTCATTGAAAATGTATAAAGATGTTTGCTATTAAAAATATATACACTATCCTCAATATATTTCTTACATTGAGTACAACATTATAAATGTCTTTAATAAAAATTTGGCGTCTAAACACATCTGTTTATACGAATAAATTTATACACACAAAATTTTCTAGTTTTTTTTTTATAAATATACCTTAAATTATAATTATAAAAAAATCAGTTAATGCATTACGGCACCATTTTATAAATCCCGTCGGCAAAGGCGGTCTTGTCACATAGAGAATTAACTACAAGGTAAGCAATAAGTATCACCCCAGCAAAAATGAAGCTGCCAAAGAAGCAATAAAAGCATCACTACTATGACGAAGGCATCACTTCTTTTTTAATGGTTTCATCGATGAATTTAACATTGGCGTGTCATAGGATGGAAGTATTCAAATATAGCTACTACCATTACTCATACTTTACTCTAAGGAAGCAATGAATGTTCATATATTTTGTAGTATTTAAGCTTTGATGAAAATTTTATTCATAAGAATGCAGAAAAATAAGTTTAATGAAGCGAGATTTATGCATTGATATACAAATACTCTTTATAAGTGAAAAAGCATTTTTGAAACATTTTTCAAAAATTTTAATGAATTTTTAGACAAATTTTAAAATATTTGTGGATAATTTAAAAACTGGTTGTACAATTTTGAAACATTTTTATACAATTTTAAAATATTTTTGAACAATTTCAAATAATTTTTGCACAATTTTAAAACATTTTTGGACAATTTGAAATAATTTTTACACAATTTTAAAATTATTTTGGTAAATTCTGAATTAAAACTGGAAATGATGTAGTGTTAAATAATATAAATTATGCAAAAATGCACAGAATGAGTCGTCATAAATATTTAAGGCTAATTTTAATTAAAGGTAAAAAAAATCAGTTTTAATTGATTTGTGAAAACTTTTATAAAAACTGCTTAAATTCTAACCCTCATGAAATTTTAAACTAAAATATAAAAAATGATTTAATAAAAAAATTAAAAAAGTTCATCAGAACTATATTCTCAATTTGAATAAATGCTTTATATTCAAATTTATAGTGAATAACAATGAATCGCTATACGCTTTAAGAACGCGCGATAATTGTGACAATGTTGGAGTAAAATAATTCGTCAGTAGTGTTAACGTAACGTAAATTTTATCGAAAATAGCACAATCGTGCAGAGCCCACAGCGCAAGCAATTTAAAGTAAGGCGACCCGACTTGCGGAGAGCAAAACTTGGGTCAGCCAAAGCCCCCGAAGGCTCCAAACCGGCCGTTCGGCTGAAAAGATTGAAGCAACAAAAGTGTGGCGAGCGGTAAAGCGCTATTTGTTTCCGTTTACGCTTGGGAGTGCTCAAATTTGGTTAAATATAACTCTTTATTTAAGAGATGAAAATGACAATTTTTGACAAGCGTAATGAAGGGCAGGGAGGGTGTATGAGACCAGTTTTTTTTTTTGTCAAGTAATTACTATTGGAAGAAGAAAATAAATAATAATTATTTTTGTAAAAAGATCTTGGACTTAATTTGAGAGAATAATATAATATAATATTAAAGACCGAATAAAAGAAAATAAATGTAAAGTAACTACTTTTTAAATGCAGATAACGAACAGCGTAGTTGTCAAATGTTAATTATTTTTGCCATTCGCAGTAAGGGGTAATGAGGGCTTTTGAGGATCCTTTATTTCTACTATTTAGTCAGATATAATGAAAATCGCAACAAAATCTTTGGCATAAAAGGTATGGTCCTCTAAGGGTTAAGCGTTAAGTATTATGATTCACTCTTAACATTTATCGGCAAATATCCTAAATATACAAGGAAAAAAAATAAAATGTTTTTTAGTAAAACATTTGTTAATTAAAAATTTAATTGAATTTGAACCAATTATACTTTTAATCATATCAATTAAATATTTAATTAAAAATCTACAAAAGATCGTTTTAAATTTAAATCATATCAATTTAAAATTTAATTAAAATTCTACTAAAATTTCGATTATATTATTAATCATATTATTTAAAAAATTAATTAAAATTCCAATCATGTTGCTTTTGTAAATTTGTACAATGAGAGTGTTACACTCTCACTTAACAATATAAAATTACGACGTTTTTATTAATATGTGTTATTGTAAAATTTAGTAAAATTCTTTAGTTTTTTAATAGTTTAAGAATTTGAGAAACTTTTTGAAATTTTTCAAGCCAGTAATACAAGCTTTATATAAAATTTATATTTAAATAATACAAAAATAATATTACTAGTTTTTTTTTGGTAAAGTGAATATTTTAGATCAAATTCGTTAATAAAAATTTATTTGATGTGATAAAACTTTTAATTGAATATATATTTGGCCAGTTTAAGGGTTAACGCTTTTATTTAATTTTAATTGCTATTTATACTTGAGTTTTGACAAGTAGGAATTAGAAAAATCTAATAATTATTGCGTTTTTTATTTGCTGTAAACAAAGTAATTATTTAGAGTTTTCTTTTGTTTTGTAATTTTTGTTTATTTATAAAGAGCTTTCAAATAAAACACATATATCTTATGAAGAATACCTCCTCCGTGATTTCCGCAGTAAAAAAAAAATCACATGTGGCCTTATCTAATAATATATTATCATATAGATTTTCATATGCCAATATGCCTTACCATATATAATTATATATTAGATTATTGCCATATATAACCACAGCTAGTTATATATTGATCTTTATAAAAAAAAAAAAAATCCCTGAAGAAGCTATCCATTGAGATAGCGAAATATTGGATAACAAATAAATAATTTTGTATAAAATAGACCTTAAGCTTGAATACTTATTATCTGAAAATTGTATGTGATTTGTATGATAATATGGTATAAATTGTATCATACAGGTTGGTTGAAAAGTTCCTGCGCTCGAAATGAAAGAATACTGTTTTTGTTACGAAATATATTTTTTTTATTCAATATAATCTCCTAGAAGCTCAATACACTTGTTCCAATGATCTTCCAATAATTGTATCCCATCCTTATAATGGTTTTCCGGAAGCTCTGCAAAATAACTGTCTACGGCTGCTATGGCCTCTTCATTCGACGAAAAATGCTTTCCACGAAGGAATTGTTTGAGATTTCTGAAGAGATAGTAGTCACTGGGAGCCAAATCTGGTGAATACGATGGATGTTCAAGCAATTCGTACTTTAATTCTTTGAATTTAGCCATCGTCAAAACACTTTTGTGAGCAGGTGCATTGTCTTTTCTTTAAACCAGGTATTTTCTCACGAATTTTTTCATCCAGCTGATCCAAAAGGCTGCAATAATATTCAGAGTTGATTGTTTTACCTTTCTGAAGATAATCAATCAACAAAATTCCTTTTGCATTCCAAAAAACTGATGCCATAACCTTCTTTGCTGATCGTTGTGACTTCACCTGCTTTGGAGCTGAACAACCAGCTTCAGTCCACTGTAAACGTTCTTGTTTCAATTTAGGATCATGGTGGTAGACCCAAGTCTCATCCATAGTTATAAAACGACACAAGGATTCGGTTTTATTCGGCTTAAAACGCTCCAAATTCGATCCAGTTTTTGTTGAATTGTTAATGTGTGCGGCACTTACTTTCCAAACAGTTTTTTCATACGTAATTCTTCATGTAAAATATGGAGTACTCGTTCGTCTGAGATGCCTATGGCATTAGCAATTTCACGCTTAGTCAAACTTGGATCTTCACTAACCATATTATGTACCTGCTCAATGATTTCTGCTGTGGTGGCTGGAACGACCACGTTTAAATTCACCAGCCCAAAATTCGCGGTGCGTTTTGAAGGTGGAGGACTCCTTATACACTTCTAACAATTGTTTATAAATTTCCTTTGCTTTTTAACCCTTCAAAACAAAGAATCTAATGACTGCACGATATTCAATTTTTTCCATATTAAAAAAAATCAATGACACGTCAACTTCAAATGGCTTGTAAACAAAGAAAAAATTGACAGAATGACTTTCAACTTTGCATGTGTTCTCAGGACAGTTATACCAACTTGAGAAAAAGAAAAGTTTGGAGCTAGCAGTGCCATCTCTTGTTGAGCACCGGAACTTTTCAACCAACCTGTATAAAATTATATATAACATTTTATATAATCTCATATGGCTTTCATGAGACCATATTTTCTTATATATTATATACCATATAGTCCATTATCAAAAATATTTTTTAATATGGTATAAGATATAATTATATATGGTACAATATTTGCAAAATAATTTAAGGTATCATTATATATAGTTTCATATCTAGAGTATTTTTGATAGTATATAAGATATAATTATATGTGGTTCAGATAAGTACAGAAACAATTCAGTCATGTTATGTAGAATTTTTTCCTATTTTTCCCAAATATCCGAATGTATAATTATATATAAATGCCAAAGAAATAATTATACTCGTATATAACACAATTATACGAAAAATGTAGTCTAATAAAGCCAACCACACACTGCCGAGTGCTTAACTCAATACAACTCTGGCAGACCGAGTTCAAATCAAGGCGATGGCATTGTTTGTTAGAATTTTAAAATTTTTTTTGTATAGAAGTTTTTGATAAACTAGTTTCCGGATATATTATATTGTTGGATCTAATCTGATACAATTTTTGGATGAATTTGGATCCAACCTAATCCCTAAGTATATTGCAGTAATTTGCATCCACGCTGAGGGTGGCCATTTGTGCCTTATAAAATTCCACAATTAGTTGAAACAAAATTTATAAATGCGAATAAACATTATCAGTTAAAAACCAAATGATTTTTCCATGAAAACAAAAGCTACAGCAAAAGAAAATTAGATGATGGTTATTGCCCCACCCTGTATAATTTTAAAATTTTATTTTGATCTAATATTGTTTTCAAATACATGTGACTAGCATAAGAAACTTCCTTAATAAAATTAAAAATTTTCAAATATCATAAAACTTCCTTAAAAACACATAGTTTTAATATTCGCATGTTTGTAAAAAATTTGGTATAACTTAAATATTTTTAATGATGTAAAATACAATTCTGCACCTACTTTTTTTTCTATTAATAACATCACACCTAGTTTTCACCTTGAAAAACATATTTTTTGTTTTTTATTTCACTGTTATTCTTTGTTGATTTTGATAATATTTAATTATTTGTTTTTCAATAGAAAATTTGACAAAAAAAAAAAACATTTTAAAAATTGCTTTAATTTCACGCAAGAATAACTAGAAAATTATTTAATTTCGACCTTATAGTTATGATTGGAATTAAAAATGGTTACTATTATACATCTGTTTATTTTTTAGCTAAGTTCCCCAAGCTTCTTAGGCAGGGTAATTTATCTAACATTAAGCAATGTTGAATATGGTAATTATTGTTAATGTCTTAATCAGGGTAATTCATCAAATTTTAATTTAAGATGTATTTTTTTTTTAAATCACTAATTAAATTTAATTATAAAAATTGCTGTAAATAATTTGTTTAACCTTCAATACATGTGAGGTACTCAGTCAAAAATTTCCTGTCGTACAAAAAATCAAGTACTAGCAAACCATTGTATACCCGTGGAATTAATTACTGGGAGAAGACTTATTTGGGATGCTTTAAAAAATATTTCTCCTTCAAATTTATAAATACCTCTTTTTTTTATCACGTAAACAAAAATGCCAGAAAAATACAAATTCTAAAATTTAATCGATGATAAACAGTAGTTTTTAATTTGTAATCTTTGTATATTTACTTTTAACCTTTGTATATTTATGAAAACAATGAAAATTAATAAATTTTAGCTAGGCTGATACATGTAAATATTTCGATCCAGCAACAGGTCTCTTTAAAGCCCGGAGTATTAGACAACTAGAGGCCCCAGTAAAAGACAGATCTTAAAACTAGAAGACCAAAAAAAAAAAAAAAAGAAAACTTCGGTTTCTGTAGAGATATTTAGCCGGATCGAAATACATGTATCAGCCTAGCTAAAAATTGTTAATTTGCTTTGTTTTTGTAAATATACGGGGTATAAAAAAATATGCCCGATTTTTAGTGCATGAACTTCCTTGCCCTGCAGATAAGTTACCAGCCCTTAGAATAAATTTAAAATAAACAAATATTGTTTGTTAAGAAGACACAAATGGTACAAAACATATATGTTTTAATTTTGGTTCTGATGAGATCATTTGCCAGAACGAAACACATGTATCAGCCTAACTAAAAATAATTAATGTGTTTTATTTGAAACAAAAATAAACAAAAATTACACAACAAAAGAAAACTTTAAATAATTACTCTATTTACAGCAAATAAAAAAAACCAATAATTTTTGGCTTTTTCTAATTACTACTTGTCAAAAATAAATAACAAAATGAAATAAAAGTCTTAACCCTCAAACTGGCCAAATTGTTTTATCATATGAATTAAATTTTTTATTGTAAATGAATTTGGTCGAAAAAATCCGATTTACCATAAAAAATTTTTATTAAAAGTAATATTATTTATATTTAAGCTTTTATTACTGGCTTAAAAAATTGCAAAAAATTTCTCAAATCCTTAAACTATTAAAAAAAACAGAAGAATTTTACTAAATTTTAATATAACGCATTTTAATAAAAATGTCATTATTTTAAATTTTTTAAGTCAGAGTGTCACGCTGATTGTGCAAATTTACAAAAGCAACATGATTAGAATTTTAATTAAATTTTTAATTAACATGATTTATACTTTAATCGAAAATGTAAAAAATAGAGATTAAATTTAAATTGTTGAATTTCGTTGATGTTAGTGTAATTGTGTGTTGTTTTTGGGTTTGTTAATTTGTTTCCAAACACTCAATATAAAATAGACCATCATCAAAGCATTTACCCAACAAGGGCGTGGATACTGAAGAGGGTTGTGTAGCGTCAACCGAAGTACTAAGTATTCTATCCTGCTAACTCTGTAGAATTTTTTCAATTCTTGTTCTCTATAATTTACTTAAAAAATTTTCATGTTTCTTTGCGAAAAAAACAAAACAATGTATAAAAAAGAAAATGATTATATGATCTAAAATCCTATTAATACCATTTATTTACCAAAATAACAGATCAACAATACATAAAATCTTCTTTATTTTAGTAGAGTTTTAATTAAATTTTAAATTGATATGATTAAAATTTTAATTGAATTATTTGTAGATAATTGATATGATTAAAAGTTTAAATCGTTTAAATTCAATTAAATTTTTAATTGTATTAACAAATTTTTTAGTTTACTTTTTCCGGGGCACTATAAGATATTAGTGAAAATTTAACAAAATTTTAATTTGCTTTCATTTATTATCGAGTTTTATTGAAAAATATTTATTAAAAAAATTTTTATTCTTGTAGGATTCTGATGATTTATTCATGAAAATCACTAAAGCATGATTTAGTTTTGCTTGGGCAAAGAGGCGCATAACAAGTCGAGGTTGATTATTGTAGTAGGTCCCTGTTTCGACTCAGAAAATGATGTTACCTGACCTATAGAATTTTGCTTATATTTTGGCACTTCTCTGACGTTCATCTTTGTACTTAAATAAATCCCATATTTATTTCTTTTTCGCACTTGAATATTTTTTATAAAATATAATCTTTAAATTACATGTTAAAACGGTATTTGTACCATACCAATGCACACAGAATTTATACAAAATATTTAAAATAGTGGTATGTTTTTTATACCATCGGCCCCGAAAAAGTTAAAAACATTTTAGTTTTTTCCGTGTACGAGTATGTTTAGGATATGAGCCGATAAATGTTGATAGTGAATCATAATCCCAGCAAAACCACACATTACCAAATAATGGGTAAAGTAATGTATAGCAATAGGGGCCGATGGATTACTTTACACCTTAATTCATTGATGAATTTTACTGGCGATGATCCTCAAAGTAATGTGGTTATATGGTTTCGAAAATGGAAAAAGTAATGTGTCTAAAATTAGATTTCCAAAAAAGAGGAATTTTTATTAAAAAAAAATTAAAAATAATGTGGGCATGATGGGAATCGAACCACGGAACTCAGGTTGCCAGCCAAGAACTCTACCCACTGAGCTATCGACGCATATAATATTTGATTGCTTTAAACATAAATGAATTGTTGCGCTTCGTTTTTTCGCTAGTGTTATCAAAACAAACATACATTACCCTTTTGCTTACAAAAAAACACAAAGTAATGTATCTAAAAATAGATTTTCAAAAATATTTCAATTATAACTTAACAATTATAAATCATATATTACGTAATCAATAATCAGTAACTTATTACATTTTGCTTGCAAATAATGAAAAAGGTAACGAGCTGTCATTACAAGGTAACGCATGAGAATATCGCACCCATTACCAAAGTTTTGCTGGGTATGTTAAAAAATATTGGATCCCTAAAAACCCTCATTACCACTCATAAGAATGGCAAAAATAATAACGTCCACGTAATTCGTAATCTGCATTTATTTATTTATTTATTTATTTATTTATTTATTTATTTATTTATTTTATTTATTTATTAATCATATAATTATATGTTAA
This sequence comes from Eustalomyia histrio, assembly GCA_949748255.1. Classification (NCBI taxonomy): domain Eukaryota; kingdom Metazoa; phylum Arthropoda; class Insecta; order Diptera; family Anthomyiidae; genus Eustalomyia; species Eustalomyia histrio. Next base: position 25,461,802 of record OX456523.1, read on the forward strand.
TACCCTAACAGAGCACTAGCAACAAAGGCCTTCGGCTCGTTGTAGCGAAAACAGACCAGAGCCTCTGGTGGGAATTGAACCCACGACCCCCGCACTGATAAGCTAGCACGCTACCAACTAGCCTACCGGGGCGCTCCGTAATCTGCATTTAAAAAGTAGTTACTTTACAAAAAACTGGTCTCCCCTCCCCCCCCCCCCACATCTTCATTTCGCTTGCCAAAAATTGTTCTTTCAACCCCTTAAATAAATTATATTTAACCAAATTTGGAGTGCTCAAATTAAGCGTTAAACGGAAACAGGTAGCTCCTTTTCATCCACTATACTTTTGTTGCCCCACTTTTTTCTATAAATCACATCTGAACACATTTTATCCAACTTATGTCTGGACAATTGTCAGTGCCAAAATTCCTATGTTCGTTAAAATGTTAAAGGAAAGAGTGGGTTATGGGCATAAGTTATTTCTATTGCCAAAATTAAATTACAATGCAAAAATTGGGCAGAAATTATTTATTTTTCCAAAATATAATTGCATTCCAAAAATTTTAGTTTTTGAACTTTTATTTACGAAGCTATTCTTCAATGAAAAAAGTTTGTTATCATTTTTTATAATGTTACTAAAAACTAGCAACTTTTTTTTTTTTTGCCAAATATTAATAAATTGATAACACCAAAAAATATATTTTTATTAAATTGTTGTTAATTCAAAATAACCTAAAAATTTTTGGTTTTGCCAACGTTGGAATTTTTGTTTTTTCTCGGATCTTTACCGACGCTTTTTGAACAGCTGACCCTCTTGTCTAATGATGCTATTATTTTTGGATAAGGAAAGTACTTTTTGCTAGCCCTTCTACCAGCTGTTAAAGTGCGGTGTTGCCATTTGTATTTTTTTTTTTCTTAAAATTCACTTTTATATTTATTGAGTAGAGGCCATCATCAAATTTTTAGGTTTGTAGGGCTTGAAATCCACAGAAATTTCTATATTTCCATTTAAATTTTTAATCAAAATAAAATGCAAACAAATTTTAATTTTTTTACTTAATCAAAATCATCTTTTAAAACTACTGTACTAATGTGTCATACTATTAAACATTTGTAGAAATATTTTTCTCAATTTTATTTGAGTAGTAAACAAAGTAGGTTTATTATATTTTTTATTGGTTTGTTTGTTATTTATTTTTCAATATTTTTTGTTTGCATTTTTTTCCTTTTTGTTTTATTTATTTCTTTCTATTTGGTCAATTAAAATGTTTATTACAAACAGTTCACTAATGTTTACAAATTCTTAAAAAAACACGCATAATAATTTTAATATTTTAATATTCTCACGTCAAAATTACAGAAAAGTAAATACAAAAGTTTAAATTCGGCTGGGCCGAATCACTAGATACCCTTCATATCATTAAAGTAAACACAAAAAAATGTATATTTAATGTTATTTGATTTTACTAAAAAATAGGGAAAATTTTAAGATGCTTTTACGTTTCCAATATTAATAAAGTATTAAGGTAACTTAAGTAAAGGCTCCATTAGTCTAATCGTAAAGTAACAACATGAATCGCTAGACAATTCAATGTATTAAAATATTATAGAAAATAGTTTTGTCTTTCTTTAATCTAGGGCCAACGGAAAACTATGTACGAAATTTCACACATTTTTATATTTTCGACCTGAAGTTTGGTTAAAATTTATGGCATAAAATTATGAGTATCATCGCCTATAAAATTCATCAATGAAGTAAGGTGTAAAGTAATCCATCGGCCCCTATGGCTATACATTACTTACCCATTATTTGGTAATGTGTGGTTGTGCTCGGAAGTTAATCAGAGTTCATATATGCACCATATAATATATGCAGAATATAACACACCCATGTACCTGCTTTTCGTAGATTTTGAACGTACTTTCGATACAGTATCCCGAAGCTCTATGTGGTCGGCATTAATTGGTAAAGAAATACCGGAAAAAATCGTCGCCCTTATACGTGAGCTGTACAGAGACGCGGAATGTAAGGTCCGTTTCAATGGTAAGGAGATTCAACCTTACACAAATGTTACAGGCGTAAGACAAGGTTGTATCCTCTCCCCTACATTATTCATCCTACTATTAGACTGTATAATGGAAAAAACTAATAGGGAGGCCACAATCGGCATTCGGTTTAACATAATGGAGTACGCTGACGACATATGTCTAATGTCCCACCGCTTTGTAGACATTGAAGCGAAAATAAATAGACTCTTCGAAAATGCCAAAAACGTAGTACTGAGAATTAACTTCATAAAAACAAAACTGATGATTAGCGGTAGCAATTTTTAGTCACCACTTATTGTTGATAGTACCGTAATTGAAGATGTAGAATCTTTCAATTATCTTGGATGCAGAATTGCGAAAGACGGTGGTTCTGCAGCCGATATTGGCGATCGTATCAACAATCAATTTGGCGCGCTCCCAGAGAACGAAATTACGTATATTCAACTGCAGCGTTAAATCTGTGCTGCTATATGGATGCATAACATGGAGCCTTACAAAACTGACCATGAAGAAAATGCAAACATTCGTAAATCGGTGTCTGACACAGATATTACGTATCTGCTGGCCTAATTGGTTATCCAATGAAGCTCTTTGGAATCAGGCTAATTGTTGCTTAATCAAATTCAACATTCGAAGACGTAAATGGACATGGATCGGCCATATTCTCAGGCGACCAACTAGTGGTATTGCTAGGGCTGCACTAGAGTGGAACCCTCAAGGTCAACGACCACGTAATACATGGATCCGATGCATAAGAAATGAACATGAAACAGCTCGAAGAACCTAGAATGAAATTAAACTGCTTGCCAGAGACAGAAGTAGATGGAGAGAACTGGTTGTCGCCCTATGTTATCCGAGAACTTTTTATTTTAGTATTTTATTTAAGTTTTTTATGTTACATTTATGTATTTAAATAAATAAGGGATATATACATATATGAACCAAATATGGGTTGTTACAAGCATCAGCATAAATACATTATACCTTGGGCACTTATAAGTGTAGGATATAAATAAAAACAACAACAAAAAATGCTTTTAAATGTACCATTTAGTAAGGAAAATTTTAAGGTGGCTTCCCAATTTCTTACACAACTTTTGCACACCTCCACGGTAGGGAAAATCACAATTTTTTTAAGCAAATTTGTCTACAAGTCTTAATTTTCGACAGATTTATAAAAAGAATACAAAATACAAATTATTTTAAATATTATTAATTTTTTTCTTTTAGAATTTCGATAAAATGGCAAAAATAAAATTATATATTTTTCGGATTTTGTGCATAAAATTTTTTAAAGCGCTAAAGCTAATTAAAATTCTAATAAATTTCTGTAAATGGTGAAGTTTTTATTTTATAGTTGATCTTTTTAATATGTATGAAAATGTATTTTTAGTGTGGAGAATACACAGAAAAAGTTATTTAGACACAAACCGAATGGAATGCATTTTCTAGTCAACTATGACCTTTATCAACATTCTTCGTGCCCTTGAAGGTGCTAATTGTAAATATCCCTATTTAACTCACAAATCAAAGGAAAAAGCTATTTATGCTAACATCCAGTTGATATTTTTTTTTATTATTGAATTTAAATGAAGTTTACTTACTATTTTTTGTGTTTTTTTTTATAATTTCTGTAAATATTACGCGATAACAATTTTACTATTTAATTCACAAGTGAAATATTTAAAATTCCCAACCAAAAATATACTAAATATATTTATATCTCATATTTATTTTAGACAAATGTTTAATAATATAGCAAAAGCTAAAATTTGACAATAACAGCTGTGCAACATCGGTTCGTAATTTTATAAGTTTTAGTTCATTTTGTCTAGAAGCTTAGGTATAAGCTTAGGAGATCTGGCACTTGATTTTAAAATAATTTAGTTAGTGTTTGTTTTTTTTTTTTCCTAAACTTTTTGCTATTTCGTAAAACAAAGTTAAGAAAACTAGGTAGTTATTGTACTCAAAATAGTTTGTAGTTTAACTGAACTAAAAATGTAATTTAAAATGAATGAAAAATCACTTAGAAACTGGTCTGCTAACTTTTCATTTAAATCAAAAGAATTTTTCATTTATTTTTTATTGTTAATAAATTAACTTACAATATTCGTAGATAATATATCATTTTTCTTTTATTTTAACTGTTAACAAACTAACTACATATCCGTAAAAACAAATGATATTTCCTTTATTTATTTATTTCAACTGTCAGTTAATAAACTACAAAATTCGTGAAAATAAGTAATATTTCGTTTATTTAGTTTTTTGTTTTTAATTTTATAAAAATTAACTACAAAGTCTAAAAATTAATGACTTTTCAGTAATTTTGTTTATTTCAACTAATATAAAATTATATTCTGTGTTAAATGAACTTGAGATCCTTTCTTTTTCATCACTACATTTTTATATAAATTTTTCTTTATTAATTTATTATTATTTAATTTATATTTAACAGTTTTCTCTAAAGAAGTTACTTAATGTGGTGACGAAATATTGGGATAAATAAATACTTGCAAATTTTTAAAAAAGAAAAAGGATATCTTGCTGATTTAAAACAAAATATAAATCAAAAAGATCGAAGAAAACGAAACAACAACTTTAACTATAAAAAAATTAAAAGCAATTTTTTTAACAATTCTTTTTAAATAACTGCAACCGAAAATACGTATTTACATTCGTATTTATATGAAAGAAAGCTAAAATATAATATAAAAAATAAAAAGAGGGAAAAGGATCTTAAAAACAATGATATTATTCAATTATTTTTATATTCAATCAACTTTAAAAATAAAATTCGTTTAGTAATTGCGTACCGTAGAATCAACTAATTATTTAGTGAATGTACTAATATATTAGTATAATCTGTCAAATTTATTAAAAAATTTTCAATGTTCAAAAGTGACAACTACGAATGCTGTTATCCTGATCATGTACATAATTTAATTAGGGTTTCAGTAGAAGCAACGGATTATATTAATTATACGTAGATGCCACTAATGATTGGAATTGATAAACAAATTTTTCAACATACTATATTTGTTTTCCTTACAAAAAAAATAAATTCAAAATAAGTCTTCAATATTTATAAGTGTTTGTGGTGCAGTGGGTAGAGAGGCAGCTCAGTACACCGAATTTCCGAATTCAAATCCCGTAAAGGAAAACATTTAAAAATAATTTTTTTTTTTAATTAAAATAAAATATTGAAATGTTTTAATAGCAAATATATCAAGTAATATTAAAAATTAGTTGTGGTTCAGCAAGCAAGAGTATGAACTATGGATCTGAATGCCCTAATACGATACCAGTAAAATCTAAAAATAAAATTTATCTTAAAATAAAATATTGTGGAACTTAAAAATATTTATGTGGTATATAAATATTGAATTGGAATATAAATATTGAATTGAAATATCATTTAATATGAAGACAATCGTCGTAACCGCCTGAATTCGATTGGCAACAAATTTGGAGGACGCAACTGATTCTGTTTTCTGGGTGTATATATTTGTATTTGAGCTATTTAATCATTTAAAAATAATGGAAAAGAATACATATTAACATTTTAAACTGGTTTATTGACCTGTATTAACCGATTATTATGATCTAAAAATTATTTTAATTTTAAATTATAGCAATAGAAGAGATTTATTAAGGAATTGGTAAATTGATAATTCAAATTGGAAATACTATAAATAACCCACTATAAGGCATCAACAACAAAAAAACGTGCCTTGGTGGGTACACTATTAAAATTATTTTTAAAATTCGAAAAAAAAATCGAAGTCTTAAAAATGTTTACTCCTCAAAACTATTTTTTATAATTTTATCAAGTTATATCAAATTATATCAAATTACATAGATATAACTTGATCATATTCGATGATTCTATTGCAGTTTACGGATCAAATTATAGATCAGATTATGTATAACATCCTTCGAATTAATTTAGATAATATATAATATGAAATTAGTTTAATAAAAAAAATTAAATCATTTATTTTTTCAGGAATTGGTAGGTAAAATTTTAACATTAATTTTAATGGATAAAACAGTTGTTTAAACAACATTTAAAATAAATAACCAAAGCCATTTGATTTAAAAGAAATTTAAGTAAACCAGTTTTTAAATGAAATATAATTTCTTGTAAATGACATTTTCTGTTATTTTAACTTACAAACTATTTTAAGTGTACGACTATATTTAATTTTATCGGCAATTTTTTATCATCGGGAATTTTTTGTGAACCATATATTTTTAAGTACAATAAAGATTTTTTCTTGCCTAATCGTGAGATATAAAATATTTTTTAAAATTTATTTTTCACAAAAAAAGTGTGATTTCCCCACTGTGCCCTAGACTTGTTTGATTAATTTTTTATACCATGCTGCTTCTGGTAATAGAAGATATTCGAGGTAAAAATAATTTTCATAGGCAGAAGAACACCGCTAAATTAACTTGGCTATATTTGTGAGGTCCTAGATTTCTTTCTTCGATAAGTTACAAACAAACTAATGAACTGATATGTTAAAATAAATACCAGATTGTAATATTGTTGAAAAAGTTAGATTTTTTTGTTTAGTTTTTGTAAAAGTATTTCTATTATTATTTGTTATTATTATTGTTATTTTATTTTTTTTAATTGTTTACATTTAAAGTGTAATTGCATCTTAAAAAAATTTTTAATATATATTTTTTTATGAAAAAATTATTGTAGTTATTTTTCGAGGAAATTTAAATTATTCTATTGACCCACATTTTTAAGAGGATTTTATGTTTGTTTTTTTTTTTGTGGTGTTTTTATTTTTTTTTTATTATAAATAAATGTTAGCACATGTAGTTTTTTTATTATTATTTAATATTATAAATCGTTTTCATTATCAACTATATGATTTAAAAATGTTAAGTAATAATTTATATTCTTAAGCACACACACACACACAATACACCATACACATTATGGTCTTTAGCAAATTAATTTATTACAAAACACTTTCTAACACTTTCTTAATGTTTGCTTTGATGCATGTGTATGTGTATGATATATAAATAATTCATATAAAAAGGAAATATAAATCTTTTGCCTTTGCTAAGCAATTAACCGCAAAATAGCGGAAATTTAACACACATATTTAAAGAAAATCAAAAAACACACACATGGTTATCTGTATGTTTCCTGCTTAAACTCTTAAACACCTTCTTTTGGATTTTAACACTTACACACACACACACTAACACGAAAACACTAAACGTATATTTAACGCGTCCATGCCGTTATGTAGGGAAACGGAAGCACTTGAATACCTGCGTATGTTTAATGCTAAAGAAACAGGAAGTATTTATACGCAACGGGGTTTTCTTTTAAACAAAAATGTATTATTTTTTATATTCTTTTTCTTTTTCGTTCAAGAATTTTAAATAATTTACAAAGATTTTTTAAAAATTTTATATAATTTTTTTTTAATTTTCTTTTTCACTTAAAATTTAAATATATTTTAATTTGAAATAACTTTGTTTTTAATAAATCTTTTGATTTGTATATTATTGTTATTATTTTAAACGCGTCCGTTAAATACTCATGAACGTGACAGCACATCAGCCAGTTTACTAACGAATGATTTCCCTCTCGTTGGTTTTGCTTCTATTAGGCGCTATTATTCTTGAGACTATTTGAATATGTTTGATGTTAAAGCTTACGATAAAAATTTATACAGTTCGTTCTACTACTGTTATTTGTTGTAGTATATTTTGTTTGTTACTCATCAATCTACAATGTAAGATTCTACATTCATAACATTTAATAACAGAACGAGTATTTTATGAAAATGCAAACGAATAGAATGTACATCTTTATTTGCTACAACTCTGTGTAATATAAACTATAGTAAACCTTTTTGCAATGCATTCCACTTTATATTCTCCTACAGCTAAATACTGTTAACTACAGCGTATCTAGATGCTGGGAGGGTTTCTTTTTTTCACTTAATTTAAAAAATCTCATTTTTAGGTTTTGTCATGCGCATTGGTAATGCCAAACGGTTAACAGTAAAATAAAAAGTCAAAAACCTAGAGTATATTCTCTCAAAATTTTTAATTTTTACAATTATACTGTCACTACTTACACATGATATTAACAATTCATAAGTTTCTCTGGTCTTTAAAACAAATGTTAGAAAGCTTTTTATCACTGAACTTCTGTTATTTCTAGCCTCAGCTGTATACTGTTATCATTTGTGTTCTATCGTAATAGTGTCATATTGTGCTCTTTATTGAAAATATAGTGCGTTTATTCCAAGGTCACTTCATGACATAGTTACTCCGTAAGTGTGAATGTTAAAATATAATGACCATTTTTATGTGGATTTTAGTAGTGTCAGGACATATATTTTTGAAGACATAACGGTTGTTAGATTTTGTTTAAGTTAAAATACGAGCTAATAGAATGAACAAATATTTTAAAATAATAAAAATAAAATAATCATTATAAAATGAACTACAAAACATTGGGTTTGTAGTTATTTGTATCAAAAACTCTTTTAAGAAATTTCTAATCCAAACTAAATTTTGATATATTTTGAGAACTCAGATTGCCATGAAATGTAGATATCTGATAAAGGCTTAAATTTACTTCTATCTTCTATTATCGGCCCAATATCATAACACTGTACAATAGTTTCTAGGTGATCCCAAAATCTGACTCATAATATGTAGGCAATCTTGAATTTGGCTGGTTTTTGGTGTTTATGTTAAGTTTTGGGCTTTACTGTGTTTTAACATTTATAGTAAAATATTATGAGCAATATTTTTGTAGAACATTTCACTCCCGTCCTCTCCCTTCTTAGGGGTGTTTTTTACGATTTCTAAAAAACAGCCAAAAATTACCATTATCTGGGGGAGTTAGAGGGTTATTATGTTTCACAAAAATATTTGCGTTAATGTTTTCTACAAAGTTGCTGAACATACCCTACATCTCAGATGGAACAACACATAATTTCATATACCGATATGCTGCAGGAACGGGCCAAAGAGGGGATTTTAACCCCCCCCCCACCAACTGAAATAAAATTCCCATGTGATCTTTTAGAACACACGTATATTTTTTTTGTCTCCTCTTCCAGAATCCATTGTAAGAACTCCGCATGGTTTTTTTTGTTTTACTGTGTAATTAGATTGGAAAATATGTAAAAATGTTTTTTTAATATTCCTCCTATTTCTTTTCTTCCAAAGCCATAATGGAAAAATTGGGTATCAAATAAAAGTTGTTTATAAAATTATGTACACAGAGAGAAAAAGTCATAGTTATATGAATTTGTATGTCATATGCAGTGGGCGGCAAAACTGAGGACACAGCAACATGGTTTTTGTTTTTTTTTTTTATTTTTGTTTTATTTGAATAAAAGGAAAAATACTAAATGAAAAAAAATCAAATAAAAAATAATCAAATAAAAAAAAATGGTAATTCAATCCGATTAAAAAATAAGGGACAAAATTTCATTAGCGTAGAACAATACAGAAAATATTAGTGTAACTTCTAATATTTGCACCGTAAAAGTAAGGATACACCTATAAAAATAATAAGTATTTAAAAAGCTACAAATATATCGAAAACTTCAGTCCTTTAATATTTATTTGGATAGCCTTTTTGTGGCATACAGCCTTTAAATCTTCATTCATAACCTTAACTAAGTTTTTTGTTGTTCATGTACTTAGTTTGTTTAATTTATCCACAAGAACCTGTTTCAGTTGGGGTTTGCTTCATATTTCCAAAAACTTCCATATGTGCTATATGCGGTAGCGGTCATAACTTTGCGGAGGTGTTCTAAGCATACACTTAGAATATTATGTACACTCACAATATATCAATTGATATTGAAAGAAATATATTTATTAAGTATTTGAAAGTATTTGAAGCAATTATTCAAAAAACAAACTCTAAAAATACAGACTTTAGGTAGGAGTTGATATTTTCTGTTAAATGAAAAATTTTATGTTTTCTATTTCTAAGAATAGAAATTCAAAGAATTCGTTTTTGTTTTTTTTTTTTTTTTATCAAAATAGCTTGTTTAAATACAAAATTATTTCAATTAAAATTACATTAAATTATTCAAATATACATAAATAAAAATATATACATACATCTATGTGTGTTGTGTTTTGTGTAATTACATATAAATAAAAAAAAAACTTTCAATTTGAAAAACAAACTACAAAAATCGTTTTTCTAACGTTTTGTCAGTTAAAAATCGATGGTTGTCTTAAACGTCTTTCGATTGTTTTTACTACTTTTGTCGATTATTTAGGCAACGACTGAAAATAATCAACAAAATGGGCTGAATATAATGTGAAATCAGTAGTCCATTTTTTTTTGTTGTATTTTCGATTATAATATGTATTTAAGATTGTTTTTAAAGAAATTATATTCTGAGTGTAGTTTACTGTTTGTCGTTTAATAAAAAAAATCCTCGGTTCAGTTTAAGTAAAGGAACATTTATTTATTTTTCAAAGAAATAATTATTTTAAATTTGTTATCATGGGTGGCATTCTATGCCTTTTCATAATAACCGTCGACTACCACAGCTACTTTAAAGCCGATATGAAAATTTTAAAATTGCGATTACATTAAAGGCAGGTGTCTTTTTGTATAACAGAGTTTATTCCGCTATTTTACCGGTTCAATTTCGAAATATCTTAAACTACCGTTATAATAATGCTTAACTACTGAAACACCGATTTATAACGGTATTTTGCAGATCTTACAAAAATTTAACAGTAATATTATGAAATAAACCCTATGATATTAGAAGACGGATGTCATTATTGGAATCGCAGTTTTAAAATTTTCGTGTCGGTATTGATCAGAGCGTGATAGGCAACTACCGTTATAATAAAAGATTTACTGTCATATACCGGTTTTTTAGATTCATTTATTTTCTTTAATTTTTTTGAAATATAAGGAAAATTTACCCACAAAACGGTGGTTTAATTATTTCCGCTATAATTATTATTAATTTAAATTTTGGTCGCTGTCTGTTAAAAAAAAATATTCGAAAAATTCCAATTTGTTTTTTATTCAAATTGTTTATGTATATACAATATTATTTGAATTCGAATTATAAGAAATTCATAAACACACGCACACACAAACATTTGGACATTCACACAAAATGTGCCAGTATGTGTGAGTATACCTTTTGTAGATTAAAAAACAAACAAAAATACAAAAAAAAAAAAATTGAAACAATTTCAAATAAATTAATAATCAGTTATTTTTAAAGAAATTGGTAGGTAAAATTTCAACATTTATTTATATGTGACTGATTAATCATTTGCTTATACAACATTTAAAAATAGGTATCCAAACCCTATTTGATTTAAACGAAAAGTTAGTAGACCGGTTTTTAAAGGGTATTTTTTTTTTTTTTGCTATATGGTTTATCAGTGCAAAAAAAAAAGATTTGTATCATATGGCCAAAAATGCTCAGTAACAAACGAACAACGCTTGTAAATTATTGAACTTTACTATCAAAATTCGTGTTGTGTGAGAAATGTGTTTCTATCTAAGAATTGTCTTCAGCAAAGAAGTCTATTATTGACTAAATTGGTACGTCAACAAACATAACTGCCGAATTTGGTGTTAAGAGTAGCCAGAGGCAGTTTAAGAGCTACCAATGCACCCTGACAAATACACTCTTTGGTGCAGTTTGTGGGCCGGCGGTATTATTGGACCGTACTTCTTCAAGAATGATGAAAGTCGCAACGTTACAGCCAATAGAGCAAGGTACCGTGCGGTGATAATCAACTTCTTTTTGCTCAAAATGGAAGAATTGGACTTGGTTGCAACAAGACGGTGCCACATGAAATGTGCCACACAACACGCGATACAAAAAATATTTACATAAAATAATCTTTAAAAAGTAAATGGCAGGCATTCATTTATCGCCCCAAATAAATATTTAATTCACTTTTGAAAATTTTCTGTTTTTTTCAATTTTCAAAACTCAAATGGTTAAAAAAATCTACAGAATTTCAATAAAATTGTGAATGTTTTGAATATCAACCAATCAGAAAATTTTTTTCTCTTTTAAATTCTTTGTTTCGATTGGTCGATTTTCACAAACAAATTATCAATTATATTTAAAATGTGTACTCCATTTTAAAAGAATTTTCGTTATATATAAAAATATTTTTATGTTCACATAAAATTAATTGGACCACGGATTCTATGTTTGGTATATAATCGGTTAACATGAACTTAAAGGCCTTTGAAATATGGCAACACAATTTTTCAATTAATATTTGTTTTTTCGACATTTGCTATTATAAATGATTTTTTTACGTCAAGATACTATAATCAAAGTAACGATCTATTATAAATTGTGTACCTCAATATTGAACTCCCACTTTCTAAATCATTTTTCTATATGATAATAAATCAAATACACACTTATATGCATATTGAATTTTTTTTTTACAAAAAAAAGCTACTTTATCTTTAATAAATAACATACCACAAAAAAAAAATTAAAATAAGTCATTTTATCTTTAACAATTTTCCATAGTGTCTACGAAACAACTACTACATATGTACTAACATCATATACTTATACATTGTGCATAAGTTCTCAAACACACACAAACACATTGGCATAAGAATGTGGACTAAAAATTTGTTTAAGGTCTAACACAACAAAATTTCTACGGTTGGTAGAGGCAATAATGGCACAAGAATGAAACTATGATTACTTAAGGTGGCAGTTAACAAAGCGCCATATTTCGAAAAATTCTAAACAGCATACAAAATCTGTAAATAAATTTAGTAAAAACAAAATAAGGCAAATCTAAAAAATAATACCAATAACTTTAATCTGGATGTGGCAAATTTTATAAATGTTCGATTTTTCTCATATTTCCATATTTTTTAATTGACATTTTTAAAATTAGTTGCTGCCCTAATGATTATAAAAGCCTTTAGTACTAGTATAGTAAGCAATGATAGCATTGTAATAATTTAAAATAAAAAGTCTCTGTTATAACTTGTGTTTTACAAAAACAGTCATCTTATTTAAATTGTAGTGAACAAAATTCTACTCACATGGTTTAGGTATTGCCACTATTTTATGCTGATTTTAATAGAGTTTTTGCTGTTGGTGTTATTGTTGTTGTCATTGTTGTGTTTTCCTATATGCGGTAGTCCTTTAAATATGCATATATGTACACCATATGTAGTAGCTGCAACAGCTACACCAGAAGCAGATATTTTTAAGTGGTTTTTACATTTTAATATTAAACACACTCATACTCATAGACATAGCAACATGGATTATTATGTGATTGTAATACAAATAATATTAGCACACACACGTACACTTAAAAGGCGTACACATGCACATTAGACCGTACCTCAAAAAAAAAAGTTCACCGTACACCCTCAAATATAAAGTATTTTAACAAGAAAATTTCGAAAATGTTTTTTTTTTTGGCCGAACGTAGGGGTCGGCATTTTATATTTTTCGTTATATCTTCGCCATTTACCGTCAAATCTTAAAGTGTTGTATATCAATGTTTTTTGTCTCGCGAAGACCGATGTTTCCCTCGAAGGAGCCATTGACCTCAATAACCCGTTCTAGTATTAACCCACCAGATCTCAGTTGCTACCACCTTAATGTACTAGCCTAATATTTTAGAATAAAAGCTCGCAAAAAAGCAATAAACTTTTGCTAGGAGAGTATTGCAATAATTCCAGCGGAATCATTATTTTATTTTTTTTTTAATTTTTTTTGTTGCCGAATGTAGGGCATTTTTAATTTTTTTGTCATATCTTCTGTATTTACAGTCGGATCTTAAAGGGTGATATATCAATGTTTTTGTCGCAATGATACCAATTTGTTACATCAAAAATCATTGACCTCAAGCACCCTTTTATACTACTTAAGGGGTAACACCTATGTAAAAAGCCTATATATAAAAACTTCCTTTTTTATTTTCTATATTTACGGAGATGTGTTAACAAAGATTGGTTTTCACAAGATTTATGAAGGAGTACAAAAAAATATTTGTTTTACACAAAGTTTTACAAAATGATAGTATGTTTACAATAGAGGTCCACGGCACGCAGCATTACTTAATCAATTTTTGGTGGATTTCTCTGAAATTTATAATGCATAATGTTCGGCAACAAAAAAAATTAAAAAAAAAATAAAATAATAGTTCCGCTGGAATTATTGAAATACTTTCCTAGCAAAAGTTTATTGCTTTTTTGCGAGCTTTCATTCTAAAATATTAGGCTAGTACATAAAGGTGGTAGCAACTGAGATCTGGTGGGTTAATACTAGAACAGGTTACTTGAGGTCAATGGCTCCTTCGATGAAAACATCGGTCTCCGCGAGACAAAAAACATTGATATACAACAATTTAAGATCCGACGGTAAATGGGGAAGATATAACGAAAAATATAAAATGGCGACCCCTACGTTCGGCCAAAAAAAAAAAACATTTTCGAAATTTTCTTGTTAAAATACTTTATATTTGAGGGTGTACGGTGAACATTTTTTTTGCCTATAAGGTGGTACGGTCTAGTGCACATATTGAACAAACACTTATGCATCAGAATAGGATAATTCAAATTTTTTTTTTATCATTTTATAGGTTAGGTAGATGTGGTAGCCTGCCAATCAGACTCACTTAAAAATTATATCACTAGCTTCCCCCGTCGAACCATCCCGATTACCTCTAAAAGCCCCTAAATCGGTCGATATCGATATCAGCCAAATTACCCAGGTCCGCAAAGAAACATAAGCCCAAATGGTTTTTTAAAAACTGACAAAAATTTTTAAGGCGCGCAGGACCCTTTGATAACTCTGACCCAGGAAAAATATAAAAAATCTAAATTTATGGCTCAATATTGTGGATAAGTAGATAGTTCCAAATCATGTGTTGCTTTTAGGGATTTGATTTCTAGATAAAATTATTTTTCGTTCGAGTAAAACAATGTGTGGAAATGTTTAACGGTATTTTAAGATCTCGAAAGGAACCCGACAATTTAATTTTTCCTTTTCTTTTTGAATTTTTCTCTAAAACATTCCCATTTTCAAAGAAATTTCAATACATTAAAAACATATTCATACTACTAGTAATTTCAATGAATAAATATAGTGGTAAACCTTGCAAATCCCTGGAGCAAATCTAAAAATATTTGAAAAATAAGTCAAAATTTTGAACCAAATTTAAATAGTTTTGTTGTAGTTGGCTCGCATATTTCTTTGTTCTTCGAGAATCGAGTGGGTAAAAGTTAAAGTTTTTGTTTATATCTTTTATTGTGCGCAATTGGTTATTAAATAATATTTTGAATTGAAAAATAGCAGAAAAGGCCAACCCATTACCCTCATCTTTTTGGTTTTTAAAATTCAGAGGCCAAAGGTTATTTTTTGTTTGTGTGGTTAGTTGAAAAGTTCCTGCGCTCACCAAGAGATGGCACTGCTAGCTCTAAACTTTTTTTTCTCAAGTTGGTATAACTGTCCTGAGAACACATGCAAAGTTGCAAGTCATTTTATCAATTCTTTCTTTGTTTACAAGCCATTTGAAGTTGACGTGTCATTGATTTTATTATCGTGCAGTCATTAGATTCTTTGTTTTAAAGGGTTTAAAAGCAAAGGAAATTTATGAATAATTGTTAGAAGTGTATAAGGAGTCCCCTCCTTCAAAACGCACCATTGAATTTAGGGCTGGTGAATTTAAACGTGGTCGTACCAGGCTTAAAGACGATCCACGCGAAGGACGACCAAAAACTGCAACCACAGCAGAAATCATTGAGCAGGTACATAATATGGTTAGTGAAGATCCAAGTTTGACTAAGCGTGAAATTGCTAATGCCATAGGCATCTCAGACGAATGAGTACTCCATATTTTACATGAAGAATTACGTATGAAAAAACTGTTTGGAAAGTTAGTGCCGCACACATTAACAATTCAACAAAAACTGGATCGAAAACAAATTTCTCAGCGTAATTTGGAGCGTTTTAAGCCGAATAAAACCGAATCCTTGCGTCGTTTTATAACTATGGATGAGACTTGGATCTACCACCATGATCCTAAATTGAAACAAGAACTTTTACAGTGGACTGAAGCTGGTTGTTCAGCTCCAAAGCAGGTGAAGTCACAGCGATCAGCATAGAAGGTTATGGCATCAGTTTTTTGGGATGCAAAAGAAATTTTGTTGATTGATTATCTTCAGAAAGGTAAAACAATCAACTCTGAATATTATTGCAGCCTTTTGGATCAGCTGGATGAAAAAATTCGTGAGAAAAGGCCTGGTTTAAAGAAGAAAAACATCATTTTTCATCAAGGCAATGCGCCTGCGCACAAAAGTGTTTTGACGATGGCTAAATTCAAAGAATTAAAGTACGAATTAAAGTACGAATTGCAGTGACTACTATCTCTTCAAAAAACTCAAACAATTTCTTCGTGGAAAGCATTTTTCGTCGAATGAAGAGGCCATAGCAGCCGTAGACGGTTATTTTGCAGAGCTTCCGGAAAACCATTATAAGGATGGGATAAAATTATTGGAAGATCATTGGAACAAGTGTATTGAGCTTCTAGGAGATTATATTGAATAAAAAAATATATTTCGTAACAAAAACAGTATTCTTTCATTTCGAGCGCAATAACTTTTTAACCAACCTGTACATGGCTAAATAATATTTTAGATTGAAAGTATGAAAAAACCTAACATATGGCCCGACCTTTTTTTGTGTGATTTGTGGGACGGGAGCAATCTGCGTACAATCTGCAGTTACTTTAATGACTAATTAAATAATATTGTCGATTAGAAAATATTATATTTTTGTAATAATTCAGGAGGGCCAAAGGTTAATTTTTTTCTCTACGCACAATCTGTTGTTACTTCAATGGCTAATGAAATAATATTATCGATTAGAAAATATCATAAAAGGTCAATATTTTTGCTATAATTCAGGAGGGCCAAAGGTTGATTTTTTATGTAAAAACTGCATTTAGTTCAATTAGCTAACTATGTACAATAATATTATAGTTTGAACATTTTTAGAGAGCGTAAAACTTTGGCCCCCCTGAGTTTCAAAAATAAAATGTGCGAGGGCCAGGTTGAAGTTTTTGTGTAAACTTATAGTTTCTTCATTAAGTTATGTAAATAATATTATAGATTGAAAAATAGCAGAAAGGCCCAATCCCCATAATTTTTGGTTTTTAAAATTCACAGAGGCCAGTTTTTGCGTGTAATCCGCAGTTAGTACAATTCGCTAACTAAATATTTTAATGGGGTGCTACGATTAAGGGTTGATTTTTTACCTACAATCTGCATTTACTTTAATATCTAATTGAATAATATTGTCGATTAGAAAACATCAGAAAAGGGACAAAAGTTTTAAGGAAAAAATTAAAATGTAAGTTAATTTTATGTAGAACTCATGTTCGTAAAAACAACAAAAGATTTCAAACTACTTTTTCCAAACATTGAGCTTTAATGTATTTTTCTCTTGCTCAGGGTTTAAAAAAATAATTAAAATACTATAATTCGGAAAAGGGATATAGTGAAACTTTTTAACTTCAAATTGGTCTTTCG
This sequence comes from Eustalomyia histrio, assembly GCA_949748255.1. Classification (NCBI taxonomy): domain Eukaryota; kingdom Metazoa; phylum Arthropoda; class Insecta; order Diptera; family Anthomyiidae; genus Eustalomyia; species Eustalomyia histrio. Next base: position 25,479,425 of record OX456523.1, read on the forward strand.
AAGGACATGCGAAATTTTGGTCGGCCAAGTACGTTCACTCCCAGTGAAAAAGCGGATTATCGTGCGCAAGGTGCAAAAATATCCGAAAATTTCAGCACCGAAAATACGAATGGAAATTGAAAATGAGGTAGGAAAAGTATGTAGCACAGAAACAATTCGAAAAGTACTCAACACGGCTGGATATCATGGCCGCCAAATCCGCAAAAAGCCCTTCGTAAGCCCTATAAACCGCAAAAGGAGACTTTCATTCGCAAACGAATACGAAACTAAAGACCAAAACTTTTGGAATACAGTTATTTTTTCGAACGAAAGCAAATTTAATATCCACGGATCGGACGGACGAGCCAAGGTATGGCGTAAACCCCATTCTGAGCTTGAGCCACAAAATATGATGGACACTGTCAAACACGGTGGTGGATCAGTTCTCGTATGGAAGTGTATGGCTGCCTCTGGAGTGGGTAAACAAGTTTTTATAGACGGAATAATGGATCGATTTGTCTATCTAGACATTTTAAAAATAATTTGCATGAAAGTGCTGAAAATCTTGGGATTGGGGAGTCATTTTTGTTCCAGCAAGACAACGATCCAAACAAAGCACACCGAGCTTATTGTCAAAGAGTGGCTCATCTATAAAGTAAAAAATCAACTTAAAACCCCAACCCAGTCGCCTTATATTAATTCCATTGAGCTTTTGGGATCAAATGGACCGCCAAATAAGAAAACACCGAGTAAGAAACTGAGAAAACTTAAAAAACGAACTTGTGTAAGAGTGGAAGAAAATACCGCCGAGTGTAACCACGAACCAGGTGTCGTCGATGCAAAACCGACTTAAGGTGGTGATAAAACACAAATGCTTTCCACCTAAATATTGAACATTAGATAATGAAAGTTCTTATCCACGAAAAATAAACTTCCTTGTATAGACTTATTGCTGCATACAAACTTTGTTGACATTATTTTAAGGATATTCACACTTAAGGTGATCTCATTTGAATACCATCTGTTTGTTTTCGTTTTATTTTATTGAGAAATAAAAATTTTTATACTTTTCATGTGTGTTTTTATTTCATTGCTGTATAGTAAATCTATATTTTTTAATCCATAAATATAAGTATTTTGGTTGCATACAAACCTTATTGACCGACTGTATGTATGTTTGCCTGCAAATATTTATATATTTGCATACCACATCTATAATAATGATACACTCTAATTAATTTCTGTTGAAATTTACCCAACTTATAGTAGGAAACTGTACTCCTACTATAAGTTGGGTAAATTTACTCTGTGTGCGTAATCGAAAAAAAAAGTACACACATTATGCGTAAGTTGGTGCACATATAACGGGTAATTTAACATCTAAAGTGCGTAAAAATTATATGAAATTTTAATTTATAATTCGCAAATTTACTAAAATTTGAAATGCCTAAAAATGCATTTCTAAATGCGTAAAAATAACAAAAAATGCGTATATTTACCAACGAAATGCTTTAAATTAAACCGCACAAAAACATTTGATTTATAAGGCAAAACATTTATTTTTATTTCATACATTTATGATTTATAAATTATTAATTAAAAATATAATACAGAATGCATTTAGCAATATTTACATCATTTAGCGCAGCTTTCTAATGGACATGTGCAATAATGGTCACCTTTAATTTAAAGTGTGCGGCTTGATTTGTATCCTCTCCTCCATCATAGAGCAACCTTTGCAGAGATATAGATTTTATACATCCTTGCACTTACAAAGTTGGCTGTTGTTGTCTTGCAAATATGTGGATTATGTTTTTAAAAATTGTACTTCAGTTTTTTTTTTGTATGGATAAATGATTTTGATTTATTATACCGTTTTTGTTTTTTTTTAATTTTTTATATTTTCTAATTTTAAAATGTCAAAATTTTTTGAATGTAGTATAATTACAAAATTTGTACGTAAAATTTAAATTTAATAAAATAATACTAATTTTAGGCATAAAGTGTTTAATTGTAAACATATTATGTCTAAAAATACTTTTTGTGTGTATTATTGTATATGAAAGTGTTAACAAAACAGTTTTACGCATTTGGTGTTTGTATTTACCGAATTTTCGTAATATTACATAAAACTTTACCCATTTTATTGTAGTAAATTTACAAACATTTTTTAGAGTGTAGTACAATTGCAAATATAAATAAAATTTGCAAATGTGTACAATATTTGCCGGGAATATGGATACAAATAAAATATTATATATAGTAGTATGTAAACATATAAATAATTGCCTATAAACATGTTTAATAATATCTTTCATTGTGTGTACAAAAGCTCATTTCATTTTAAAATTTAAAAAATATTAAAGCAGTTTACTATTTAAGAATACAAAAGTGCTGACATTTTTTTTTAACTTTCCATCCCTGGGATATGTGGACCAATAAGTGAACAAACGGCATTTAACACAAATTTTAATTATATATTTACGATATATTGGAATTTCGTGGTTATATTGTTAGCAGTTTTTCGTTGTAGTTTTTTTAATTTTTTGAAAAACACATGTCACACATAGTTTTACATGTGGTTTGTGTTTCACATTATGTACCAAATATATTTAAAATAAATGAGTGAAATAAATACTCAATTCAGGACGACCATAATAAACCCTAATGTTACTTAAAATTAATCAAATATTGTTGAATATTTTGTATAAACTAATAATAAAATAATACTAAATGTTATATAATTTTTCTGCTTGCTTACCTATTTTTTGAGTGTAGATACATGCCACATCTAAATGTAATTTTCATCATTTACTCTTATAAGCAATACAAACACTTATATAAATTTATTTGCTGCTGTAGTTTGTTTAAAATTAATAATGTGGTTATTTACCCACAACCTGATATATTATTTTGATAAATTATGCAAAATGTTGTACTAAAGATTTTGATAAATAAACACACATACCAACTTTAAATTTCCTTGTTGAGACTTTCATTTCTCCTTGACTTTTATATATCTGATATCATAAAACAAATTGTTGAAAAATATTATAACTCTATATGAAACCTTGTATAGAACCACGTTATTGCAGCAAATGATATAATTTGTTAGCGGTAATAGTATTTTTTAAATATCGTAGTTTTATATTTCTCCTTTGATTCACTACAATAACTTTAATTGTAACTTGAAATTTTATTTTAAGTAATTGTAATACAAACAAGTCATTTTGTGTGTCATTGAAGGTTAATTGAAAAAGTGAAATTTTTCTTTCTTTCCCAATTTGTTGAGAAAAGTAAATGTGTGCTGATGATGTGAAATTGAAGTTTTCCTTTTTTGAAAGAAACCCTCTATTAATTGAATTACTACAGCATGTTGAAGTAAGATGGAACAAAAAAGAAAAAACTAATTTTACAGGGAACATTGGTATGAAAGGGGTTTTAAATTTTTAAAAATTGTAATTTAAACCCTCAAATTACCCCAATACTCATGCAATATATGGCAAATTGATGCTATCGATATCTTTTTGTGTTGTCCTCAATTTAACCCAATTTTATTTTTCGATCATCCAAAACAATTCTGTGCTCTTTATGTATGATTTCTTCAGAAAGTACCTCATTTAGGTGAATTGGAGGTTTTGAAAGATGTGCATATGTAGGGTCACGTTTAAGATCAGATTATTACTTAATGAATTTCTTAAAATTTATAAATTTTAAGAATTCTTAAAAATTATTTCTAAATCTTTTTAAGTCCAAACAATGGCTGCCAAGACTACGGATCGCTGTAGTAAAACAAACTTTAATTATTAGCTAGGAATTAAACAAACGTACTCTGAACTAATATATCAGGGGCAAAAAATTTGGATATCACATGGGAAAATTGAAAAATAAAAATGAACTTTCATGATCACACATAGGATTGTATATGATCAGAGATAAGCATGCATGATCATAGACGTCCATGCATAGGTCATGATCTCATATATTATCATACATCTTCAGATATTAAATGTGTCCATCCTTGTAAAAATCGAAATATATACGAATATACATGATCATGCATGGGCTTGTATATAGTTATACATGGACACACATAATAATATATATGACCATACATAATGTCATATATGACAATATAAATTCGGATTCGAAATTTGGGTGTATTTGGCCGTGTATAGTCATATATGATGATATATGAACATACATGAATAGTATATGAGCATATCTGAAACACGGCCATACCCTCCAATTTCGGATTCGAAAATATATGGTCATATATGAGATCATGCATAGTTATATATTGAACCATGCATAGACGTTTATAACTATGTAAGAGGTCAATTGAAAAGTTCCCGGCCTACCATAATAAAACAAATTTTTTTGGCAAAATTCGTTTCTTTTTATTCAACATAGTTCCCTTCAAGGGTAATACACTGATTATAGCGACCCTTCAATTTTTCGATACCAGTTTCGGCAATCACCTCTTCATTCGACGAAAATTTCTTCCCAGCGAGCATTCTTTTGAGATCTGAGAACAGGAAATAGTCGCTGGGGGCTAGATCTGTAGAATACAGTGGATGCGGAAGCAATTCGAAGCCCAATTCATGGATTTTCGCCTTCATTTTCACTGACTTGTTTCTGCTCAAGCTTTCTCATAACCAAATATTCGTGAATGATATGATGTACACGTTCAGTTGATATCTTTAGAGTACCTGCTATTGCATTCAATTTCAATTTACGGTAATTCGAAATAATTGTGTGGATTTTTTTGGGCGTCCACTGCGTTCACCGTCTTCGGTGCTCATTTCACCACGTCTAAACTTAGCATACCAATCCTAGATGGTTGATTTTCCTTTGGCAGTGTCCGGAAATCCGTCATCAAGCCAAGTTTTTGCTTCAACTGTATTTTTTCCCTTCAAAAAGCAATATTTTATCAACACAGGAAATTCCTTTTTATCCATTTTTTCACAATAACAAAAGTTGCTTCACTCAAAATGCTATAATTCACAAACTAATGATCCGACCGCTGTCAAATTTATCATTTGAAGGTTAGGGCTAACTAAAAATCATATCGATTTAAGTCTAGTAGCGCCATCTATGTGTCAGGACGGGGACTTCTCAATTGACCTGTTACATGTAAACATGTATGATCTTATACAAGCCTATGTATGATCGTGTATGTTAATATATATTTACATGGGCATTTTCATATATGCTAATATATAATTCATGTATGCTCATATATGGTCATATATGAGATCATGTATGGCCATATATTAAACCATGCAGAGACGTTAATAACCATGGACATGTAGCCATGTATGATCATATAGAAGTCCATATGTAATCATGCATGTTTGTATATATATTTCGATTTTGTATCCAAAGATATATGGAAATATATAAAATTATGTATGGTCAAATGTATACTGAATTCTGCATGGATCCCATTTCATCCGGTGTATGAGCATGTATATTCATATATATTTCGGGTTTTCCATGTGATTTGAAAACTTTAATACTTCTTATGAATTTTATTATTAATAAAATTACACAGCAAAATTTTTTATAATCTATTCTAGAACAGGTTCTTTTACCACCGGTTCCATGGAACAGGTTCTATAACTGATTCTCGCGAGGTAAAATGTAAGGTTTAACTGCCCCATAATCAATACTATAACTGATTGTGGCACCGGTTTTAAGGCAACATGTTCTAGTTTGGATTCATCGAAGCTACTGCTAATGGATCAAACTCCATACAAAAATGAACCGGCTATTGAACATAAATTATTTTCTATGTATTCGGCAAGCTATTTTTTGCATTTTACCTTTTAGCTGGGTAATTAAATCTTACATTGTCATAAAACTTAATTTTCTATATTTTCAGCATACAGTTAATATTATACAAACCACTTTGTTCACATAATAGTCGTTAAAATTAATTACTTTCTTAAATGATATAAAAATCATTACAAGTCAGTGTGCAACAATTCCATTAGTATTAAAGTTAGATGGTACAATTAAGAACCAACTAACAAAAGTGTAAACGTGTTTAAAGAAAATTTCAAGTTTTTTTTTTTTAAATTTTCTTAAATAATATAAAAGCAATTACTGAATACTTAGGAACATAGAGACATGAGCGAGACATAAGTAATTTAACTTAAATACAAAAATATTTGTATATATTTATATATTTTTTTGTGGAATAAATTTACACAAACAAAGTTATCCAATATTAATTTAATTTTTACATAATGATAACAAATATTGATTTATTAAAAATTCATAATAATTTAAATTTTTCTAGTACAAAATAATCAGGTGCTCTTGATGTGTATTTTAAAAATTTTGTTCACCATAAATTGGAGTTGAAAAAAAAAAAAACATATATACGTATATCTTCATCATTTCTGGCAATTCAACAAAAATTCATTTCACATAAATAAGAAAACTTGGCAAACGGTCTTTAAAATAAACCGTAAAAGAGACAAACGTATTAAAAATCACTAAAAACAGCTTATTTGGCTTTTACAGAAAATATCAAGAACCAAAAAAAAAAATAAAAAATATTTTAATGTCGTATTGTTTTTTATGTTGGAAAATAAAAGATAAATTTGTGAAAAAGTTTTTCTTTAAAGGAAACGGTAGCAATGCAATGAAATCCTGCATGTAAACTATGTACAAGAAGTTATAGCCTGTTCCTCGATTTCGAACGAAAAACTAGTCGAACGAAAGCAAGTCACTCGAATTCGAATCAATTTGGATTTCTCTATTTCGAAAGCCTTCGATCGACTTGACTTACGTGTGTCAATTTTTGTTTCTTACGCATTTAAAAATCACAGCGATGCCAAATCATATATTTGGAGCATTTGTTACAATTTTCTTTAAAAGTACCAAAAATACTACTAAACTGCTTAAAGATAAAAACAACCCAGTTAAACAGTGATCAGCTGTATATAACAAATGAAATAAAAAAATAACAATAAACAAATTAATTTTAATTTGAGAATGTGTTTATTTGTAAAAATTTTTGTTATCGATTGGTTGTGGGTGAGATTGTTAATCGGAAAGCTTTTCATTTGCCTGTTGCTCTTGTTTGTTCTGTGCGGTCACTGCTACAGTCGTGTTAGCTCTTGTAAAATAAAAGTTGTAAAATAAAAAATTTAAATATGAGCTGCTTGGGGCAAACGTAAGCAGCTTCGGCTGGTCCATTGTTGATTTTTTAAACTAAAATTTAAAATTCTTAATAAACTATAAATAATTGTATTATTTTGTACTTACCTTTTGTTATTCATTGCTTTTTTTACTTCATTTTTTTTTTGTTTTTAAAAACATCAAATATATATTTACTCGACAAAAAATAGCAAGTGACTGATTTTGACATTTGCGTTCGCGCTGTTCGAAATAGAGAAACCAAATTTTGTATGAAAACAGTTACGTTTTCATTCAACTTGTCATTCGAGTCATCGTTCGCATAGAAATAGAGTTAGTGCAACCCAAACCAGTTTTCTTTCGCCTAGAAAGCGAACGAACGTGTTCTTTCGAAATAGAGGAGCAGGCTATTAATCAATTGAAAATTTGTGAAAATGTGGCAACTAGATATAAATTTGAGGTATTTTCTATTCTATTGAGTTCTTGGAAAATGTTTTAAAATATTTTAATTTAAATAGAATTATGTAAAATCAAAAAAATTTGTAGTCTAAATTAACTAAAAATGTAATTTAAATAAATCAAAAATTCACTTAGAAACCAGTTTACTAAATTTTCATTGAAATCAAAAGTCATTTATTTTTTTGAATATTACTAAATTAACTTACAGTATCCGAATATAATAAATAATTTTTTATTTATTTTAACTATCATAAAACCAACTACAAAACTGTAGAAACAAATGATATTTGTTTTATTTATTTTTTTAACTACAAAATCCATAAAAATAAATGATATTTATTATTTATTTTTTAAATATCATAAAAATTAACTACAAAGTTTGTAAATATAAATTACTTTTTATTTATTTTGTTTATTTTAATCGTCAGACAATTAACTATAAAAAATAAAAAACATTTTTTTGTGTAACAAATTATTTTAAATGAAAATATTAACTGTAACAGAAAAACCGTATTTATATGAAATTTATTATTTAATTTGCGAAACGCTGGAGCACTTTCTCTGCCACTGTCAGGCATTTGCAGAATGAAGATCCAGGCACCTCGGAGGCGATTTTATATCGGACCTGGAATACCTAAAGAACGTCGACTGGAAAACTTTGAGGAGTTACGTCCGGGAAACCAGGTTTCTGAAAACCAGACGTTAACAATCTCCATGTTCTTAAGGAGCGCACAACAGGCCCAGCAGAGGCCTAGGTGTATATCGTAGCGATATGAGGTTGCATTTCGATGCTTCATCCTTCTTTCGACCTAACCTAACCTTATTTAATTTAATAAGAAACGTTTGAAAAATATATATCTTTGTATTTTAACTATTTAAACATTTAAAAACGAATGTACGGATAAGTTTTTAAATAAACTGCAGTCAGTTACTGTAAAAATACTTTGAGTGTATATTTCATGCATGTTTTTTTATTATAAACAAAATATTAATGGACCAAAATTACTCAAATAAATTTTCTTTTTTGTAATCGCCACATCGTTAAACATTCTTAAGTTTTGTTTTTTTTTTCACCACTATCACAAAATTTAAATGCTGGGAACGAACTGAAGACATCGTCAAATTTTATCCCGTATTCCGTACATTTATATGCATCATTTGATTGATACTACATAATTTGTTTTTAACGGGACACTATTCTGTGTGCAATAAATTCTTACAGCGGTAATTATAAAAATTTTAAACAACATTTCAAATCAGTTTTAAGCAAAATTTGCTAAAATTGTATTCCTAAACGAATTTTTAGCATAAAATACCTTTTTAAACCTTGTGTAAATAAACGAATTTTAAAATTGGTTCGACTCTATTTTAAACCTATTTTAAAATGACATTTTTGCTTTGTGTTTATTTTTATTTTAAAGATTTTTGCAAAAAATTGTCTTTTAATCAAAAGAAGTTATTTGTTTTTGTTTAATAAATAATGAACATTGGTAAGAACTATTTTTATTTGAAAAATGTGATATTTTTTTAATTGTATTTTGCTTATAATAGAAACTATTGCCCAAATTTAAAAAAATCGTCAAACGAAAATTTACAAAAAGAGGAGCGACCCGTTTTGATTCCGGATAAAGAATTTAAGCAGAATTAATAATATTATTTGATATTAATTATTGAAAGTAAACTTGTGGTGTGCTGTTTAATCAAAACAAAGAAAACAAACCTGGTTATTTGAATACTTTTTTATCTACAATAAAATCATTATCTACCCATGTAAAAATCGAAATGTATATGAGCATACATGATCATACATGTGCCTTTATATGATCATACATGGGCATACATGGTCATATACGTCCATACATTGTTCAATATATGACCATACATGATCTTATATATGATCATATATCTTCGGATCTGAAATTTGAGGGTATATGGACGTATATGATCTTATACGAGCATGCATGAATAATATATGAGCATGTATGATAATATATGCACATATATCACCATATACCCTCAAATTTCGGATCCGAAGATATATGACCATATATGAGATCATGTATGGACGTATATGACCATGTATGCCCATGTATGATCATATACAAGCCCATGTATGATCATGTATGTTCATATATATTTCGATTTTTACATGGGTATGTAACACTTTTACTGGGCATTTTGTCTTGACTCTTTTTCCTTTTTTTAATTAATAAACAAGTTTTCATAAATTTTTTATTTTATAGAAACAATATTTTTCAGAAAAACGACAAAAAAATACATAGAAATGAGTACCGTATGGTTTAGCAATCATTGATTTGTATCATTACGATTAATGTGACAAATAAAAAAATACAGTGTTGCCATCCTCAAGTTAAAAAAACATTAAATCGTTTATTACTTAAAATACTGATTATGAATACTAATTTTTAATAAACCTTTTTAGGCTTAAAATGTTTTTTAACTAATATGTATTTGAAACTTGAATTAAGTTTTTTTTTTTTTGAATACCGCTGTTAGAAATAAATAATTATATTTTTAAAAAAAATATAATAAAATATTATAAATTTGTTTGTAGAACTTCATATGATTTTGGATAATTTTTGATAATTTTTGACCAACAGCTGTGTAATTTTTAGATATACTGGTGGCAAAACTGAATTATATTGAAATACTAAAGTAGGTGCTCTTATTCTTCCACAGCGGGCATCTCATTCTAACTGATATATTCCCTGTCACCGTTGATAGCAGCTACTGAAAAGTTTGACTTCATGTAAAAATTTCAAAGTTTCTTATCCAGAAAAAAAAAATTATTTTACTACAATTTTGTTTCTATATCAAACCATTGATCTCGATATGGGAGTTTCATCGTTGAACATTTTTTTTTAAATTTCCCAACTTCGATATTTGTTGCATTAAATTATTTGCCGTCTGTCAGAATATAAAAATTCCGTATACTTTTTGAATTTGTTGTATGTAAAAACTTAATCCTAATCATCTTTAGTAGTTGAGAGAATTGCTAGAAATGCATTTTGATTTCATTTTTCAATTTAGTTACATTCTTTTTTGTTGATTTAAACCAATTTACTTTGTATGCATTAGTATAACAATATTAAGTGTTTGTTATGTACTTCTATTTAGACTCGAAGTAAAATGTTGGTGCTGAGAATAGAAATATATTTATTTAGAACACTTGAGATAATTTTTTAATTACAACCCAAATTTGGTTTAGAGAAGCCAACTATCAGTAGCAGCAACTTACTACTCGCTTTAGACCAATATCAAATGAAACATTAAAACTTTTTTTTGGTGTAACAAATTCGTAAAAACTTAGTTTTATATGAAGTGATAATATATTCAAATCGGTCTTACCCCAGATTTAGTCCATTTTTATCTGAAAGAACCCAGGAAAACTTTGGTAATAGGTGCGATAAACTCATGCATTACCTTGTAATGTGTACTCCTAACCTATATCATTATTTTTCAATATAAAGTAATAAGTTACCGACAATTGGATACATAATGCATTACTTTGTGGTGTGTACACCTTCAGCAATATTATGAAATATAAGGTAATAAATTACCAATGGTTGGTTAAATAGTGCATTACTTTAAATTGTATACACCATACCTTTAGCATTATTTTGAAACATAAAGTAATAAGCTACCGATAGTTGGTTACGTAATGCATTATAATTTAACATAAAATAATGACTCTTAGCACTGATAAATTAATTAAAATCATATGTAGCATAAAAATCAATATGTGATAAATAATTTGTATTCCATCCCATCTATATTAGAGAAAACAAGTAACAGCGGCTAAATTCGGCTATGCGGAATCTTATATACCCTTCACCATGGTTGGGAAAAAACTGAAGTTTATATATGGACATATATGGAATGGACAGATTTATATACGGACGCCTTTAAGAGGAAATTAACCAATTAGTTTGGTGATAAAACTTGGACTCGGGAAGATTTATGGTTCCACAAAATAGGTATTTAAAAAAAATTATGTTTTGGGCATAACTTTTTTGTATCTCAACCGATATTTCCGAGTTTTCAGCAAATATGTTATACTAAAGATTTTCGATCTTATGCTATATAAGACGTATCCATAGCTCTAAAATAGTGTTTGTTGTTTGTGTATAAAAGGTGAAGAGTTGAAAGAAAAGAATTTCAACAAATCGTTAAAAGAAATCACTAGAACTGCATGTGTTTTATTTCTACAAATACTTTTGATTTAGTTGGCAAATTTGCATTTGGGATTTTATTTCGCTTTTTTATTAAAAATATTTTTAATTTCTTTAGCTTAATTTTAAAAATTTGAAGGAAAATAGTTTATAATTTTTTTTTTATAAATTATTATAAGTTATGACCTAAAATAGTTGCACTCAAAGGAAATTATGTATAAAATTTTCTTAATATATGAGAAATAAAATGGTTTAAAAATCTTTTTATTAATTCTTTTAAATCGGAGCAAAAAATAGAAATAAAAACGTTTGTATTTTGTTTGTATCAGAGGGTTTTTATAAAAATTTTGATATTTTTAGCCTATTTGTGGATTATTTAATTATTAATATAAAATTTTATATAAATCAATTATTAAATATTAAAAAAAAAAAACAAAAAGAAACTAAAAAAAAGTCTTAAGAAAATAATAAAAAAATGTACAAAAAAAAAATGAATTGACCGGGATTCGAACCCGCGGCCTTAGAGAAAAAAGAATTTGTGACATAGCGTCTAGACAACTGAGCTATTGAAGCTCACATAAAATCATCGTCAATAGAGGTACATATATAAAAGTCTTCGTTCATTAGAGATTTGTTTAGTTTTTATTTAAATGACAAATCTTTGTATGTGTGTTGTTTGTGTATAAAAAAAAGGTGGAGATGAAAGAAAAGAATTTTAACAAATGGATGAGTTTGTTATGCGTAAAATTCTACATACATATTAAACAAAGGGATTTTACCGAAAAAATTAGAGGTAGTCCTGGTTTTTTGCTAATATCTCAGCCATTTATTAACCGATCTGCCTGATTTTAATTTAAAGCAAACAGAAATGGATCACATGTAACAGAAATAAAAAACAATCAAGTCCTCATCATGTCTGGTTCTTCGGAAAACCAATTTCAACACACAGACGGACAGACGGACATCGTTAAATCAACTTCGCTCTTCATAAGGACCCAGAATATAAATACTTTATATGGTCTAAGATCAATACTGTAGAAATTACAAACGAAATGACAAACTTATATATACCACCTGTGGTGAAGGGTATAAAAATCTTAGCAAAAAGTACAAAGCGTCGGCAGAATAACGGCACAAAATTGCTCATGACCGAGCTTATATTAAATTCTTTTGATTTAACTATTTAATTTGTTAAAATTTATTTAATTTTTTCATGTTTTTTTTGATTTTTTATTTTTTTTTTGTGTCGCCTCTTTTATAATTGTCAAATTAAAATGACAGCTAAGTTTTATGTTATAGCAATAATTGATAACGAATATTGCCGGAGAATTATTGCAACATAAATTGCCGGCAATAAATATTTCCGAAATCGAGTAATGCATACAAGATATAAGATAATTTGACGTTTGCTGCAATATATGTCCACAAATTTGTCTCCATTCTAGACTTCGGGAAGTGCATTTATTTATATTGCAATCTACTGTAAAATCTAAAAACTACTGCCATCTATTGATAACAAGCATTTTTAGTTTCAGAAACTCTAGCAATCGTGTTTTTATTAGTTTGTATTTCTGTAGAAAAGCCTAAATTGGTTAAAGTTAAAAAATTAAAAGTCAAAGTAACTAATTATTGTTAACCTCTTCGTAATCATTTAGGTAACCAATTTTTTTTTTCTTCCTATCTGCAAAAGGGTTACCCATTACTTTTCATTTTAATAATAAGCATAATTGTAAGCATAATTGTAAGAATGAACTCATTACTTTGAGGCTCATCAATGAAGCAAGATATAAAGTAATCCATCCATGGCTATACATTACTTTACCCATTATTTGGTAATGTGTGGTTTTGCTGGAAACAAATATACACAGACATAATTTACAGTTGATTTAGCTAATGCAAATTTTCGTTGAATTAATAAAAAAACCTTTGATCACAACGCAAAATTTTTAAGCATTATTTTTAATTATTTTAAGTAAAGAAAATCACTCCACCCACCTCCCCGGTATTTGCTTAAATTAACTTTATCGGCAATATCTTTTGGAGTTCGATTGTACAAAATGTTTGACGCCAGATGATAGTTTCTCAATTAACAAAAAAAATATATAATTTTAATACTCTTTAGAATAACAAAAAAATACATTTTCACAAATTGGACACGTTTTTCAATTTATTTTTTGTTAAGAAATTTTACATATTTCATCACCTAAATTGGATTTTTTTCAAGATTTTTTTAAATTCTTTAACAAATACCACAAATAGGTTCTTTATGTTTACCGATAATAACAATAAAAACATTTATAATAAAAGTGAATACTTTCTTGAATTGTACAAACAATTTTTTTTTTCTACAGAAAATCGTTCTTTCTATAAACAAATATAAGGAAAACTATAAAGTTTTGTTCCTTCTATTGTTGAAATTGTATATTTCGTTATTGTTTTGTAATACACTGTGCAACAAATTTGGGGTCATCACCTTCAGCCTTGATGGTTCTAAAGTGGAATGAATGTGAACTATTGCTAGATTAAAACATGCCAAAGGCTTTGGAAAAAATCTGGAATTTTACATATCTGTCTGTTTTAAGGACGATAACGGGACAAAGATGAAAAGTAAGTTCCTAAACTTTTATTTACATTGAACAGTTAAGATGTTCAAAATTATATAAATCGGTTGAGCAGTTCAGAAGTTATGGTGGAAATATTAGAACAACTTGAAAATTTCCATACAAAAAAATGGAACATTTTTACAGTCGCATTCTATATGTAGATTTTAATGGTGTCCTTTCTTTTTTACTCACAACTGTTCAAATGCTGTACTGCTGAACCAATTGTACTAATTTTTAACACTTAACTTCTAAAGAGAATAACAAAAAATCTGGACAAAAAGAGAACCTATTTTTCCTCTTCGGCCCCGTGGTCAAGATTAAAACAAATGCTTTGCCAAGGAGAATACCAAGAACCTACAGCCTTCTACATTAATTTTCCATTGGAATAATTGAGGTTACAAATTCTTGTTGCTCAGTGTTATAAGTATTTTATGGTACATATAATTTTGTTCTGTTTGTAATAGTAACAATTGATATGCAAAACAATTTCTTTCTTCTACCATCTGCAATACAAACATACTTATATTTGAAGATAAATTTCAACAATAAAATAACGGCACCAAAACTTTAGTATTATACAAAAAAAAGATGTTAAAATAAAATTTGTAAAATTGATTTTAATTAAGTGGATTCTTAAAACACTTCTTTTATGATGTAAAAAATATACGTGTGTAATATTGTTAGGTAGGTATCTAAGCTGTTGTTGCCACGTTTTTAATATTATTCGTCTGTTGCCTCTTCACCACCACGATTAATTCTTCAGCAAAATATTCCTTAATTTCCAAAAAAAAAAAAAGAATATTTTATGAAGAGCAATCAAAATAATCATACTTTTGAGGATGCTAAAAACATAGAAATAAAAATACAAAACAAATTTTCTAATAAATTTCACGGGTTGGTAAAATACCTTTCATACTAATGTGATAAAAAAAATACGATTATTACACTATATAAAATAAAGGGTGGTTAAATTTTAAGGGCCGATGTTGTTTTGAAATAAAACACAAATTATTTAGGAGATTATTGTCATTTCCTTTTATTATGATAATATGGTATGGTTCAATTATGTATGGAACAAAATATCGGCCAAATGGCCGCCGCGACCTCGGCGGAACACCTCCATCCGATGGTCCAAATTTTCGATGACGCTGAGGCATAATTGAGGTTCTATGCCGTTAATGTGCCAAATTATCTCATCCTTTTGCTCTTGAATTGTTGCTGGCTTATCGATGTACACCTTTCCTTTTAAATAACCCCAACGAAAGAAGTCCAATGGTGTCAAATCACATGATCTTAGCGGCTAATTGATATCGCCACCACGTGAGATAAAACGGCCATTGAATTTTTCGCGCAAAAGAGCCATTGTTTCGTTAACTGTGTGGCAAGTGGCACCGTTCTGTTGAATCCACATATCATGCACATCCATATCTTCCAATTGGGGCCATATATTTTCAGCAGCAATATTTTCTGCACTACCAGCTGTACGAGCATGCACTGGTCAAATTTTTGCACGATTTTTCCGACTGTACGCACATTTGGACGATTAAATTAACCTAAAGTGCACGATATGCATTTTGATTTGAACGCCCATTTTCATAATAAGCCTGAATAACTTTAACGCGTTGCTCGATTGTGTATCTTTCCATGGTTCAAATTGAGTTAGTCTGAAATTGAGAAATGTTAAATGAAATGCAGAAAAAAATTGACGTTTAGGTGTGGTTCACATTCACATTTAACCACCTCTATTTCTATGTTATCACATAAATATTCCTGAAGTAATTCAGTAGTAGGATTCCGTATTTTTAAACACGAAAATTCGGTAGTTACATTGTCAAAATTCGATAATAAACAACGAAATACTTAAAAGTTATTCTCTAAAAATATCATTAACTTAACTATAGAAATTTTTTAAAAGTTTTGTCTTTACTTTATAATTTTTCAAAGCAAAAAATTTTAAATTAACAACTTTTGTCGGTATTTCGTATCAATACTTTCAAAAAATACAGAATAGCTTTTTCGCTAATTCAACCGACAATCATATTTAGTTAACAAAATCAGTAAAATCGTGAAGAAAGTTAGAGAATTGCACTACAGAAATAAAATTATAGCAAATAATTTATTTTATAAAAATTCTAATATGGCTTGTCCGCATTCCCATCCCTGGGTATATATATATGTATGTACACTTAAATAAAAAATCTGTAAAAGTTACAGAAAAGTTAAGGCAACAGATCGTTTAGGTAATTTAAGCAAAACGAGTTTGTAATTTTAGTTAAGTGAAAGTAGTAAAAAAAATATAGTAAAACCCTACAAAAATTAGGGAATCGATTTGCTAATATTTTTTTAATAAATAATTGGCATATTAATTTTTCTATGATAAAAAATCATGTTGGTCAAAGTTCTCATTGTGGACTGGGAATTATGACCGAAAAATCTCATTACCGGGGCTACTAAATATATAGAATTTTTGTCTGATCGTTTCGGTCGGGCTCCGGGCGCATCTCCACCCGGAGTCCAATGCGTTCCATTGTGAATCCCTCCAGTATGGAGGAAGAGAAGTAAAGAAGAAAATAGCTGACAGGTTCGAGAAAGTTAGTAAAAAGAAATAAACATACTACGTAGGACAAGACTCCCCTACAGTCCCCCATCAGAAGTAGCCGTCCTATTTCCCTGACAAACCCTAGTAGATCGGCTGGATTACATCCATTGTCGTGAAATATATCCCCTACCTTCGGTCGGTCCTAAATATTTTTATAAAAACAATATTTTTTCTTATGAATTCAACTGTATAGAGAAAATAGATCTATTGTGACAACAAACATGCTCGAATTTCTCCACGCAGAGAAAATATATGGTTGCAATATGATCGCGGCTATAAAACTATGTTCCCTACTTTTGTTGCAATCACATTATTATTTAATAAATCATATTTTGCAAATAATATGGTCGCTATATTAATTTTTAAAGTTAAAATCTATAATTTTTTTGTTATCATATTATTCTATAATCATATATTATCTGGCTAATCATATTTTACTCTACTAATTACAATCATATTATTATCTGAATTGATAGAGATTATATTCTTAGCAGTCATGGTTATAATTTTGCCAACTATAAGATGGCTTGTTCAAATTTTTTATGAGCCTCATCCTTAAATTAATGCCATTCTTAATAAAGATTTTGTACAAAGAAGAGAGAAAAAGTTGTTTGCAGCCTCAATTCGGTCTACCAGGAAATCAATCCGATCTACCAGGATGTCAACCACTGGGAATATAATTTGATTTGAATTACAATATTATCACTAGGAAAATATGAGGAACATATGATTGTATTCGTTGCATTGTGAAATTGTATTCTTGACTATAGGGATCATATTATGATAATTCAAAAATCATATATATGTTTATGTATAACTATAATATAAAAATATGCTATACATTTTCCTATTATAAACTTATTATTTAAGATCATATTAAATTAAGAGTATGGTTTCAGAACTATTTAATAATATTATTGCTACAATCATAAACACAAAAATATATGATGATCTTCGTATGGGGTCACCCCAACCATATTTTTTTCTGTTCATAATACTGACAAAAATTCTGATAATACAACAAAATTTCGGCTTCAAAATTTATACTTAAAAAACCCGGAAATAAATTTAATTGCAACAACCAAATAATTTGGTTGCTGCCACTAGAGTACTCAAAACCAATACCCGGTTAACCGGTTTTTTAATTTTAAAAAAACGAACCGATTAACAGGTTTTTTCATTTTTGAAAAAAAGTCTAATTTCGTTTTTTTCTTTTAAATTCGAATAAACAGAAAACCGGGTTTTGGTGTCGGTCAACCAGTTTTTTATTTAAATATATATTTTTTATTTTTGCACATACGAGGGCGGATCAATAAGTCCGTGACTTTTCAAACTTCCCTTGTAATTATATAAAATGCAACATTGCTCCCATCAAAAACCACCTGTTAATAGACTACAGTAAAATTTTGAGCAAGTTCCATCACTTACTTTGTGTTTAACAGCTGCTCAAAACAAACATACAAAAATCGAGTGCTCATTACACATTATTTTTTGCTCAAAAAATCGTCAATCAAAACAAGGAAAAGCTTGATAAATACTATAAGGACTCTTCACGATCGACTTCAATGGTAAAAAAGTGGTTTACTGACTTTCGTTGTGGTCGCACAAGTACAAATGACGCTGAACGTTCTGGACGGCCAATTGAGGTCATACACCCGAAAATGTCGAAAAATCCACGATATGGTGTTGGCCAATCGAAGAGTAAAAGTGCGTGAGATTGCCTATGGCATCGGCATTTCATATGGCAGTGTGGTTTCGATTTTAAATGATCAGTTGGATTTAAGTTAGCTATCTGCAAGATCGGCGCCGCGTTGGAGATTATGTTGAATTTTTTTTTTTTTTTGCAACAAAAACTGTGTTTTATTCAAAAAGTCACGGATTTATTGATCCGCCATCGTATTTCCAACTAGTCTAACTAGCGCTGTCAAACGGGACAACATATTCGATAAGTTAAAGTAAAAAAAAAAATTACTTTATAGTCAGTAGTAATACACTTAGAATAGTTTTTAGTTTAAATTAATTGAAAATTTAATTTATAATAAATAAAAAATCGCTTAAAAACTGGTTTACTATTTTTTTTATTTAAATCCACAAAACTTTTAATTTATTTTTAAATGTTAATAAATGATTTGTCATTTATTGTAACTGTCATCAAACTAACCACTAATCCGTAAATATAAACGATATTTCCTTAATTTTTTTTAACTGACAACTAATCAACTGCACAATCCGTAAAAATAAATGATATTTCGCTTATTTAGTTTTTTTCAAAGGCCGTAAAAACTAACTACAAAATCTGTAAAAATAGACGTCTTTTCATTTATTTTTTTGTTTTAATAAAAACAATTTTTCTTACAAATTATTTTAAATTTAAATAATAACTGCAATCTTAAATATGTATTTACATGTAATTTATTATTAAAATAAATGTAAAAAAGGTTTGAAATATATATTTCTTTGTATTTAAGCAACTTGGCGGTATCTCAAAAAAGTCTGTATAATGCAAAATTTTATAATTTACTGTCAAATTATCAATCCTAGTTTTGATTGAAATATGAATTTTCTTAAAATGATTTAGTAAGAAAAGAGTTTATTTTTTTTATAAAAACTTAACATCAATTTGCAAATTTTATAACATTTTTTTGATAAAAAATCGGCTATAAGCTAACCGACAATTTTTCTTGCTAGAGGCAAATTAAAACCGCTAGATATCGCGAGAAAATCATATAAACTTTATCGAATCGAGGAATACTGCAAAGATATATATATATATATATATATATGCATTTCTCATACTTTGAAGACATCTGTATATACAGGCAATAAAGTCCCTATAATATGAGCTGTATCCAGTAAAATGTCTTTAGTTTATACAGTAGATTAATAAAAAGTTTGAGGACGGTCTCCAAAGTAACAAAATGTCTTCATAGTAACTTGTGGAACGAAAAACCGTCCCCGCAACATGTGCTGTGCACATATATGTATATATATATGTGCACAGCTCATGCTGCGGGGACGGTTTTTCGTTCCTCAAGTTACTACGAAGACATTTTGTTACTTTGAGGACCGTCCTCAAACTTCTCATTTATCTACTGTATAAACTGAAGACATTTTACTGGATACAGAGCATATTATAGGGACGTTTTTGGCTGTATATACAGATGTCTTCAAAGAATGCGAAATGAATATATATATATATATATATGTGCATGGCGCATGTTGCTGGGACTGGTTTTCGTTCCACAAGTTACTATGAAGACATTTTGTTTCTTTGGGGACTGTCTTCAAACTTTTCTTTATACTACTGTATACACAAAATACATTTTACTGGATATAAAGCATTTTATAGGGACTTTTTTGGCTGTATATACATATGTCTTCAAAGTATGGGCAATGCATATATATATATATATATATATATATATATATATATATATATATATATATATATGTGCACAGCATATGTTGCGGGGACAGGTTTTCGTTCCACAAGTTACTATGAAGACATTTTGTTACTTTGGGGACTGTCCTTAAACTTTTCGTTATATATATATATATATATATATATATATATATATATATATATATATATATATATATGCATTGCACATACTTTGAAGACATATGAATATACAGCCAAAAAAGACCCTATAATATGCGCTGTATCCAGTAAACTGTCTTTAGTGTACACAGTAGATTAATTAAAAGTTTAAGGACGGTCCTCAAAGTAACAAAATGTCTTTATAGTAACTTGTGGAACGAAAAACCGTCCCCGCAACATGAGCTGTGCACATGCAACATGCGCCGTGAACATATATATATATATATATATATATATATATATATATATATATATATATGTGCACAGCTCATGTTGCGGGGACGAAAAACCGTCCCCGCAACATGCGCCGTGAACATATATATATATATATATATATATATATATATATATATATATTTGGGACACAAATGTGATAAATACTGGTAAATATTTCTTAAAAATATTACCAATCTTTCAAGATATTTGTTTTAATATCGTTTATTGATTTTTTTTTTGGATCCGTTCAAACATTTTTGCGATACCGTTTTATTGTAAAATAAAAACCGCAAATAACCGGTCAACCGGTTTTTTTTGTAAAACCCGAAACCGGTTTTTTAAAAACTGATACAGAAAACGTTTTTTAACGATTTTTTAAAAACCGATACAAAACCCGTTTTTAAAGATTATAAAAAAACCCGATACAAAAACCGGTTTTTTACGGGTTTTCGAATAAACCGAAAACCAGTTTTTTGAAAAGGTTGGTTTTTGAAAACTCTAGCTGCCACCAAACCATTCAATTGGCAAGGCCATCGGTTGTCTCTTTTTAATGTGTGCACAGATTAATTTCAACTGCATAACAGGGAATCAAATTCTTATGCCAGTATTTATTTTACATTATTTAGATTGTAAGTAACAGACCAATTTCATTAAAACTTAAGTTGTTGGTTACGTTATTCTTAAATTATCGTATACATAATATGAAAAATACCTGTAAACAAATAACCCGTCGTTATTGTATTTTATAGAATTCTTATGAAAATTGTTATAGTTTTGAATTTTTTTACAAATAGGAAAATAAAGGACAAACAAGAACTTCAAGTTTTGTACCATATATGAATGTAAGCCCTTAGATAGTACTACTTTAACTCATATAATTCATACATATAATACTAAAATATAAAATAACAATAACCTTAACATTTTTAAGAACAATTCTGTTCTTTATATTGGAGAAGAAACTCAATATGTTACAAAATGTTTAACAATAGAATAAAAATATTTTTTTTTATTTTTGAAATAAGTTTTTGTTTTTAATATGAAACTTTTGACTTTGAAGGTATTAAAAAATTTGAAGTGTATTGAAAGTCAAATAAAATACTTTTGTAGTACTCCAAAATACAATAACTTTTACATATTACAAAAATATGAAATTATTAGTACCAACCTATTTGAAGATATTTTTATAACAAATAATTTCATCCAATACCTAGCAATGTAATAAAACAGGTTTAATGAAGTGTTTTTTTTTTAATATAACAACAAAGCCTGTAAATCTAAACACCCATAAAAATATTTTTTATTAAATATAATTTAATAAAGTGTTTTGCACTTCTTTTCTAAAAATTTCTATTTACCTTTGTAATAATTATAGTTCAGATATAACATTTTATAAAAAATTTTTCTAATATGTTTTTTTCATCTCTTTTTTCAGCTTCATGGTAAGTAATTTATACTGTTACTTAGTACTTTTTATAAATTATCTTATTATTTGAATTCTTTTTTTTTACTAAATATTCTAATTTGAAATTTTTGACATGTCATTTAAATGTCTCGTTAGGTTGTAATCGATTTTCATTTTTCTTTGCTTTTTTTTTTTTTGAAGACATCTTCATTTTTATGTTCCTTATTTAAATTTGTCATTTACGACAGATTATGTTGTTGCGAATCATGTTTTGAATTTTTAATATATTCTTTATATAATAGAGCCAAATTTGTATTACAGAAAATATGTAACTGCTTTTTTTATTATTATGAGATGTTTTGGTATGAGCAAGTAATTGAAGTGAAAATGTATAAAAAATATGTATTAAAATGAAAAATAAAAAAGAATTGTATTTTAAAGTTTTTAAAGTTTGCATAGATTTACGTATTAAAAACGGTTTTATCCAAATATTACAGGTAACTTAAAAAAATAACTTAGAAAATTCAGATAATAAACAGAATTAGAAAATTGTCAATCTATCTTCTAAAATAAATCATAAATAGGACTACTGAGACCTATATATATAAATAACATAATATTTTCTGTTATTCGTGGTGATATGGTTGATAGAGGGTATTGCAATTGAAAAGTTCAATCTTTTTGGCTGACAGAGGGTATTGCAAAGTAAAAAAATATATATAATCTGTGATTTTATTCACGTTTTTTAAACCTATAACAACTATGTATATACGTTTATACTAAATCCAAAAGTATGTATTTCCTTTTTTTAAATTTTCGATTTAAAAATTGGAATATGAAACCAGAAAACTTAAAAAAAATGAAAATAATTCAAATTGGAAATAATTGAATATGAAACCAGAAAAAATTAAAAAAATTAAAATAATTCAAATTGGATATCTGAACTAACTAACTAATGATATTCTGTGGTAAAACGAGCTTAAAATTTTGTGGATGTTTTCATTTACTAGGCTGAATCGGAAGTTGACAATGTATGCATGCAAAGAAAAAATATGGTTGGGGCAATCATATTCGATGGGCATCATATATTTTTGGGATTATGATTGTGCCAACTATAGTCGTCCTATAATATAGTTTTCATATTATGATAATAAAATAACCATAATTTGTTAATAATACGGTTCCTAGAGTTACATTATGATTAGAAACTATGGAAAAGTTCTTTAAATTTAAGAATGATTCTTTAAGAAACGTTTTCCCTAAAGAAAAAATGTTATATTAAGGACTTTTACAAGAAAACATCTTTGATTATATGGACTTTTTTAAATTAAAATACTTAAAAAAAATTTTAAATTCTAAAAATATTTTTTGAATAAAAACATGTAAATATTCTATAGAATTTTTTTAATAGTAATATTCTTAGCCTTGGGAAAATTTTTAAGATTTTTTTTTTTAGATAATCCTTAGAGTCTCAGAATTTTTCTTTTAGAAACAATTCTTACAATCTAAGAATTTTTTAGCATAAGTTTTTTTTAAGAATATATGAATTTTTATCTAAGAAAAAGTTTGCAAAATCTGAAAATTTTACTATAAGGAATAGTCCATAGAATTTCAAAATATTTATATCAGAAAAATTTCTAAAATCAAGTATTTTCTACAAGAAAGTCGTTGTTTTACAAGAAATGAATTAATGAACCTATTTTTTTATTATTTTTGTTGAAAGGAGTCAAAAAATATAAAATCTTTATTACTTGAAACTTTTTGGAAATGAATTCTTTCGACATTAATGTCAGACACATGTTTTATTATACCCTTCACCACAAGTGAAAGGGTATATATAAGTTTGTCATTCCGTTTGTAATTTCTACAATATTGATCTTAGACCCTATAAAGTATATATATATTCTGGGTCCTTATGAAGAGCGAAGTTGATTTAACGATGTCCGTCTGTTCGTCTGTGTGTTGAAATGGGTTTTCCGAAGAACTCAGATATGATGAGGACTTGATTGTTTTTTATTTCTGTTACATGTGATCCATTTCTGTTTGCTATTAAAAATCAGACAGATCGGTTAATAAATGGCTGAGATATTAGCAAAAAACCAGGACTACCTCTAATTTTTCCAGTAAAATCCCTTTGTTTAATATGTATGTAGAATTTTGACCATAACAACACATCCATGTGTTAAAATTCTTTTCTTTCATCTCCACTTTTTATACACAAACAACACACATACAAAGATTTGTCATTTAAATAAAAACTACACAAATCCCTAATGAACGAAGACTTTTATATATGTACCTCTATATGTATTGACGATGATTTTGTGTGAGCTTGAATAGCTCAGTTATCTAGACGCTATGTCACAAATACTTTTTTTCTCTAAGCCCGCGGGGTCCGAGGTTCGAATCTCGGTCAGGTCAATTCACTTTTTTTTGTACATTTTTTTTTATTATTTTCTTAAGACTTTTTATTTTGCTTATTTTTGTTTTTTTTTTATATAATTTTATATAATTAATTTATATAAAATTTTATATTAATAATTAAAATTCGTTTCTTTCATCTCCATCTTTTATACACAAACAACACACATATAAAGATTTGTCATTTAAATAAAAACTAAACAAATCTCTAATGAACGAAGACTTTTATATATGTACCTCTATTGACGATGATTTTCTGTGAGCTTTAATAGCTCAGTTGTCTAGACGCTATGTCACAAATACTTTTTTTCTCTAAGGCCGCGAGTTCGAATCTCGGTCAGGTCAATTCACTTTTTTTTCTTGTACATTTTTTTTTATTATTTTCTTAAGACTTTTTTTTTTTTTTTGCTTATTTTTGTTTTTTTTTTTTACATTTAATAATTAATTTATAAAAAATTTTATATTAATAATTAAATAATCCATAAATAGGCTAAAAACATCAACATTTTTATAAAAACCCTCTGGTACAAACAAAATACAAACGTTTTTATACCTTTCACCACAGGTGGAAGGGTCGCGGGTTCGAATCCCGGTCAATTCACTTTTTTTTTGTACATTTTTTTTATTTTCTTAAGATTTTTTTTTTGTTTTTTTTTTACATTTAATAATTAATTTAAATAAAATTTTATATTAATAATTAAATAATCCATAAATAGGATAAAAACATCAAAATTTGTATAAAAACCCTCTGATACAAACAAAATACAAACGGTTTTATTTCTATTTTTTGCTCCGATTTAAAAGAATTTATAAAAAGATTTTTAAACCATTTTATTTCTCACATATTAAGAAAATTTTATACATAATTTACCTTTGAGTGCAACTATTTTAGGTCATAACTTATAATAATTTATAAAAAAAATTATAAACTATTTTCCTTCAAATTTTTAAAATTAAGCTAAAGAAATTACAAATATTTCTAATAAAAAAGCGAAATAAAATCCCAAATGCAAATTTGCCAGCTAAATCAAACTATTTTGTAGAAATAAAACACATGCAGTTGTAGTGATTTCTTTTAACGGTTTGTTGAAATTCTTTTCTTTCACCTCTTCACCTTTTATACACAAACAACAAACACTATTCTAGAGCTGTATTATGACCTATGGATACGTCTTATATAGCAAAAGATCGAAAATCTTTAGTATAACATATTTGCTGAAAAACTCGGAAATATCAGTTCAGATACAAAAAAGTTATGCCCAAAACATAAATTTTTTTAAAATACCTATTTTCTGGAACCATAAATCTTCCCGAGTCCAAGTTTTATCTCCAAACTAAATGGTTAATTTCCTCTTAAAGGCGTCCGTATATAAATCTGTCCATTTCATATATGTCTATATATAAACTTCAGTTTTTTCCCAACCATGGTGAAGGGTATATAAGATTCGGCATAGCCGAATTTAGCCGCTCTTACTTGTTTGATTTATAATTATTCATTGATTGTTGTTAGCATTTTATAGCTTCATAATTGTCATATTTTTTTCATATTAAAAATTTTTGTTACCACAGTATTGTTAAAGCTAATTATGTTACAATATTTACTACACTCAGAAAAAAAAGTTAGTAGAAAAATTTGTAAACGGTTTTCAATCCCACTTTACTATTTTTGTACTGATTTTTCGTAAAAAAATTATTATTTGGCAAATCTTTTTGCCTAAAATCTTTTTTGAAAAAAATAAATAAAATAAAAAAATGTTGATGCTCGATAAAAAAAATTATGTTTAGTAAATTTTTTTTTGCTGATTTTAGCAAACAGATTTAAAATTCCACTTTACAAAAAGTTTACTAAAATGTAGTAGCGGCAGCTAATGTTTTCTACAAATATCATTGTAGATGTCAGCAGACATGTGTTGCTAAGATTAGCAAAAAATATCGCTGGGCTCAAATTAGCAAAATTTTCCGTAATAATACCAATATTTTCAGTTGTCATTATAGACTTCTTTGGTAAGTGTATAATAATGGTCGTAGCGGCCACATTGATGTTTAGAACCTATTCAAACCCCAATAAATTGATTGTGACAACTATACCCTAATACAGCAAGCATAATATAGTAGCAGTGAACATGTTTCAATCAGGGTTTTTTCTCGACGTGTAAGGTGTTGGTTCAGTAAATCCTGTGTATTGTTTAATTCGGTAAGGTTAATTATTGTTTACTTTATTCACTTTAATTTAAAATCACCATTAGGTAAATTCTTTAGAGGTTTTAGTTGCGTAACTGTTGGATCATTTTTGGCTGGAACAGAAAAATTAAGGCATTATTGTAGTTTAAAAGAGAATTTGTAATTTGTATACATTCCCTCCAATGTTTTATTTATCACGGTATCATTAACGTTGACTGTTTTTTTTTTTTGGCTTCTTTTGTTATTCTAATATAGTCTCTAAGCAAGTATATTGATTGATTTTTTAGTTTGAGTTCTATTTTAGCATGTGTATTGGCTTAAATAAGTTTTAAGAAACTTTTTCTGACGACAGATATTCAACGAAGGAATTGGCTTTTAAACTCAAGCAAAAGTTTTTAAACTGAATAAAAAAAAACTAATTTTGGTCGAAATTTTTGAGAGAGTTATTTAAAAGAAGTTGTTGATACAAAGGCCCAAATGAGTAAACATTTTTTTAATATTTCGCGGAATTATAAAAAATAAATACTTTAAGCATTTAACATAAAATGAACAAATGAAAAAGGATGTTTGATCCACCATTGCAAAGGCAAAAAACTAAAATTATACGACGGTCTATTTAAAATAATAGTCGAATACCAAAAATCTCCCACTTATTACAATATTAAAAAATATCAGCGGTGAGTTATAAATATTCAATAATTTTTTTTAAAATATTTTTCCTTAACAAACTTCTTTTTGCATAAATTTTAATACGAATTTCATAAAAAACATTTTTAAAGTACTCTATAATTATTGTTTTTGTATTCTGTCAAAATCCATTGACTAAATGCTATTTCTTTAGGAATCTCGAAAACGTGTCTTACGGGGCATACTAATAAGCAATCATTTAAATAGCCTTGATATGATAAGTACAGTTGTATAAAGAGTTGTAGGAAACAACTTCGTTTAATATATGTAGAAAAATTAAATTATTAAGTCGATAACTTTATTGTGGTTGATAAAGGGTATTGCATTCATAATTAAATCTTATGGTTGATAGAGAAAGAACAAATATTAAAAAAAGGACTACATACAAATATTGTTTTCCTCAAGAAATTATCAAGAAATTGGTGCATAGAGGGAAGTTGGTTCATAGGGGTTATTGAAAATATGGTCTCGATATATTTTTGAGTTTTTGAAAGTGAAAACATTTTCTCAAAAGTATATAAATTTTTTTTCTGTGAAAAATATCAAGGAGTTTAAAATAAAAATTGTTGTATTTCTATGTTGAATCACCTGGATATAAAATAATTTTTTTTTTTAGTTTTCCTCTCACAAGAATTTTTGTTTTCTATGAAACTAAAAATAGTTAGTGCTAAACTATTGTTTTTTTTTTCAGAAAAGTTACCCAACCTTAATATTGTAAGTTTTTTAAACACAGACTCATAGGTCAAGATTTGGTTGATTAAAAAGCAAAAATCATTTTTACTATTGACATTTATCATAAAATCTGTAAGTCATTTGATACGGTTCATATTATAATATATCTTTGTTGCAATATTTGATCACCTTTCTGCACTTTTAGGTAATTAACAACAGCTTTAGATAATTTTATTTTATTAATAGCAGCGAGTAAGTTATAGAACTAATATTGATGAATTTGTTATATTGTATGACTCTAAATGTCTCGACTTGTAATTAAATTGTACTTAAGTGTGTGTTATTAGCACAAGTAAAGTATAGTATATGCTCGTGCATATTCAGCTCTTAATATTTAGATTATACACAATTTAAAAAAAATGTGTAATTATACATTTACTCCAAACAATTAAAATTCTCTTTTAAGCAAAAAAATAAAAAAAAAATGTGTTCACACAATTTAATGCTGTATAACACTAGATTACAGCCATTTTGGTTCCCTGAATGAAAATGTGGTTTTTCACGTATTCTCATTAAACTTTTTTTATGTATGAGTTTAGATTTTTATTTTCTAAAAATGTTTATACCTTACACCTGTAACGGGTTCGGGGCATTGAGTTTGTGCTGATGTTTGTAAATACCATAAATATCGGACTAAGACTCAACTTGTATTATGACTTAATGATGTCCGAAGAAATATTAACGAACATGAGATTTGAAACAAAATTATACTATAAAGTTTGAAAAAATATTGTGAAGGAGAATATTTTATCAAACATACTTGAGAAACTGTTATGATTTTTGCTAATAGTAATCTTTTTACAAACATGTTAAAAAAAATATTAAGAAGGAGGAAAGTTTCTGAAGCTCTTAAAATTTTTTCAATTAGTAAGCTTTTTATATACTATGTTTGAAAACATGAATAAAAAAGACTTTAGAAATTTTTTTAAAAAAGCCTTTTCTAAAGAATTATTTTACTTTACTTATTTTTTGGTCTATTGGGGTTAAACTGGCTCTAACAAAAATCTTAAAAATAAAATTTTTAAATCATAAACGTCCATAAAAAAATTAAATTTTAATTTAATGTTTTGCTGGTCAAAATACATAAAAAAATTTGTCGCGAATAGTACACAGAAAAATTAAATAAATTATTTTGTTAACTAGTGTAATCAGTTACAAAAAATGAAAATACCTTCAAAGGAAAACAAATTTTGTTTAACTTTATTTTAATGACATATTTAAAATTTATCATCCGTACCAATGAAAAAATTATAATGCATGTACCTTTATTTGTAATTAAATAGCACAAAAGGAACATAAAATATTAAACAAAATTGTTATTAAATAGAGGAATTTGTTTGCAAAAAAAAAAAACTTTTATAGACCGGACACGTTTTAAGATAATGAAACATTTTGTTCCTTCTATCACAAATTTGCCCTAAACGAATGGTCTTATTAACTGAGCTTTACAGTAAAATATTTTACAAAAATTTATTTTATTTTTAACCCTTAAATCGGCCTATGTTTTAATGCAATAAAATTTATGCCGGTGTTTGGCACAAAAAATAAACACTAAATTGTTTTAGTCTCACAAAAAAAAAGTCTGTAATGGCAACTGAAAATTTTGTTGTTATTACGGGAAATTTTGCTAATTAGAGCCCAGCGGTATTTTTTGATAATCTTAGCAACACATGTCTGCTGAAGTATTGTACAATGAAATTTGTAGAAAAAATTAGCTGCCGCTTCTAATTTTAGTAAACTTCTTGTAAGATAGAATTTAAAATCTGTTTTTTAAAATCAGAAAAATAAATACTAAATATTGTTTTTTTATCGAGCTTGATGCTCGATTTTATGTCTTATTTATTTTTTTCAAAAAATATTTTAGACAAAATTAAAAAAAAATCGAAGGCTTTAAAATTTTAAAAACATAAACGAATTTATTATTTTGTTTTAATTTAGTAATTCCTGCTTAGTCAATTTTTTGTTTGCTTAAAGGTCAAATTTTTATTGTTAATTTTTAAGTACAAAACTTTTAGTGCTATTTTAAGTGAATGTCCTATTTTTAGACATGAGTCGGAATATTCACTTCCGATCCCATTTTTTAATCTATGTAACATTTTAAGGCAATTTAAGTTTGAAGCTCTAAGTTTTAATTAGAAATAACATTTCCCTCAATATCCACTTTTTTAAAATTAGTAAATAAAGGGTGTCCCAAGAAGGACGCAATTTTTAAATTTTAAATAAAACACAGATATTTAAAAAAAAATCGTGAAACTTTATTATATCGTAAAGTAGACAGAATGAGGTTATGTATGGAACAATATATCGTGCAGATGGCCGCCGCGGCTTTGCTGGCATGCACGCGATCTTTTAATGAAATTTTCAATGACCGTTTTGCATGAATGCTGCGGTATTTCATTAATGCAGCGTCCAATTTCCTCTTTTAAGGCTTGAGTCGTCGTCGGCTTATTCGCGTAAACCATCCACTTCAAAAAACCCCAAAGAAAAAAATCTAATGGTGTTAAATCGCACGATCTAGGCGGCCAATTCTGATCTCCAAAACGCGAAATAACACGACCGGGAAATGACTGATGCAGCAATTGAATTGTTTCTCTGGCTGTATGACATGTGGCGCCGTCTTGTTGGAACCACATGCCCTCCACATTCATTTCTTCAATTCTAGGCAAGAAAAAACTGGTTATCATATCACGATACCGAACACCATTGACTGTTTGCGCTTGACCTGCCTCATTTTCATAAAAAAAGG
Organism: Eustalomyia histrio; assembly: GCA_949748255.1. Classification (NCBI taxonomy): domain Eukaryota; kingdom Metazoa; phylum Arthropoda; class Insecta; order Diptera; family Anthomyiidae; genus Eustalomyia; species Eustalomyia histrio. Next base: position 25,510,399 of record OX456523.1, read on the forward strand.
TCCAATGATTCCTCCAGCCCAAAAACCACACCACACAGTGACACGTTGAGGATGCATTTGCTTCTCGTGAATCACTCGAGGATTTTCCTCACCCCAAATGCGGCAATTCTGCCCATTGACGAAGCCATCAAGATGAAATTGGGCCTCGTCACTGAAGATGATTTTATCGGCAAAATCAGCATTTTCATGTTGTCTCTCCAATACCCAATTAACGAACTCCCTTCGCTGTCCATGGTCAGCTGGCTTTAGTTCCTGAGTCAATTGAACTTTGTATGCATGAAGATGCAAATCTTTCGTCAAAATTCGCTGCAGAGTGGATTTGGAGACACCAATTTGCTGAGCTCGGTATCGAATTGAGGTGGATGAAGTTTGAGCGACATCATCACGTACAGCTGCGACATTTTCGGTCGATCGACCTGGTCGATGGCGCGTTGTTGTCTTTACATCACTAACAGACCCAGTTTCGGCAAATTTATCCATTAATCTCTTTACAGTTGACTCTTTTGGAGCATTATTGTGACCCCAAATTGATCGCAATTTGCGAACTGTAGCCGCAAAACTTTCACCATTTTGGTAAAACAATTTCACAATGAGAATGCGTTGTTCATTCGTGTAGCGCTCCATTTTTACTAACCTCGTACCTTCTACTAGCAAACAATAACAATTGTTCAAATGTCAAACAATGACACTTTGAATGTTGCCAGATTTAAAAATTGCGTTCTTCTTGGGACACCCTTTAGTAAAGTGGGTAACTTGTTTTTATGAGTGTATAAATTGCTGACATTGTCTACTTTAAGCGATTTGGTCCAAAATGGGTATAAAGTGAATTTCGAGAACTAATTTATAAACACATCGGCTGATAAGTTCGCAATCTGATGAATAAAACACAACTTTTTTAGTTTAATTCGCTTTTCGCATCAACATAATCCCCCTCAATACCTTTCTTGTAGATCGATATATTTTTGGCCTCAATATAGGGGTTTGTTTTGATGATCACCTCATTCCAGCCAAATCTCTTTCCGGCGAGCAACTTTTATTTTTCAATTTGGATTCGTGCTGATTGTCAACGAAATTTAGTCAATATTAATATTTTTAAAAATTGGAGTGAATTCAAAGTTACATTATCGCTCTTACCTATCAACGTTAACTTTTAAAACAAATATACATCGAACCGATTAAAGTTTAAAAATATTTTAAACAGTTAATGTTTATCATATTCGCAAAAATTTTTAAAATTAACGCGAATAAGTTTGAAAATTTATTATGCATGTATAAACCTTAAGTTTTCAGCGTTGATTGATAATTCTCCATGTTTAAATTGCGGATTGAAAGAATTTTAAATTTTTTATGGGTTAACAGTTAAAGTTAAGGTGAAGATATTGCTTTTTTATTTTTTACGAAAGTTTAATTTACGATTTTTCGCTTCCAAAGCCGATTAGTGCACACGAAAGATTTCTTTGAAAAAATCACTTGGTGAATTAAGTTTTCTATTGAAATAGTGTAATTTCCCAATAAAAAATCCTTATTTGACACATTCCTTGGCAATTTCATGAACCCCGCTTGAATGCAATCTTGCCGGTTAGAGGGTTAAATCTTGTTTTTTTTTATCCCAAAAGAAATATTTTATAAAAACTTTAAAAGCGTTAGGTACCGGAATAAGAACATAAAAACTTTTAACATTACAAATATGCAGCAATAACAGAAAAGGTGAAAATAGTTTTCTTTCTTTTTGCATTAAAATTAAGATGAACACTTGTATGGCAAATCTGTTCCCAGCAAAACCTTGGTATTAGATTGGGGTACATTGCCATTACCATTAACACATAACTTTGTCATTATCAATGATGATAACATATTAATGCCAATGACATCGTCAAGTTAAAATATTGACATACTCAAGCTCTCTTGGTTTCCTATTAGAAAATTGTAAGTTTTGCTGGGTTTGTAACAGAGTACTATAAATGCTTCTAAAAATACAGGTTGCGCCATATTTTATGTTGATATGTAAATATTGAAAAACTTAAAAACCTCATTTCCATACGTGTGATATTTTTATTTGATTTCGCCCTTTTTAATACATTTGAATTGTTTTTTGCGCAACATCAATCAAATGGCCGCCTCCATTGGCCATTTTCTAAAATTTTTTTAGCTTGTCAATGGTAAAAGAGACTTGTTGACGTACATTTTGCTAACCGCACAAAAAGAATTCCGGAGCGATCAGATCTGCAGATTAGGGTGGCCAGTCAATGTCGCATTCAGGGAATTTTAGATGCATAAACTGCATTGTTTGATTTGCAGTTTGGCATGATGCACCATCTTATTAAAACCAGTAACTGGGCACACATAATGAGCCAAACGTCCACCGATATTGTTTCCCATCAACAAAAACTTCTCTGAATAAAAATGGCCCAATAATTATTTTGGCGCAAATACCGGCTCAAACAGTAACTTTTTTTCTAGACCTTGTATGGATTATCCGTTCCCCAAATGCGCCACAGACTGTGAAATGGGCCATGACACAATTTAATGACTATTTTCAATGTACAGCATTACTGTATCGGTACGTTGTTTTGCTTCTAAGCGATACATAGCAAAAATTGTATTGGGACGTCTCAAAAAGTGTGTCAATCGATTAACAAATGTCAAAGTTGTTAAACGTTGCCATGCCGACATAAATGATGACCCACCCTGTATATTTTATCATGTTAGTAGAACAAAAAAACTTATATCGACATAAAATTTTTCGAAGATGTAGTCAGTGAATGTTTAGAATACGCATATTTCTGTCTGAGGCTTTGAGCCAATTTACACGATGCTCCTTTTGCATAATTTTACCGCATGCATGTCTTGTTTGTGGCATCCTGCCTTCTCTTCCCAGTTCGCTTACATGCAACAAAAAAAGCGTTGTGTAAATTGGCTTTTACATATCTAAAATTTGTACCCCAAATTAAGTTATTTTGAAATTTCGTTAATTTCCGTTTGGCAAAATAACTCATTTCTGCTGTAATATCAGAAGTTTTTTCTACAGGGATTTTTTATGAAAAAAAACTAGAAAAAATTAAAAATTATTATTTTTTTTTTAATTTTTTTTTTCTTTTTTTTCATTTTTTAAAAATTTGAAATTCTCTTTTCACTTACCAACCTATTTACTCACTTTTTTACGTTTATTTGTGATGTCCAATAAGTAATAGGAATTTATTATTTGGTTGGCTCTCGTAAGCGAGTGTTTTTGAACATCGCGAACAAAAGTAATTAAGCAAGTAAATAGGCTGGTAAGTAGCTGAAAACCTGTTTTTTATGGGAATAGTTACGAGGGCGATCCCAAAATTATCCGACCAAAGAAAGAAAATATAAAAAATTTCGGAAAAACACTTCTACATTTCTCAACATAATATATTTTTTTCTTTAGCTCGAAACACTTTTGCCAGCGATATTCAATAGCTTTGATATTCTCCCAGCAAAAACATGGTATCAACTATTTACCTGCCATTTACTCGCTTAATAACTTTTATTCGTAAGCGAGAGGGCAATAACTACTCATTACTTTGTGTTTTTTGCAAGTGAGAAAATAATGACCACCCATTACTTCTGGGACATCGCGAACAAAAGTAATTAAGCTAGTAAACAGTCTGGCTTTTTATAGTAAGAAGTGTCTAGTTCCTTAAAATAGACAGCAACCGCAAATCTTATACCACCAAACAATTTTTTCTAGTTTGTAAATAGAAAATAATCCCAGAGGAGATAAATTTAACAAATAAGAAGCGTGATGAAGCAATTCGAACTTCAATTCTTTGATTTTGGCCATTTTGTTCAATGTGACCAATTTTGTCCATGCTTACAAGTTCAGTGAGATAGTTTACTTTTGTTGGGTCCAAAAAAAATCTAAGCAACATAGCGCCTTGAAACTTTAAACATATATCTTGTAAGGTTGCCACTTTCCCCTAAAGAAATTTTTTCCAAGTACTACCGCCATCTCTACGTCAGAGGGTCAATTCTCGTTCTGTGATAATGTGAAGTGAAAAAAAACTTTTCATTTTCGTTTTCATAAGCACTTTTCACTCGAACTTTTCACAAAACCATAAATTGCGATTCTCGTATGTATTATGAAAAAAATGTTTCATTGGCACTGTACCCATGAAAATTTTGTAACTGTGTTATCCAACATTTAAAGCAAATGTCAAAACAGAGAAAAACGTAAACAAAAGCGAATTAAGTTCGTAAAATTTATTTTAAATAATTATATAAAAATATATGGATTAATTGTATTATTGGATATTACTCAAAAAATTCCGGATGAACAAAGGCAAGACAATGATGTTACAAGCATTTCATTGCAGTAAATAATTTAATAATTTATAGGAATTTTTTGAGAGTGCTGAGACGCATAATTCGTGCTGACCACAATCCATTCGAGATGACAACCGACAAGCACTTCATGGATTTATGTCGGCTTACTTTAAGTGAACTATATTTGGTGCGCGTATGAAGTCTAATATTACTTAAAGAAAAAAAAATTTCATAAAGAATATAAATAAACTATAAATAAATATGCCATACTTTTGCCATTTTTCACTGTCCTTTTGGGTCCCACTAAACTGTTAAGGCTCGCCGCTAATTCGTTAAATTTTTCGTCTCTAAATTTGGCACCATCTGCAGTTACAAATCTGTAAATATGGGATTAACAAAAGTGTGATTATGGCAATTAGACTACTTACTTATCGTTTGCAATGTCCACATGCTTTTCTTAATAATTAATTAAATACTCCTTTTGGCTTTCGCTGGCACGTTTTCCTCTTACAATCTTCTCCATGTTTATTTCACTTATAAATAGGCTGTGTAAACAATTTTTTCATATGAAAATATTTTGACAGTTGTTTGCACTGTTACACAAAACAAGAATCGCCAGTGCTGTGCAATCGTGAAAAAATCTTGTTTCGTTCCACTTTTTTTTCATATGAAAACGTTTTGATATTTCTTTACATTTTTTCACAGAACGCGAATCAAAAGTACTATGAAATCGTGAAAAAACTTTTCATTTCACCGTTTCACAGAATGAGAATTGACCCTCAGGTCGGCTAATTTTTGGACCGCTCCTGTATACCCTAATGTACTATAGTTGGACCTAGTGCCATATAATAACATAAATAAACTAATTGTTGAGAGGCAATTTTTTAAGAGATGGTATGAGTTTATATTTTTAAATGAAATGCAATTCTCTATTATTATTTTATAATACAAGCTTTTAAAATTTGTTAGAAAGTTCCCTGTGGAAAAAGAGGGGTCAGTTAAATTGCGAGCACCTACCCTGTGACTAACTAAAACATGACGGGTCTTAAAGGAACTAACCCGTGACTGGTAAAAATGGGGCAAGTCTGGTAGTACATTCCCTGTGGCCTGTCCTGTTACCGGTGAAATCTTAAAGTAACTGTCCCGTGAATAATACAAACAGATGCATTCTGAAAGTACCTGTTCTGTAACTGGTGAGAATACAACAGCACCAGAGTATATCAGTAAAATCCCTGCGGGAAAAAAGGGGTCAGTTAGGAATTGGGGCATGTCCCGGGATAGGTGAAAACTAAACTGGTTTCGAAAAAACATATCACGGGATAGGTCGAAAGAGCACCGGTTCCTAAAGTACCTATCTCGTGATCGGTTTAAAAGTCACGACATGTCTATTTAGACCAGTCCTGTGACATATCACAGAGGGCAATTGACCCCCTCCTAGGACAGGCCCATGTTAAAGTGATCGGTCCCGTGACCGGTCCCTATCACAATAAACAGGTTATGTGACGTGTCCTGGGATAGGTCCTTTTCCCTCAGGGATGGTATAAAATGATTCCAGAAAGATTCAATTCGTCTGGATTGTCCGCAACAAATAAAATCATGTGACCAAATGGTTTGGTTAAAAGAAGGTAATTTTGATGGAAAAATTTTTAAATTTAATTCTATTAAATCTAAATTTTATTTTGCTAAGTTTCCCTTGCCGATCACGTGACATGTCTTGTGACCGGTAGCCTTTCTCAAAAGAAAAGTTTTATGCAGCGGAGTTTTGAGTTTCTGTTAAATGTATGTTTTTGAAATAAGTGGTTTTGTTAAATCTCCACAGGTATTTTTTTTCCTAATTTTTTAAGATGTAAAAAGTTATTTTTCTGTATATGTATTTTTTTAATAATGCTTTAGGTTGTATGTTTTTTATTCCTTTGCGAACATTTCATTTATTTTAATATTAAATATAATTCATAAACTTTATTCAGACTTATACTGATAGATAATAAAGGTTTATCAATTCAAATGAATGTTAATATGGAAACTAAAAAGCTAAATTAAAACAATATTGCACTTAACCGTAAATTGAATTTTATACAATGGACCACGGTTTCGAAGATATTCAAAAACTTGTAAGAAATTTTTAGGCAGATTCATCAGATATTTATATAAAGATGTTAGTTGTATTTACTATATTTTTGTTATTTTGGGTTTTAACAGTAAAAAATAACTACAATATTTGCAATTTGAAGGAAATATAGACTGATTGCACTCACTACTTACCAAATCGTTATTTAGCTGCAGGTTGCCTTCATCTATATCGACCAACCTTTTTGAGTGTAAATATTGTTAGCAATGAAATTTATTGGCACAATTCTTAATGATCGATATTATCTTAAAAATGTCATCAGGTCACTGAAAAGTACATATAAAATCATCCAGGATATAAAACCATCCAGGATGGTTACCTTCACCACTTACAACCGTAATAGCTTTAATATCAAAACGAAACTGAACCCCGCAACCAATTGAAATACCGTTACCCTTATTTTACAAAAACCTTAACCGGCACAACAAAATTTTAGCTGTGCAATAACCATTACTGATAATGTTTTTTGGTTACTATTCCTAGATGGCATAGTTTATAATAATTTCAATCCTTCATTCCATTTTCAATTCTGATTGACTATGGAATAATCGAAATTTCAAACTAAAATTTTTGACTTCGAATGTGATACGACTTTCTTCATTCGATTTATAAATTTTGAAAAGAAATATCTACGTTATTAAAAACAAAACTAAAATAAATCAAAAATTAAAAAAAAAATCACCAAAATCAAAAAAATTGCTAAAATTGGAAAATATCGCCAAAATTTAAAATGTCGTGCATATTCGAAAAATCGCTAAAAATTAAAACTCGCCAAATTACAAAAAACAAAAATTCACTTAAATTTTAAAAAAGGCAAAATCAAAAAATTTCTACAATTCAAAAAATCGCTCAAATTGAAAAAAAAATCGCCAATACCGAAAAAACGTTAGAATTAAAAAAAATCGCTAAATATAAAAAAATCGCTAAAATTTTAAAAATAATTAAAATCACTTAGATTCAATATTTTATCGTCCATATCTCGAAAATTTAAAGCGCTAAAGAAAAACTTTTTGCACCAGAGGTCTGAGCTTTGAGTCACTTGTCATTATTTTAGATCGCGTTTATATCGGGAAATCTTTCTGGTGAATTTACCACTTTACTTTTATTTTATTTGTGTTTTTTATGTTCACTTGTTGTATTGATCGTTATTATTAAAAAAAAAAATCTTTTATTTGACCTTTTCTTTTGTTAATAACTAATTTATTTTTTGAGCTTAAGGTTTGTTTTTTTATAAGAAGTATTATTTATTTTTCAATATCTCGCTAATCCATTGTGTAGCATTTCCATTTTTTAACTTTTTACCTATGTTATTTTTTTCCTAAATTTTGGCATTTTTTTTTTCACTTTCACCAAATATATTTCTACAAGTTAATGATGTTTAACTCTGAATTCAATGAGCGCCTTGGTAGGTTGGTAGCGTGCTAGCTTATCAGTGCGGGGGTCGTGGGTTCGATTTCCATCAGAGGCTCTGGTATGTTTTCGCTACAACGAGCCGATGGCTTTTGTTGCTAGTGCTCGGTTAGGGTGTTAGGATATAATTTGTAATTATATGATTAATATAAATAAAATAAATAAAAAAAACTCTGAATTCAATAATTGCTTTTTGTTAGTTTCTTCATGTTTTTGTAGGAAATGGTTAAATTTACTGTAATAAAATAACATAATTTTTAATTTTCCAAATTCTTTTTAATAAACTGAATGAAGAAAATCAAATGTCATTCCCAAAATCGAATGAATAATAAATCTATAATTTATAAATCGATTAAGTATCGATCGATACCCAAATTGTAAATTGAATGATTAAGAAATCGAATTAATTCCTCATGATTGAATGATTGAATGAAATAAATTAATTGCATTCCTTAGATGTGAATTCCATCGAATGAATTACAAAGGATGAATTGTCGCGAATGTTCGCAGAGAAAACGGATTCATCGTGACAACTGAATTTCTTGCAAACTGAATATTTCGGTTGCAGCAACCGAATTATTTTGTTGGTCCAACTAAATAGTTTCCTAATACAATTGCAATATTTGGTTTCAACCGAAATTAAATTGTATTGACCGAATTTCCGCTGCGACAAACAAATATATTGGTGGATTCGGTTGGCAAGAAATTCAGTTGTTACAATGAATCTGTGTTTAAAAAGAAATTCATTTGATTAAAAAGTAAATCGAATTCAATTTTTGGGGAAATCATTCTAAAATGGATGCCGTAACCACTAAAAAACAATAACTGCTGAAATACCGATTCAAATTGAAACTGTAACCGATAGAAATACCGTAACCTTAATTTTTCAAGAGCCTTATGCCGATATGAAAATCGTAACTTCGTTTCGGTTGCCATCACTGGATGGAAACCGTAATCTCTAACTACGCGGTTCAAATTGAAAACCATAACCAATTATAACACCGTATGCGTTAGTTTGCAAAAGGCTTAACCATTCTTTTTTTGATAAATAAATAATAAAATGAGCATGCGATTCTCATTTCGGTTACCATCCTTGAAAAACATTTTGCTCTATTTCACATACAAGGTGGCGCAAAAGTAATCCTCCTATCAGAAATGCTATAAATTTTGCGATTGGCCCCTAATGTCAGTTCTGTTTTGACATTTTTGTAGTAAACACATGCGAAATACACGTTAATAAACAATGTAACGCTACACTGCTCCAGAACGCGGAATATTGGTGACTATTTATTTGAGCAATAATGAAGATGATTTTTCATCAAAAATAATCATGAGTGATGAGGACCATTTCCCTCTTAGCGGGTACGTAAATAAGCAGAATTTACGCTTCTGGGGCACTGAAAATCCGCGTGTAACCCACGAAGAGCCATTACACCCGCTCAAAGTCACTGTATGGTGTGCTGTTTTCGCTGGAGGAGTCATCGGACCTTTTTTCTTCGAAGACGTCGCGGGCCAAACGGTTACTGTGAATGGTGAGCGCTACAGAGCAATGATCAACGAGTTCTTTTTGCCGCAACTTGCTAAATTGGGATTGGATAACATGTGGTTCAACAGGACGGTGCAACGCCACACACTGCACGTGCCACAACCGATATGCTGGAGGATGCATTTCCCGGGCGCCTAATCTCCCGTTTTGGCGATTTGCACTGGCCAGCAAGATCGCCTGATTTTGTGGGGCTTTTTGAAGTCGCGGGTTTATGTCAACAAGCCTCAGACTCTTGCAGCTCTTAAAGACAATATCTGTCAAGGATGTGAGGAGCTATCGCCGGAAGTTTTGACCAGAGTGATGGAAAATGCCATAAAAAGGGCTCAAATGACAATCAACTGTGGCGGCGGCCATTTACATGAAATCATACCAAATAAAAATAATCCACAAGAAGAATCAGTTTTTAATTTTTTTTTTTTAAATTACAGCCAAAAAACATCGGAAGGTTATTTTTGCGCCACCCTGTATATTTCCTACATATTATGTGAATTAACGTTTGCTAAAACTAAATAAACAATTTTGTAATTTGTCAATATGCAAATTACACAAGTGGACACCGTGTGGCCATTTGCACGGGTGTAAGTTCGAGTAGAGATATATAAGCTTAATGTGTCTGTCAAAAGTGGTCCTTTGGCACTGATTATAAGGTCGCAGGCTATGCAAAATGTTGTATATACACATTGACACGTTAAGATGAAATTTAAGCTAAAAACATCATCAAATGTCTAGGAAATTATATGCTACTCTACTAATTCTACCACGTCAAAAAGTTGTGCATGAGTATGCGTGTACACATCATACATTAACATGTCATAAGGGTAATCAATCAATTTACTAAACAAGAATATTAATAACAAATAACCGACGAACGAACAATGGTGTAGTACAACAACAAATTATGAGTTTCACAAGTAACAATTTTGTAGTATTAGTGTCACAATCATGCCAAACACATATACACCTCCTCACATACACTTCCAGCCATACAAAGGCTTGTGCAAATATATAATGATGAAGCAGCGTAGAGTTGTTAATATTGCCAGCCTTCAGACTGTAAAAAAAGAGTGTTAATATATTGCAGTGATGATCAAAAAAAAAAAAAAAAATAAAGTTTTTGCGAAAAATATAATAATAAAAATTCAATTTTCACAATAGCTGTGTTTTCGCTCTTACATTTCAACTTTTAATATTTTAAGCAAATATACGGTAAACCAATGAAAGTTTAAAATAATTAATGCCCATAATATTTGCAATATAATCGAAAGCATTTCTGCTAAAAAAAAATTAAGGAAATAACGCGAAGAAGTTAAGCTAGAACTGAAAATGTATAAAAGTTAAGTTTTCAACGTTGATTATTATCCGAAAAATAATGAATAAGTTTTCGCTCAGAACACATTTTTATGTACTTTAAATTTCTTAGTTAAGGTGAAAACACAGCTAATATTGTAACAGCAAACACGAAATATTTATGCACTTAAAGAGTTTAGTAAGGAAAGTAAAAAATATTATAACATTTTAATATGTTGTGTATTTTATTTAATTTATTTTTTTTAATACAAATATTTATAAAATTTATTATTATTTACCAAAATTGTCCGTCAGTTAATAACTACAACATTACACCAAAAACAAGTAAGAGCGGCTAAATCTTATATACCCTTCACCTTGGTTGGGAAAAAACTGAAGTTTATATATGGACATATATGGAATGGACAGATTTATATACGGACGCCTTTAAGAGGAAATTAACCATTTAGTTTGGTGATAAAACTTGGACTCGGAAAGATTTATGGTTCCAGAAAATAGGTATTAAAAAAAATTTATGTTTTGGGCATAACTTTCTTTGTATCTGAACCGATATTTCCTAATTTTTTTTAGCAAATATGTTATACTAAAGATTTTCGATCTTTTGCTATATAAGACGTATCCATAGGTCATATTACAGCTCTAGAATAGAATTTGTTGCTTGTGTATAAAAGGTGAAGAGGGTGAAAGAAAAGAATTTCAACAAATCGTTAAAAGAAATCACTAGAACTACATGTGTCTTATTTCTACAAAAACGTTTGATTTAGCTGGCAAATTTGCATTTGGGATTTTATTTCGCTTTTTTATTGAAAAATATTTTAAATTTCTTTAGCTTAATTTTAAAAATTTGAAAGAAAATAGTTTATAAATTTTTTTTTATAAATTATTATAAGTTATGACCTAAAATAGTTGTACTCAAAGGGAATTATGTATAAAATTTTCTTAATATATGAGAAATAAAATGGTTTAAAAATCTTTTTATAAATTCTTTTAAATCGGAGCAAAAAATAGAAATAAAACCGTTTGTATTTTGTTTGTATCAGAGGGTTTTTATAAAAATGTTGATGTTTTTAACCTATTTATGGATTATTTAATTATTGATATAAAATTTTATTTAAATTAATTATTAAATGTAAAAAAAAAACAAAAAATAAACAAACAAAAAAAAGTTGAATTGAGCGGGTGTAGGATTCGAACCCGCGGCCTTAGAGAAAAAAAAGCATTTGTGACACAGCGTTTAGACAACTGAGCTATTAAGGTCATGTGGAATCATCGTTAATAGAATTAAATAAACTGTTTTCGTTCATTAGAGATTTGTTTGGTTTTTATTTAAATGACAAATCTTTGTATGTGTGTTGTTTGTGTATAAAAGGTGGAGATGAAAGAAAAGAATTTCAACAAATGGTTGTGTTTGTTATGCGTAAAATTCTTCATACATATTAAACAAAGGAATTTTACGGAACAAATTAGAGGTAGTCCTGGTTTTTTGCTAATATTTCTGGCATTTATTAACCGATCTGTCTGATTTTCAATAGCAAACAGAAATGGATCACATCTAACAGAAATAAATAACAATCAAGTCCTCATCATGTCTGGGTTCTCGGAAAACCCATTTATTTAATCTATTTAATTTATCTTAAGAAGAATAAATGTTTTACAAAAAAAAAAAATAAAAATTAGAAACACTGTTAATTTTGAAAGCAATATAAAGGGTGGTTAAATTTTAAGGGCCGATGTTGATTTTGAATAAAACACAAATTCTTTAGGAAATTATTGTCATTTCTTTTTATTATGATAATATTGTATAGTTCAATTATGTATAAAACAAAATATCGGTATAAAACAAAATATGGCCGCCGCGACCTCGGCGGTACACCTCCATCCGATGGTCCAAATTTTCGGTGACGCTGAGGCATAATTGAGGTTCTATGTCGTTAATGTGCTGAATTGTCTCATCCTTTAGCTCTTGAATTGTTGCTGGCTTATCGACGTATACCTTTTCTTTCAAAAAACCCCAAAGGAAGAATTCCAACGGTGTCAAATCACACGATCTGGTCGGCCAATTGACATCGCCACCACGTAAGATAACACGGCCATTGAAGTTGTCGCGCAAAGAGCCATTGTTTCGTTAGCTGTGTGTTAAGTGGCACCGTCCTATTGAAACCACATATCGTCCAGGGTCATATCCTCAATTCCTGGCCACAATAAGTTCGTTATCAACTCGCCATAGCGAACACCATTCACGGTAAATTCATGAGGTCGGCCAAGACCTCATGACGCACTATCGCAAACAACAGCAATGTTTTTCGCAGAACGAACTGGGCGAGCATGCACAGGTGTCTCGATTGTGGACACATTTGGTCGATTATGCTGACCAAAAAATATCACGAAGTGCACGAAATGCATTTTGATTTGAACGTCCATTTCCATAATTAGCCTGAATAAGTTTAACTCGATTTTTTTGCTCGATAGTGTATCTTTCCATGGTTCAAATTGAGTTAGTCTGAAATTGAGAAATGTCAAATGAAATGCAGAAAAAACTTGACGCTTAGGTGTGGTTCACATTCAACATCGGCCCTTAAAATTTAACCAACCTTTATATAACTAATGGCTTTCTTTTATTGGATTACTCAGAGGTGATCAACAAAAGCACAGACACAACTATTCTATTTGAAGATTTTTTTCACTCATATTCTCCTCAACATTATATTAAAAAATTTTTTATAAATTTTCTTACATTGTTTTATGCAAAATTATGAACTAATCCATCACCCCGTTTTTGTATCTGGGTCAGTTAATAGATGATAAAATTGATTGCGTTTTTAGTGTAAAAACTTGTTTTTTGAGCATTTAGCTTTTAAAGCTGTGGACATATTTTTTTTTTTTATAATGTCAAATTACATAGAGAAATAACATGCATATAGCGTATTATTATCTTCTTTTGGCTTAATACACTCGCTTACTGTTTGTAGTTTAATAAAGACCGTTTTCGTTTCAGTTAAAAATAAAGAAACATACAGTTATTTTTCAAAGAAATACTTATTTTAACTTTTTTTTACATTTGTTCAAAATAATTTACTGTCATTTGTCGATTTTTTTGAAATTTAATAAAAATTTAACCACAAAAAAGAAATTTATGGTTTATATGTTTCCGTTACAGTTATAACAAATGAAAATATTCAAAATATTTCTTTTATATTTAAATTGTTTATATACAAAATTATTTTAATTAAAATTACAGGAACTTCATAAACACATATGGCCATTGACACAAAATATGTCTATAGATTGTGTGATGTATACTCATGAAGATTAAAAAAAAAAACAAACAAAAATACAATAAGCAGAAATTAATTTAAATAAATGAATAATCAGTTATTTTTAGGTAAAATAGGTAAAATTTTATCATTTATTTTTTAATGATTAATCATTTATTTTTTACTGACATGTCGCTTGTTTAAACACTAATTAAAAATAAATAACTAAATTAGCAATAATGTTTTTTTTTTTTTGTAAATATATGGAGGTTGAAGGCTCGCTATAAACTAAAAATAGTAAAAACCATTTGATTAAAAAAAAAAAAGAAAATAGATCGGGTTTCAAATGAAATATCATTTCTTTTAAATGGTATTTTCTGTTATTTTAACTTACAACCTATTTTAAATGTATATTTATATTAAATTACGTGTGACTCACCTTATGAAAAGCAAAACAAGGTTGCATTTTTTCCGACGTAACGACACACCACGCGGTGACCTTGAGAGGGTGAATTTTGGTGTCCCCCAGAAAGACAATTTTAGTTATTGACTTGGCCGCTGAGATAAAAAATTGTGCCTCGTCGCTCATAGTAAATTTTGATGGAAAATCATCTACTTCAACATTTTCACAATTATGCACTGGGTGTTTTTGAGGCGTATAGCGGTTCATTGTTATTCACTATAAATTTCGCACGATAGTTGTTTCATAACACTGGGGAACACTGTTTTGTCACGGATTCGTGTTGCGTTTTTTTATAAATTCAGGTACGGTGTATCTGAAAATGCTATTACGTTTTCTGAATATAAATATATATTTTTTGTTTTATCGCATTTTGAGAATTTGAAAAATTGATTGATTGTTGACTGCTGAAAAATAACAAAGGTATAAATAAGCTGTTGCATTTTAAAAATAGATCATCTTCTATTTAGGATCTTCATATACTGTAATTTATCACAATATATTAAGATTATCGGTTACGCAGATTCCCAAAAAGCTTTTGAGTTTTTTCTTTGTTAAAAATGAAAATAATAAAAAAATGCGTTTAGTCTTCTTAAACTTTCATACTAACAACACTGATTTTCCGTGTCAGCTTTGGTTCACGTAATTTAAATTTATTACACAGGAGGACTAACATTTTTTTTTTTTTTGCTTGGTGCCGGAATATAAATGCACTTTTCTTATAGTCTGCTGAATCTGAAAACTCAAAAAAACTTTCTTGTTAAGAAATAAATTCTAAGAAATGTTAGCCCTTAAAAAGGGTCAAAATGGCAATTTTTCTAAATTTCAAAATGCGATAAATCAAAAAATTGTTTAGCTGAATAGTTGGTATGGAAAGCCTCATATGTATGTTATGGAGTCCTGATTTTATTTGGTGGTGGTGGTGGTGGTATATTTGACACGATTTTGACAATGAGGAATGGTATATCTTTTCTAGATCGCTATTTAAGACATAAAACAACATTTTTCTATTTTTGACAGTGCTGTTTGCCAGTTGTGTGCACTAGAGTGTTAAAGGTGGAATATACACAAAAACAAAATTATTCGCTAGAACTTTATGCTCTTTGTAGCACAACAAAAACAAGTACTACAATGAAAACTTGTATGAATAATGTAATATTTGTTTATGGTTTTCTGTCAAAGCTTTTTGCTTTATATGTCAAAGTGTTAAAAAGACATATATATTCGCAACAAAAAATTATGTAACGGTGTAACAGTTCTATACAAATAGCGTAAATTTAACCCACTCAAATTCATGTAAGCAAACAAATGTACATACACTCACATATTTATTTACACAAAAATAAATCTTTTTGTAAACATTTGTTTTATGAAAGAAGAATAAAATATAGCAGAAACCAAAAAATAGTAGTAAAAATATAAATATCGGGACAACCTACACCAAATATAATTTGAATCAAATTTCGAGAAGCAGTCCAAATCTGGAAATAGACTGCCAGAAAATATAGATATAGATCCCTTATTGTTCCTAATAGCATCCACAATACAAACTTCAGCGACAAATCTGCGGACATTTCTACATGAGGTAGGTCTAAATATGAAGAAATTTTAAATGAATAAAAAACATTTCTACCAAATTGCATCGAAATATCTTTACATCTGAGTCTGGTAGTTTGATTACAATATTTACAAATCCTTTCAGGAAGTGATTCTTACTCGATTGGTGTACTATAAGCTTTGTCTAAGTGTGATATTTTTGTTAGTTACATACATTAGCACAAACTCATTATACCCTCACCAGGTGTAGGGTATAAAAACAAAACAAAATATAACATTGTGGATTATAAACATTATAACCAAAACTATATAAGTGTATTATAATTCAGTGTGTGCGTGTGTTTATTTGTTTGTATGTTTCTACATATTTAACAACAACATAAATCAAAAAGTCAACAGTTAATACTCTCGCTAGCGTGGATCTAATACAAATGTGGGAGTAATTTCGCTTAGGGTTGCGATATACAAGTTTTGAATAGATGTTATTTGTATTTCGAAAACTTTAGCCAAATTGGAATTAATCTTAGACTTGTGCTTTTCTTTAAGAAGTTTAAAATATTCGTATAAAAAGATTTTTTTTTTTAAATGGAAATTTTTTAACGAAAAATATTTTTTATTTTCTTAAATTTAAAAGAAAAGAAAATAGGAAATTTCGTTAGCACTAAACTTTTGGGCTTGTTGGAAAGGTCTTTGGGACCCTTTTCAGAATCAATAAAGAAAAAAAAATCAAAAAAAAACGTAAACTCGCCGAGATAAAGAGCTTTTAAAAAAAATTTAAAAAAGACATAAGAACGTGCACATAACTTCAATTTGCTCAGCCAGATGGCAGGTAACTTATGTTTTTTTTTCTCTTAAAAGTTAGTCCTACCTCTTGCCCTAAAGGAAGCCCAGAGGTCTTACTCTACCAAAGTTATCACCATTTGACTGAAATGCAAACAATTTTTTTAATGTTAATTTACAAAAACAAATGAATGTGTGATGTTATTTCCCTTTCAAAAACAAAAAAAAAAAAATGTTTTCATATCAGTCAAATGGACATAACTTTGGAACATAACTCTGGGCTTTCCTTAGGGCATTTTGGAAAGGTAAGAGGTAGGGCTAACTTTTAAGAGAAAACAAAAACAAAACGATTTCACATTTTTTAAATTCTTTTTTTTTATTGATTCTGAAAAGTCTCCCAAAAACAAAAAAATCCGACCACTGGTTCAGAAGTTAGCAATTTTACCCTACTACCGTCCGACCACCAATCCGAAAATTTCCAAACCCCTGCCATTTCGCACACTTTTATTTTCGGGGATGGTCGTAATGGATATATTTCCCTAAAATGAGCCAAGGAATACGCTGGTGAAATTCGGCGGGTCGTGAATGTATCACCCTGTATGATTAGATATGGCTTTATGGAAAGGTGTGATCAGATCTAATGTCAGATTTGTCCGTGTCAAAAGGGTTCTGGAATATTTGTTAATTTTTGTGGCCAGATATGAGCAAATCTGGTTATATGAAATCATATCTAGTGGCAGATCTATTCATATATAATATCAGATCTAGTACAAGATCGTAATCATTGGAAACATTTTCAAAGGCAAATTGGATCTAATTATATGCGGTGCGCCACACCAGACCAAAAAAGATTTAAAATTTGTCCCCAATTTTAAAATCCAACTAAATCTAATTAAATTTGTTTAGATCTGATATTTTTTACAAATACTGAATTTTTTCATGGTTTATATGAACATTTTCCAATGTTTATGTTAAAATTATTTAAAAAAAATGCATACACACATTAAATAAATGATCCCTGGGATTAAAATGGGTTTAATGATCAAAGTTTCATTGATTCATTCTTTGGGGTTATTCTAATGAAAAAGTTAATTACGCATGTAAACATGATAACATATGAACATATATGATTTTATGTATGCAATGTATGCATATATATGATTTCAGGTATGTGCATATGTGGTTTCATGTATCAGCATATGTATATTAAGATATAGGGCATGTATGGTAACATATATGCAATTCTACATGAAAATAAAAAGTTTATATATGGTAATGGTATGATATCATATATTAAAATATATGCCATATATTGTGCCATATATGATATGCATTTTATTACTTAAATTTGTATATGATTACATATCACTTAATATATGACGCTATTTTAAATGTTTTACTCCTTTACTAAGAAAAATCGATAAACCATATTTTTTAATTTTTCACTCCCCATCTAAAAATCGGAATATATATGAACATATATGATTATATATCTTCTGATCCAAAATTTGAGGAAATATGGCTGTAAATGGATATATGTAATCATATATGAGCATGCATGAATAATATTTGAGCATATATGACCATATACGGCCATATAACCTCAAATTTGGGATCCAAAGATATATGGTCATATATGTATTGTCATATATTTAACCATTCATGAACATATATGACCATGTATGCCTATGTATTATCATGTATGTTCATATATATTTCGATTTTTTCATGGGTCATCTGAAAAATTATTAAAATATTATTATTACGATTTAAAACATAAGGACATATATGACTATGTATGGCCATATACCCTCCAGTCGAACTCCACCCAAAGCGGAATACCTACAACGTTCGAATTTGATCCACTCTAACTCTCGCATTTTATTCGTTTATTTTTTTATTTATTATTATATGTTTTTTCAAAAAGATTTATATTTAATAGGAATTTTTATTAAGCTTTTTTGTTATTTCATTTTATTTTTTGTTTTAATACTTGCTTAATTGTTAAATTTAATTTAGCATAAAATGTTATATTTTTTTTTTAATTTCTCTTTAGCATTTTGTGTTTACCAGACTTGTTACAATTAAAATTCGTTGTTTGTTTTTTGTGAAAGCTTTGTTGTTCATTTTGTGTTGTTTTTTGTTTTGTTTGAATGTGAGTATTTTTACGTATTTCTTCTTTATATTTGTTTCATTATAAATATTTTTAAATGGGGTTTTTGTAGTTTACAACTACATTAGTAGTACGTACTTGTAACTACCCACACACTGACAAAGGATACAACACCACAAAACCAAACCAAACCAACAGCAATACTTTGTAGAATGTACTAATTTCCAGACATAATTATTGTTTTACCATCTTCCGTTTCTGGTATAGTTGCTCATAGATCTTTAGATTGTAGTATTTGTTCAACAAATTGTATAGTTTCAATTTCTATTTAACACTATTAAAACCAAGAAAGATATGTATATGATATTCTGGAAAATGTGGTTATATATTTATGTATAGAGAATTGAATGTATTTAACTCATTTAATGGGCAAGTTCAATAAAATTGATGCAGGTTATTATGTGGTCGGTACTGGCGCAATTTAAACTCTTTATAGTACTTTTGGCTTAAAATTCACACATAATTTTTGCACATAAATTCTTAATTAAATATTTAGTTAATATGAATATGGTTTTATCCTAAACTATCGTATTTTCTTTTCCATACTTTTTTCAATGTTGCCATATTTTCAAAAATTTATTCCATTATTTGATGGTATTCATATAATGTTTCACATGCTCTTCTCTCGCACACTATATGTTCACACAAGCATGTAAATAAAATGGGAATGTGTTAATAAAAACGCCTTGCGTGGTTATTTAATTTTTTTTACCATGGCGGAATCCATAGCCACATCCCGATAGTTGTTCTGTGAATCTAAAAATTTTTGATATATTTTGAATGGCGCCTAAGTCTTCATATTTTTATTTTTTCATATATTTCTAGTTTTATCTTAACCTTGTTATTCTCATTTATTCATATTATTAGATTTCAATAAAATTAAAATTTATGTATCCTTTGTGTACAATACTACTAAAATACTAAATTTTTCTGCAAACATATTAAATATATTATTTTATGCAAATATGTAAAAAGCAATAAAAGTAATATAATGTGATAAATTTCTGGAAATCTTACATAAATTTATATTAATATAACCAAGGAATTTCATAAATGATTATAGAAAATTTATTAAGGTGGTTCGCAAAAAAAAACTTAGCTCTGGTTTTTGTATTAAGAAAATAGTCTAAACGAAAGCAGAGTAACAAAAACTTGTTTTTATTTCCCATTTATTTTTGGCGAAAGTAATTGTCAATTCCTATCGTTTAGGCTCTTTTCGTAATAGATATGTTAAATGGGACTTTAGTTGAGTGTTATTTGTTATTTCAAAATATACTTTGTTTTTATTAGTTTTCAGCGGATTTATGATAGGAACAATTGCCTCTCATCGGCGCAATTGTTTCTTGGCCCCCACTTTCTGTAATAAACATTTTAAAAAATCAATGATTATAAAATTTATAATGGGTCTAGTTTGTATCTTATCTATATAAGCTTAACCCTTTTTTTTACTTTTTAATACACCATTATATCACCCTACAAATCAAATTTCAAGTTCGTTGACCACGTCGCAAGTTGTCCTCTTGAATCCCACTTTTAACAACTTTTTTTTCTGTGCATTAGCCCTTACTGCTTTGGACACATAATTTAAATTTCAGATTTCAGTTGAGATGATGTAAGAACGCCTTTATGACGGCATAGCGGGATACCACTGGCAGGACTTTCAACGCTAATTTTGGCAACAAATAGTGAAATCGTAAAAGAAAGCAGTTCCGTTGGCGAAACGGAACTCATGTAAAAGGTTCTGCGAATCAATAGACAACACTCGTGACTCTGACAGGCTTAGTAAAATGCAGAGGTTCTCTCAAACCACACTTACGTAAAGACAGAGATTGAATCCTGGTCGGAATCGTCGGTGGAGTCATTGAATATCCGACCTAATACTCACTTCTCCGGATACACTGGTGCGACAAATTTGAAAAATGAACGGCACTGCCAGTCACGACGGCTTACAATAAGGTAGCAAATGATATAACTACCCCGGAAAGGATGACCTGGGCAATTAGAAGTTTTTCTCCAGGTCTGAATGAAATTCTTCATATAAAGTTACAGAGTGCACCCTGACTGCTCGTGTTCTTAAAACTATGACTCGCTCTCAACTACGTACCTTTCAGCTAGAGAGATATAAAGTTGGTATTTATTTCTAAGATCGGCAAAAGGGGAAAAATTAAGGTGAAAAATTCTTCAGTTCTTCGTCTGTTCTGCTAAAGACACTGGAATGACTATCAATGCACACATGATGAATAATACAACTTGGGAGATCGCCTCAGCTCTCTAGCATTCAACATGCATATCTCACGGGCCTCTTATCGGAAACTACACTTTACGAGGTTGTAAGGGTAGTGGAGAGCTCCATGGAATTCGGACAATAGGATGCAATTAAAAATGCTTTTTTGAATCTTTGTGTTGAGACTTTGGTCAGCGACTAGATTGTGACCATGCTGCATGAGGTCAATCCACGTTGGGAGAGGAACATATCAGGATGAAGTGATCTCGCTCCTATTGTGATTACAAAGTCCTTATTTATGCGGACAAAGGAATGTTTCTGGATGAGGATAAATGACATTATGACCAGCTCTCTGGATCATCTTAGCAACTGAGCCACCAGCTGTTGTCTGGAAGTGAATCCGAGTAAGACAGAACTTTTTTTCGTCGTCGGCTTGTTGGCATACACCAATGATTTGACGTAGTCCCAAAGAAAAAAGTCTAGAGGCGTTAAATCGCACGAACAAGGCGGCCAATTGACCGGTGGTCCATTTCTTAAGATAACACGCTCCCAAACTTAGCCTTCAATAAATCGATTGTAACGTGTGCTGTGTGGCTTGTGGCACCGCCCTGTTGAACTACATGTCCTCCAAGTCCATGTTTTCTAATTCGGGCCAAAAATAATCGGTAATCATGACGCGATAACGATTGTTATTGTCGACGAAAAAATATGGCCCAATGACGCCTCCGGCATGCAAATCGCACCAAACAGTTATTTTTTGTGGATGAAGTGGTGATTCATGAAGCAAATGTGGATTTTCATCAAACCAATAACGCATATTTTGCTTATTGACGAACCCATTGAGCCAAAAATGAGCTTCGTCACTGAAGATGATTTTGCTCTTAAAGTTGCTGTTACCGACTCAAAATTTCGATAGTACATTTTTATAATTTGCATACGTTGTACGTTCGTGTACTTTACCATGACGAAAATGTTGAGTTTACTGAATAAAGGAATGTAACAGTTAGATGATCAGTGAAATAGTGCATTCAAAAATTACATTCAAAGTTGTCAAGTACCTATTGGAAAACCTTTTATATTGGCATTGACTTAGGCTCGAAACTATCATGGAATTTTAACACCGAGCACAGGGTTAGGATACTGACGATTGTTTTCTACAATTGCAGGAAAATGTTTGCTTCAAGATTGGGTTTGTGTCCACAAATGGTGCTGTGGATATACACGGCCATTGTACGCCTAATACTCATTTACAGCTCTACTTTGTGGTGGACGGCAACTAACAATTAGGTGATTACGAAGCATCTATACAGAGTTCTGCGCTTTGCTTGT
Source organism: Eustalomyia histrio (assembly GCA_949748255.1). Classification (NCBI taxonomy): domain Eukaryota; kingdom Metazoa; phylum Arthropoda; class Insecta; order Diptera; family Anthomyiidae; genus Eustalomyia; species Eustalomyia histrio. Next base: position 25,532,855 of record OX456523.1, read on the forward strand.
GTTAAAATTACTAGTGCGATAATGACTTGCCCCTCTAAAGCTTCCATTGTTATGCTTTATGTTATTGGTATTGATTTATATATGATTGCGGCTTCTGCTAGCAGTACGGCATGACTTGCTACTACGTGTTTTTAGTCAGAACTTACGCATATACTAGAGTTCTCAACTAGCTTTCTCCGCAGCTAAGAATGATTCAATCTGACTACTCTACTTCTGGGATTCAATTAAATGGTTCTTTTTGGGTCAGCTTTCCTTCTAGATAGGAATCCAAGAGATCCAATAACACTGCATTTGAGATCAGGGCATACACAGACGGTAGAAAGATGAGTTGTGGAGTAGGCTCTGGGGTCTTCTCAGGTGATTGGGACACACAAAGCTCTTTAATGTTACCTGATCATGCTAGTGTCTTAAAAGGCAGAAACATAATTGTCTTAAGTGACTGTATGAATCGAAAATTTAAAATTGTTTGAAATTAAAAATTTGTATTTCTTAAACTTTGATTCATACCAAAACAAGGTGAACATTTTGGCTGTAGGTGAAGCTTGCAGACTCTTGTGTGCGATTGGAGCTCGGGGATCCTTAGGTATCTTAGTTTTGTCCCCAAACTCTTATATAACATTGTCTATACTTGTCGGTCAGTGGATAAGTTGCTAGTCCCCGATTAAGTAATTAGCGGACTGATGAGTTAGCAAGGACAAGGTCTGCTTTAAATATTTTTACAGCGATGCTAGTCGCTACACCGCTGAAAATTAAAAGCAGGGGGCATATGGCGTGCGCTGGACCCTTGTAGGTCCGCGAAGCTCAATTGGCCTGACAACGATCTGGGGCGTACTAAATCTCTCCTCAAAAGGAGTAGGAGATATGTTTTACGACAGACGGCCGAATGGGTCATGCACGCTATATACACTGCCGTAGCTGTGGCACACCGGGTGAGGAGGAGATGGTAGGTCATCTCTTCTATGATTGATCGGTACTTCAGGGTATTAAAAATATAACTTTGTGCTATCATATTCCGGACGTCTTGTCGGTGATGTCGGACTTAGGATTGTATGATCTCTTCTGTTATCTTAATCTTTGGGGTGGGGTCAATTTCTCTGGATATCCATCCAACCGTAACCTCGTTAGTGGTATTTAAAGGTCAACGTAAAAAGGTTTTGACTACTTCGCGGTCAGTCATTTTGTTAACCTTTATGTATGCCTGTAAACAACACTAAAAGCTAAAAGAAAACTTATAATTTATGATGTACTTTCATCGTTTTTCGGACGGAAAGTCTTTAGTCGCGCTCGAGGGTAAATGACGTGAAGGTTATTTTGCAATTTATTTTATTTTACTATTTATAAAATATCATTTAAATCATTAACTAGTAAGTTTAATCATCATAATAGACTGGACTATATCAGAAAAGTCCAACCTTTAAACACGAAATTTTTTTTTAATTTTTAAATATTCACGAGAACAGTAGTTGATTTTTTGTGTGTATTCAATAATGCACAAAATTGTATATACTTTAAGTAATTTATTTTTAACAACAAAATTGCTTATCCGCTGTAATCTATTTTATCTGTCTTTAATTTTTGTATTATGAGTTTTAAGGCGGCTTAATGTATTATATTTGGTAATATGTTTATACCAGTTACCTTTAGGCAGGGCAGAGGGTAGTTTTATTAAATTTACAAAGGCTGCCATGACATCTTTTTGACAAATTTCTGCACAGAAATCGTTAAGAATTTTTCAAAAAGAAAATAGAATAATTTAGTGTGTCGTTTATTAGTTAAGTTCACACCAAAAAAATTTTTGTTACAATTTATTAGATATTTTCTGGCATTATAGCAAAAATTTGAAATAAATTTAAAACCAGAAGTGATTGTGCGTTGAAATTTAAAAGTTAAGTACTTTAATATTACGTTTCACAACAAGATGTTTAAATTTTAATTAAGAAGTCGATAGGTGTAATGAGGACTTAAGTTGTTTATGCCAACCGTATTGGTAGCTAATGTTAGCATGATTAACATATTTATATGCCTACTTAGGTTACATTAATACAACCCTAGAACTAGTAACTCTGCTTCTAAACTTTTAAAAATATAAAGAGAAATTTAAAACATTAAATTACTTAAAGCATTTAGTAATAAAAGTGTATATTAAATTACTGTTAAAAAAACTTAGGTTCCATGTTTACCTTAATGTTACATATTTTTAGGTTATTTCCGAAAAAAAAACTTGTGTTGTTCTTTTTTTTTAAGTAACATAATCTTCTTTTACATTTAAAATTTTTCAAATAATTTATTATTAGCCTTTCTAGAGCCTTAAAAAACAATGCTTTGGGCAAAATACAATAATGGTGTTTTCAGCATTTAATTAAAAATATACAGTCAACAGAGGCGTGTTTCTAATTGTTGTATAAACATTTTGGATAAGAACATTTAAAAGATTATCTGCTTTAATATTAAATTTGATTACAAAAAAAAAAAATATCTGCTTAAACACATTCAAACTTTCCATGCAATATGTTGTTCATATTAAATTTTCCTTGTCACGAACGCACTTGTAAAAAAAAAAAAAATAAAACATTAACATCCCTGCCCACTTGGTAAAATTTGTTAGCTCGTGCCCAAATATTGACTCTTAACAAACAATACAAATAAAATGGTACATTTCCAAAAAAAAAATCTTTTGTAATGAATTTATTAACAAGAATATGTTTTTGCATGAGACAGAATAAAAATATATTTTAATTTTTTTTTTTGTGTGTGGCAAATGTTTGATGAAGGTTTTTATTAAATATTATGATTAATTATTATGCCACATTTCAAAAGCAACAATAAGTACATTCAACACTTCTTAAACAATAGAACAAAATATTGTACAAATTAATAAAAAAGCAACAATTCTAAGATAAGCATATTAAAATATGTACACATTCGAAAATAAATTAATTAAATTTTCAGGCGGAAGTTTTTACATTGGAAATTTTATAGAACATAAATACATACATTTTTTAAATATTTTTTTTTTCTTTTAATTTCTATTGAACTAGAATTCATGAGTAGCCCTACGAAAAAAATTTTGAAAATAACTTTTTTTTCAATTCAGTCATTTGGCAGGGTTGATATTGCTCAATATTGTGTAAATTTTTCGAATAATTAGTAAATTTTAACAAATATAAATAAGGCCTTTATGAAACATTTAATCATAATTGAAAAAAAAAAATTATCTACCGGAAATGAAAAACTTATGGAGCTTATCTGTTAAACTGAATAATGTATTTATTTATTCCTTAGTTGCAAGAACCAGCTCCGGTGTTATACCAATTAGTGAAAAATTTCAGTTATAGTTTAACAAAGAAAATTATAAACCGATTACAAGAGTTTTAGTGGCGATCGGACTACTTCTTGAGACCGGCTGCACGCAGAGAAAAAGCATGGTTGCAACATGATCACTGCTACTATATTATGCTTGCTGCAATCCTGTATGGTTGTCACAATCAAGTTATTGGTTTTCTAACTATCAACATGGTCGCTACCATAATTATTTAGTAAATTTCTTACTATTTTATGATTGACACCTTCTATTTTTAACATGATAGCCTATAACCATACTGTGATAACAACATTTCTAATTATGAAAAAAATATGATTATTATGCAACCATAAAATACTGTCAACAATCAATAAATAATAATAAATCAAATAAAACATTACTTCGATATTTGCAGTCATAATATTGATTTGTTTTCATAAAAACCAAAATTTTATCAATTCAGTCAAAATTTTACTAAAAGCATGGTTGCAACATGATCACTGCTATTATATTATGCTTGCTGCAATCCTGTATGGTTGTCACAATCAAGTTATTGGTTTTCTAACTATCAACATGGTCGCTACCATAATTATTTAGTAAATTTCTTACTATTTTATGATTGACACCTTCTATTTTTAACATGATAGCCTATAACCATACTGTGATAACAACATTTCTAATTATGAAAAAAATATGATTATTATGCAACCATAAAATACTGTCAACAATCAATAAATAATAATAAATCAAATAAAACATTACTTCGATATTTGCAGTCATAATATTGATTTGTTTTCATAAAAACCAAAATTTTATCAATTCAGTCAAAATTTTACTAAAAGCATGGTTGCAACATGATCACTGCTATTATATTATGCTTGCTGCAATCCTGTATGGTTGTCACAATCAAGTTATTGGTTTTCTAACTATCAACATGGTCGCTACCATAATTATTTAGTAAATTTCTTACTATTTTATGATTGACACCTTCTATTTTTAACATGATAGCCTATAACCATACTGTGATAACAACATTTCTAATTATGAAAAAAATATGATTATTATGCAACCATAAAATACTGTCAACAATCAATAAATAATAATAAATCAAATAAAACATTACTTCGATATTTGCAGTCATAATATTGATTTGTTTTCATAAAAACCAAAATTTTATCAATTCAGTCAAAATTTTACTAAAAGCATGGTTGCAACATGATCACTGCTATTATATTATGCTTGCTGCAATCCTGTATGGTTGTCACAATCAAGTTATTGGTTTTCTAACTATCAACATGGTCGCTACCATAATTATTTAGTAAATTTCTTACTATTTTATGATTGACACCTTCTATTTTTAACATGATAGCCTATAACCATACTGTGATAACAACATTTCTAATTATGAAAAAATATGATTATTATGCAACCATAAAATACTGTCAACAATCAATAAATAATAATAAATCAAATAAAACATTACTTCGATATTTGCAGTCATAATATTGATTTGTTTTCATAAAAACCAAAATTTTATCAATTCAGTCAAAATTTTACTAAAATTGGACAAATATCAGATGGGTAGAAAATAACTTTCATTATTTGTCCCATTAAGATGTTAATTTTTTTCTTTTAACTTTAGAACATTTTTTTAAAGGGTTTTTTTTTTTGAAAATTCCTTATACATATAATATTATTTACACTAATCAATTTATAAGATTCTATATAAAGATTTTTTTAATTCTTTGCAATAAATAAATATTTTTTTTAAATAAAATATATTTATTAATTCATTTCTTCACGCAGAAAAAAAAACATGGTTGGGACAATCATATTCGAAGAGTATCATATATTTTTGGGTTTATGGTTGTACCAACCATAATCGTACTATAATATGGTTATCATATTATGATAATACAATAACCATAATTTTACCATAATATGATCCCTACAGTCATATGATGATTCAAAAATTACCATATTATGATTCTAAATATAATTCAAGATATTTAGAATATTATGATTCTAAATATCTTGAATTTATCATAATATGATCGCAAGTAATCATAGTATTCTCAAAATGTTATTATATTATGGGGACCATAACTGTGTATATTATGATTTTATAATCATATTATGATTCTATAATTAATTAATTTATAATTAATATAAAATCCCAGCATTAAATAATATATGATTGTTTTTAAGACATGAAAACAAGACAATATCATGTCAAAGTCATATTTTATTTGATGTATAATTATTTATTGATTGTTGCCAGCATTTTGTGGTTGCATAATTATCATATTTTTGTCATAGTCAGAGTTTTTGTTACCACAGTATGGTTACAGCCAATCATGTTATAAAATAGAAGGTGGCAATCATAAAATAGTAAAATATTTACTATAACAATGATGGTAGCGACCATGTTGATGGTTAGAAAACCAATAACATGGTTGTGACAACCATACCCGATTGCAGCAAGCACAATAATGTAGCAGTAAACATGTTGCAACCATATTTTTTCTCTGCGTGTTGTACGAAATGGTTTCTTATACAAAATACTAGATATTTAGAAATTTATCTGATAAAAAAACATTTTTAGATTCCATGAAATTTTCCTTAAACTAAAATTCTCAGTTTCCGCAAACTGTTTCTTAGATAAAAATTCATATATTTCTAAAAAACTGAGATTCTAAGGTCCTTCTTTGAAAGAAAAATTCATAGATTCTGAAGACTTTTCATCATGAAAAATACTTAGATTCTAAGGACTTTTTCTAAAAGAAAACGTTCTAAAAATATAAAAAAAAAACTTTAAAAAAGTCGTTAGAATCTAAGATTTATTTAATTAAAAAAAGTCCTTAGAATTTAAAAAAAAAGTATTTTTCTTATAAAAAAGTTCAGAGAATCAAAGTTTTCTTGAAAAAAGCTCTTAGAATCTATGATTTTTTCTTAACAATTTTTCTTCAAAAAGTACTTAATATTAAATTTTCTTTAGGAAAAACAATTCTTGGAAATATTATATAGTCATATTATGTATATTAATAATCATAATATAATAACAAGGATTATATATAATTGTAGGGATCATATAATGGTAATGCAGGAATCATAATAAAATTATGGGGGACCATAAAATATGAACATACTATCATTACGTGCGATCGTAATATGATAAATTCATGATCATAACATTTTTATTTAGAACCATAATATGGTAATTTTTGAATCATAATATAACTGTAGGGACTATATTACGGTAAAAATATGGTCATTGTATAATTATAATATGATAATTATATTATAGTACGACTATGGTTGGCACAACCATAAACCTAAAAATATATGATGCTCTTCGAATATGATTACCTCAGCCATGTTTTTTTTCTGCGTCTGACTTCAGCCAAGACAAGATTTCTTAAGTCAAACAACACGCGGAGAACATCATGGTTGGGGCAACCATATTCGAAGAGCGTCATATATTTTTCGGATTAAAGTTATGCCAACCATAGTCGTAGTATAATATAACATAGTTATCATATTATGATAATAAAACAAACATAATTTTGCCATAATGTGATCCCTAAAGTTACATTATGATTCGAAACAATGGAAAAGTTCATTAAATTTAAGTATATTTCTATAAGAAATGTTTTTGATGAAGAAAAAAATTTGATATTACAGATTTTTCAAGAAAGATTTTATGGACTTTTGTTCATAGAAATATTTTTAGATTCTAAGGAAATTTTTAAGATTTCATTTAGATAGTCCTTAGAGTCTCAGAATTTTTCATTTTATTAAGAGTTTTTAGAATCCAAGAATATTTCTATTAGAACAAGTTTTTAGAATTTAAGTATTTTTCATGATGAAAAGTCCTTAGAATCTAAGAATTTTTTTATTCAAAGAAAAGCCTTAGAATCAAAGTTTTTTTGAAGAGTACATGAATTTTTATCTAAGAAACAATTTGCAGAATCCGAGAATTTTACTTGAAAAAAAAGACCATACACAGAAAAAACAGATTCGTGTTGACAATCGAATTTGTAGCCAATCAAATGGTTCGATTGTGGTAACCGAATTTTGAGACATGGGTAATTAAACTGTAACAACAATATTTCTGTTGCCTCAATAAGAATTCGGTAGTCACGACCAGAGAACTGCAAAATCAACTTTTTTCTTGATTTAATCATACACAAAAATTCTTGTTCAGATTTATCAACAAAATTCACTGTAGAATAAAATCAGCATCATGTTACTGAACGCGTAATTCGGATCAGTTTGAATCATATGTCGATTATGTTTACTGCAAATTTAATCACTCAACAAAAAGTCAGCGTTGAAAAAATCAGAAAAAACAACAAACAACGCGTATGAGTTTATTCATAATTAAAACAATATAGAAACACATTTCATAAATGATATTGTTTACATTAGGGTGGGACTTAAACCCGCTTTTTTAGAATTTTTATTAGTAATAAAAATATTCTTCTTTGTGAAATATAAATATTTTTTTTGGAAAAAAAATTTAGGTCGATATCTCGGGCTTGCCTAATCCGGAAAAGTTTAAATATTGCCTAAATTTTTTTTTCATCTATTTTGATTGGAAAATTAGGCAATATTTAACTTTAACCGGATTGGGCGAGCCTGAGATGTCGACCTAAATTAAAAAAAAAAAAAAATTCACAAAGAACAATATTTTTGGTATTCCTAATAAAAATTCTTAAAAAAACGTATTTTAGACCCACCCTAATATACATATAAGATTTATGAAATGTGTTTCTACAAAACCACCCCCTTTTTATAGATAAGAAACTATTTTGTTTTAATTATGATTACACTCATACACGTAGTTTGTTGTTTTTTCTAAATTATTCTACATCAAAATAATTATTGTTGGCTCGAATGAACAAAATAAAATCAATGGTTTAACAACGATCGATGATTATAAATCAGTGACAAAACTATTTGCACGTTGTTTGATGGATTTAAAATCATCAACAAATATGTGCTTTGGAGTATATTCAGCGTTTGAACGCAAACACATATTTATTCTTGTGTTGATTGCGTATGAACGTTTTGCAATCAGCAAATGCAGTTCTCTGGTCACGACCAAAAAATTTGGTTGCTACAACTGAACCATTCGATTGGCAATAAATTCGGTTGCCAGCACAAATCTGTTTTCTAGGTGTAGAACCTAAAAATGTTTCTATCAGAAAACTTACTAAAAATCTAGTATTTTGTATTTGAAACCTTTTCGTACCAAACAACTCTTGGGTTCTACAGATTTTTGCTTATAAAAATGATTTAATTAATATTCTCAGTACTTTTTCTACAAAAAAGTCGTTATTTTACAAGAAATTAATTGATAAACATATTTTTTAAAATTTTCATTTTTGTCTTTATTGGAAAAAATTAAAAAATATAAAATGTTTAAATAGAATTTTTTCGACAACTAATTTTTTTTTACAATGAGGTGGTTAGTGTATATTTTAATGTTATATGTATGAAGCGTTTTCTGAAATAAACCCCACACCCCCGGTGAAAATTATCATATATTATCATTTTTACATGGGTGACTGAACTGATACAACATTTTTTTAATGAAAAAATAGAGTATTATCACTGTAAATGTCAAAGTCAAGTTTTATTTGAATTATAATTATTCATTGATTGTTGCCAGCATTTTATAGTTGCATAGTTATCATATTTTTTATCATATTTTTTTGTTACAGTAATTAGAAATATATTTTTGGTTTAAATTTCGTTAATTTCATCACGAATATTTTGTTTGAGTTGCTCAAGCGTTTCTGGTTTGTTTGCATAAACCTTGCTTTTCAGATATCCCCACAAAAAGAAGTCCGGAGCAGTCAAATTAGGCGACCCTGGAGGCCAATCAACATCACCATTTCTTGAAATAACTTGTTGTGAAAAAGGTCTCGCAGTAATTCAATTGTAATTCTGGGTGTATGCGATGTGGCACCGTCTTGCTGATACCACATGTTAATCAAGTCCAAAGCATGCAGTTATGGCGTTAAAAAAAAAAAGTTTTCAATCTTATAATGATATCGCTCCCCATTCACAGTTACCGTTACGCCGTTTACATTTTCAAAGAAGTAAGGTCCAATGATTCCTCCTGACCAATTTGCACACCAGACTGTCACTTTTAATAGATGCAAAGGTGACTGATGAACAATTTGAGGGTTTTCCATTGCCCAGAACCGACTATTCTGTTTATTCACATATCCATTCAAATAAAAATGTGCCTCGTCACTCATTATGATTTTTTCATGAAAATCGGGGTTGTCATGGGAGAGCTGTAACATCCACAAAACACGAATATTTTTCCATAATAAATTTGCCACGTGTCTACTTCACGAGTGCTAAATATGAACTTTCAAGACTAATGTTTATCAAAATGGCGGCAAAACAAAGTAGTATACCTTTCCGGCGAACACCCTGTATTTAAATCGGATTTTTTGAAAAAAAATGTTGTTACATATTTTCTTTCCTTATGTTTGAGGAAGGCTAATTTAAGATTTTCTGGTGAGAAACCCCATTTGCATTGACCTTACATATACAGGTTGGTTGAAAAGTTCCTGCGCTCGAAATGAAAGAATACTGTTATTGTTACGAAATATATTTTTTTATTCAATATAATCTCCTAGAAGCTTAATACACTTGTGCCAATGATCTTCCAATAATTTTATCTCATCCTTATAATGGTTTTCCGGAAGCTCTGCAAAATAACCGTCTACGGCTGCTATGGCCTCTTCATTCGACGAAAAATGCTTTCCACGAAGGAATTGTTTGAGATTTCTGAAGAGATAGTAGTCACTGGGAGCCAAATCTGGTGAATACGGTGGATGTTCAAGCATTTCGTACTTTAATTCTTTGAATTTAGCCATCGTCAAAACACTTTTGTGAGCAGGTGCATTGTCTTGATGAAAAATGATTTTTTTCTTCTTTAAACCGGGTCTTTTCTCACGAATTTTTTCATCCAGCTGATCCAAAAGGCTGCAATAATATTCTGGGGTGATTGTTTTACCTTTCTTAAGATAATCAATCAACAAAATTCCTTTTGCATACCAAAAAACTGATGCCATAACCTTCTTTGCTGATCGTTGTGACTTGACCTGTTTTTGAGCTGAACAACCAGATATCAGTCCACTGTAAACGTTCTTGTTTCAATTTAGGATCATGGTGGTAGATCCAAGTCTCATCCATAGTTATAAAACGACGCAAGAAGTCGGTTTTATTCGGCTTAAAACGCTCCAAATTACGCTGAGAAATTTGTTTTCGATCCAGTTTTTGTTGAATTGTTAATGTGTGCGGCACGAACTTTCCAAACAGTTTTTTTATACGTAATTCCTCATGTAAAATTTCATTAGCAATTTCACGCTTAGTCAAACTTGGATCTTCACTAACCATATTATGTACCTGCTCAATGATTTCTGCTGTGGTTGCAGTTTTTGGTCGTCCTTCGCGTGGATCGTCTTCAAGGCTCGTACGACCACGTTTAAATTCACCAGCCCAAAATTCAACGGTGCGTTTTAAAGGTGAGGACTCCTTATACACTTCTAACAATTGTTCATAAATTTCCTTTGCTTTTAAACCCTTTAAAACAAAGAATCTAATGATTGCACGATATTCAATTTTTTCCATATTAAAAATAATCAATGACACGTCAACTTTAAATGGCTTGTAAACAAAGAAAGAATTGACAGAATGACTTGCAACTTTGCATGTGTTCTCAGGACAGTTATACCAACTTGAGAAAAAAAAAGTTTGGAGCTAGCAGTGTCATCTCTTGGTGAGCGCAGGAACTTTTCAACCAACCTGTAATTTGATATCAAGGAAGCCATTATTACAGTACAACCAAAAATGTCAGCCTTGGCTGAATCTAAATAAAAGTGTATTATCCGGTAACACTAAATATTTTTGCACAGGTTACACTAAATATTTACGCATTTAAATTTTTTATAGTCCTAGAATGTCTATTTTATTTGCGGCCACGAAGTCACAAAACATGTTATCGTTTTTTGTCATTCCCCTGTGCACTTTCGTATAAAAAATTATCGAAATCGGTTCTGCGCTTGAAAAGTTATGAGGGAAGATGGAAGGATACCTTTATATTTCCATTCAAAGTAGTAAAAAACTGCAAATAACAAAAATGTATCAATTTTAATGGAAAATTTTGAGGTGTCGCCACATTTTGATAAAAATCTGGGTAAAAATTAACTTATTAATTTTTCAAATTTGAGAAAAAAAAAAGTTTTTAATAAAAGAAAATTTTTGGAAATTTGATTTCTTATACAGTGCTTCTAACACCTATTAAAAAATTGTTAAATGTGACAACTTTGCCATAAAATGGGTGTAAGGCCATTTCTGTTTAAATACTTAACAAAAATATACATGTATATTAGGATTATAACTTTTGAATATTTTTGCAAATATAAAATTTTACCTATCCAAACCGTTAACTACATAAAAAATCATAAAGAATTGCAATAATACTTTTTTTCGATCTTCGAAAAAGTTTCCGCATAAACCTTCTTGAAGTTAGTACTATATACTTTTAATTTATTCCCACTTAAAATTGATATTTCAGCAAAAAGTTCAAATAATTTGAATCAAACGATACATTTCAACCTTCAGGGTTAATTTTAGGCACAAGATTTTAAATTTGAAGGTTTCGTGTTTTTTGTTTAAAATATTAATGTTTTTTTTTTTGGCGATATGGGTATCAAAATTTGCAGAATGATGAGCGCACAATGCGTAAAAATAACAGCAATAATTACATAAATTTAATTCTCTCACGATGGCATGCAATTTTTTCATGATCTCGGAATGGCTTGCAGGTCCTTCGAAATAAAAAAAAGGTTTCAAAACCATAAACCATTATTGATTTTCAGATCATTGTTGTCGCGAAAACAATTTTGCATCCGAAAATTTATCTTTTACGCCATTTAAAAAAGCTCATGAGTCTTTTATCAGACATTGAGTAGTGGCAGAATCGGTTATACCAAAGCAGAAAAGTAGTAATATTTGTGCAGAACGTGCCATCAAAGTGGTTCAAGATATTTATCCGTTGTGCAAATCAACACGAATATTAAATTTTAAAATTCATATCATGCAATAATTAAATATAAGTAATATTAGTTATTTCCTTAACTTTCTACATATTAATTTATTAATAAAATATTTGATTAAAAAAAATATCAGAGTACAGGTTGCTTTAAAAGTTCCTGCGCTCACTAAGAGATGGCACTGCTAGCTCCAAACTTTTTTTCTCAAGTTGGTATAACTGTCCTGAGAACGCATGCAAAGTTGCAAGTCATTGTGTCAATTCTTTCTTTGTTTACAAGCCATTTGAAGTTGACGTGTCATTGATTTTGTTTAATATGGAAAAAATTTAATATCGTGCAGTCATTAGATTCTTTGTTTTTAAGGGTTTAAAAGCAAAGAAAATTTATGAACAATATTTAGAAGTGTATAAGGAGTCCTCAATTTCAAAACGCACTGTTGAATTTTGGGCTGGTGAATTTAAGGGTGGTCGTACCAGCCTTAAAGACGATCCACGCGAAGGACGACCAAAAACTGCAACCACAGCAGAAATCATTGAGCAGGTACATAATATGGTTAGTGAAGATCCAAGTTTGACTAAGCGTGAAATTGCTAATGCCATAGGCATCTCAGACGAACGAGTACTCCATATTTTACATGAAGAATTACGTATGAAAAAACTGTTTGGAAAGTTAGTGCCGCATACATTAACAATTCAACAAAAACTGGATCGAAAACAAATTTCTCAGCGTAATTTGGAGCGTTTTAAGCCGAATAAAACCGACTTCTTGCGTCGTTTTATAACTATGGATGAGAGTTGGATCTACCACCATGATTCTTAATTGAAACAAGAACGTTTACAGTGGACTGAAGCTGGTTGTTCAGCTCCAAAGCAGGTGAAGTCACAACGATCAGCAAAGAAGGTTATGGCATCAGTTTTTTGGTATGCAAAAGGAATTTTGTTGATTGATTATCTTGAGAAAGGTAAAACAATCAACTCTGAATATTATTGCAGCCTTTTGGATCAGCTGAATGAAAAAATTCATGAGAAAAGACCTGGTTTAAAGAAGAAAAAAATCATTTTTCATCAAGACAATGCACCTGCTCACAAAAGTGTTTTGACGATGGCTAAATTCAAAGATTTAAAGTACAAATTGCTTGAACATCCACCGTATTCACCAGATTTGGCTCCCAGTGACTACTATCTCTTCAGATCTCAAACAATTCTTTCGTGGAAAGCATTTTTCGTCGAATGAAGAGGCCATAGCAGCCGTAGACGGTTATTTTGCAGAGCTTCCGGAAAACCATTATAAGGATGGGATAAAATTATTGGAAGATCATTGGAACAAGTGTATTGAGCTTCTAGGAGATTATATTGAATATAAAAATACATTTTGTAACAAAAACAGTATTCTTCCATTTCGAGCGCAGGAACTTTTCAACCAACCTGTACTTTTAAAAATTGCATTTCATGCGGAAGGTTTTTGTTCCAAAATGACGTAGTGATAAGTAGAACTTTTGCAAAAAAAAAAGTAATAACCCTAATGTATGTAAAGAATGGTTAAATTTTAAGGGCCGATGTTGATTTTGAATAAAACACAAATTATTTAGGAAATTATTGTCATTTATTTTTATTATAATAATATGGTATGGTTCAATTATGTATACACCAAAATATCGGTCAAATGGCCGCCGCGACCTCGGCGGCACACCTCCGTCCTATAGTCTAAATTTACGATGACGCTGAGGCATTGAGGTTCTATGCTGTTAATGTGCCGAATTATCTCATCCTTTAGCACTTGAATTGTTGCTGGCTTTTCGACGTACACCTTTTCTTTTAAATAACCCCAATGAAAGAAGTCCAACGGTGTCAAATCACATGATCTTGGCGGCCAATTGACATCACCACCACGTGAGATAACACGGCAATTGAATTTGTCACGCAAAAGAGCCATTGTTTCGTTAGCTGTGTGGCAAGTGCACGATTTTTCCGATTGTACGCACATTTGGACGATTAAATTGGCCGAAAAAATCACGAAGTGCACGATATGCATTTTGATTTGTATGCCCATTTTCATTAACGTTAACGCGTTGCTCGATTGTGTATCTTTCCATGGTTAAAATTTTTGTTAGTCTGAAATTGAGAAATGTGAAATGAAATCCAGAAAAAAACTTGACGTTTAGATGTGGTTCACATTCAAAATCGGCCCTTAAAATTGAACCACCCTTTATATGCATTTTAAGGTTTTTTCCGATTTACACAATTATTCATACAAATTTACCAGCAATATAAGATGGATGCGTATGATTTATATTTAATTACTCATGCTAAATAAATTCTAAATTAAATACAAATTGACCAAAGGGTTTAAAATTTTTTGAAAAGATTTTTAAAATTTTATTAAAATTTGAGAACCCAAATTTAGCTTAGATATTATTTATCCAGTTCGCACAGGTCCTAAATATAAACTCTCATAGCCAAATTAAATCGTTTGTAATTTAATATAAACGGCTAAACTTTTCAGCTTAACTTGAAATAATTTAAAGCCCAAATTAAAATGTGTTAAATAGTACATTTACTAAGTTTTTATTTGACATGGTTATATTACAAGCCGAAAGTAATAAACTTTTTGGTCACTTAGAGACGTACTTATGTAGTATTTTGAGTGGCAATTTACTTTAAATATATTATATATATATATTTTTTTTTTTCAAATTCTAAAGTTACATAAAAAAAATAATAATGTTAAGTAATATACAATTCTTGAAATTTAATTACAATTTCTTTTATTTGATTCTGTTTCTTTTTCGTTTCTTTATTATGCCAACATTTTCTTTATTGTGTCAACATTTATTTTGACAAACACATAAAACTGCCCAACATAATTATTATTTTCCTGTAAAAATTTCACAATTAGTTTGTGTTAAAATCAACTTTGTTTTGTTGTTAACTTTGGTATTATTGTCAACTTAAAGCCATAGACGTGTTTGTAACAATCTATCAAAACATATTATTGTGATTTCTATTTTGCCAGTATTGATATTTCAATAAGATGTACTGAAGTAAATCAACTCAATGAAATGAACAAAAAGATAAGAAAATATACACTTTACTAACACATAAAAACATAGTGATGGCAAGACAATGAACAAAAAACCAAATGCTAATATTAATTAATTTTATTTTTGTTAAGAATTTAATTGGAAATTTGTTAAGGTCAACGGAACTGTGCAATCTTGAGAGAAATGAAAAGCAAATAAAATTCAAGCTTAACACATAGAGAAAAATGAAACAACTAAACAAAACAATGAAAAGGAAATCTTAATCTAAAGTAAAAAGATTAATATACATTTCAATATTAACGGATGCAAGTTAACATTTATTTTTTTTTTGGCATTTATTCAAAGGAAAAGTAAATCTAACCATCAAGACACAAAAAAAAAAGTCATTATCATGGACTACAACAAAAGAGAATAATCTTACAAAGGATATACTACTGGTATAAGTAAAGAAACCGCACTAACTATAAAAATGCCATGAAATAACAAAAAAAAAAAATGTAACAAATAGAACAAATATAACAAAACAAGAACATAATACAAATATTGCTTATTAAGCAATTTTTTCATTACAAATGTTCAATAACCATTTCAGAGAATATAATGTAGAAATAGAAAACATAAAACATACACAAAAGTTTTTGGAATTGATCATACTTTTTTTTACAAAATACTGGAGCAAGTATTAGAGTTTTCAGTTAACAATAGTGTACGTTCAATTATTGTTATAACTGTATGTGTTTGTAATCAATACTATATGCTGGGGTATGGATTGTTAAATTATATGTGTAAATGTTTGCGTTGCGTCAGAAGAGAAATTGTGAATATAAAACGTAAAACAACACGTCCTTAAGCAGTCAAGGCGTTTTGCTTATGCCAAGATTGTCACTGGTCTGCAGTGTTGCCATAAGATAAATTTAAAACTACACATAAGGTATGTTAAAAATACACTATTCCACAAGATTATTGCACAGACTTTGACTTAAACTTTTTTAAGTTATCTTGGTCTCCTAAATCGGAATCTTAAGTCAAAAAAGTTTTATTAAATATTGTTTCCGAAATATGATATTTTTTGACCGCTGAACCAGGGAAAAATACTTTGTGGCTTAATATTGGGGAGAAGTAGTTAAATATATTTTTTTTATTTTTATGGATTTAAATTCCAGGTGAAATTTCTCTTCACTGAGTATAATCATGTCGGGAAGTGCTAAAGAAAATTTTAATGGTCGCAGAAGAATCTCGAAAATTGAGTTTTTTGTAATTTGTTAGAATCAAAAAAAAATTGGCCATACCATACTAGGCACTTTAATGGATAAGTGGAGGGATCTACCTAACAAATCCATTGAGACGATACACAAGTAAGTAAGTACTTGAAAAATAAGAATAAATTTTGAACTCAAATTTTTGAAACATATAATTTTGATATACATTTTTTTTGTTAGATTTTCTTTCAAAACGATTAAATTTTATATTCGAAACTAATTTAATGGTGTTTTGGTGTAGATAATTCCACGAAATGCCACCATTTGGCCCCCGCGTTTTGTATTTATTAATATTCAGGGGGCCAAAGGTTGGTGTTTTTCGGGTATTTTCAAACCATAATATTATAAAGTAACCCAGTTATACTACATGTACATTGTTCATAAACATCAACCTTTGGCCCCCTGAATCATAAGAAACAAAGTACGAGAGCCAAATGTTGGCTTTCTCTGATGTTTTCCAATCAAAAATATTATTTAAATAGTGTTAACACATATTAAACCAAAAAATATAATCAACCCTAGCCCAACTGAATCATAACCAAAAAATGTGGGCCAAATGTAGGACTTTTCCGATTTTAATTTTAAAATCTATATTATTTATTTAGCCGATTTAACCAACGACGGATTGCATACGAAACATAGGTTGAAAATTTCTGGTATTTTTTCAATTTATAAAATTATTTAAATAACTAACTGAACTAAATACAGGTTGGTTGAAAAGTTCCTGCGCTTACCAAGAGATGGCTCTGCTAGCTCCTAACTTTTTTTTCTCTAGTTAGTATAACTGTCCTGAGAACACATGCAAAGTTGCAAGTCATTCTGTCAATTCTTTCTTTGTTTACAAGCCATTTGAAGTTGACGTGTCATTGATTTTTTTTAATATGGAAAAAATTTAATATCGTGCAGTCATTAGATTCTTTGTTTTGAAGGGTTTAAAAGCAAAGGAAATTTATGAACAACTGTTAGAAGTGTATAAGAAGTCCTCACCTTCAAAACGCACCGTTGAATTTTGGGCTGGTGAATTTAAACGTGGTCGTACCAGCCTTGAAGACGATCCACGCGAATTACGACCAAAAACTGCAAAACTGCACAGCAGAAATCATTGAGCAGGTACATAATATGGTTAGTGAAGATCCAAGTTTGACTAAGCGTGAAACGAGTACTCCATATTTTACATGAAGAATTACGTATGAAAAAACTGTTTGGAAAGTTAGTGCCGCACACATTAACAATTCAACAAAAACTGGATCGAAAACAAATTTCTCAGCCTAATTTGGAGCATTTTAAGCCGAGTAAAACCGACTTCTTGCGTCGTTTTATAACTATGGATGAGACTTGGATCTACCACCATGATCCTAAATTGAAACAAGAACGTTTACAGTAGACTGAAGTTGGTTGTTCAGCTCCAAAGCAGGTGAAGTCACAACGATCAGCAAAGAAGGTTATGGCATCAGTTTTTTGGGATGCAAAAGGAATTTTGTTGATTGATTATCTTCGAAAGGTAAAACAATCAACTCTGAATATTATTGCAGCCTTTTGGATCAGCTGGATGAAAAAATTCGTGAGAAAAGACCTGATTTAAAGAAGAAAAAAATCATTTTTCATCAAGACAATGCACCTGCTCACAAAAGTGTTTTGACGATGGCTAAATTCAAAGAATTAAAGTACGAATTGCTTGAACATCCACCGTATTCACCAGATTTGGCACCCAGTGACTACTATCTCTTCAGAAATCTCAAACAATTCCTTCGCGGAAAGCATTTTTCGTCGAACGAAGAGGCCATAGCAGCCGTAGACGGTTATTTTGCTTCCGTAAAACCATTATAAGGATGGGAAAAAATTATTGGAAGATCATTGGAACAAGTGTATTGAGCTTCTAGGAGATTATATTGAATAAAAAAATATATTTCGTAACAAAAACAGTATTCTTTCATTTCGAGCGCAGGAACTTTTTAACCAACTTGTATAAGTTGTACACAAAAACCATAAACATTAGCTTCCTGAAACTTAAGAATAAAAAGTGCTGGGGCCAAAGGTTGGCGTTACCAATAACTTTTTTTCAAAGAGCAAAACTTGGGAAATTTGTCCTATTAATTAATGTGCTGCTTGCTTTGGAAAGGGAATAGAGAAAATATGAAAGGTGGTGAAAGATAAAGGTTTTTAAATATGGCAACACCGTAATTGCGCGACATGATAATTCTTAGAACAGTTTTTGCACGACATCTGATAAAGAGTCGACAGGTTTGTTAAAGCTTTTTACTTCAAAACCCTGTTATGTTATTTTACTTTGATAGGGTTTAAGTGTTATGGGAACACCGAAGTAGGACGTTGCGATATGTACGAGAGATAAAAACTCATACCAATTATTTTTCTAAATTAATGTTGCTGTCGATGGGGATCGACCTCTCAATCTTATGTATAACAGTCAAACGCGCTAACCATTTCACCACAACGCCTACAGAGGCGTCCTTAAAGAACATAAGGATCATATCAAATTTATTCTTTTTCAAAATACTTTTCGTAAAATTATTCTAAAATCTAATAAAAATATTTTTAAAGAAACTGCTAATGGTTCACAGTCTAAGAGTAATGTTGACGATTTTACATATGAACCAAATGTGAAAGAAAATATTACACACAATATGTACAATTACACACTAAGTGGCAACACTGCAGTTGTTCCTTCTTAAGAACATTTAAACATGCACAGTTCATCAGAATCATTGAATAAGGGAATAAGAGTAATGGTATTCAATAGTTATGGTTTTAAAAAAAAAAAAACATTAAGAATCCAATGAACTTTACTATAAATAAAATTTCAAGTTTAAGTATTTAATGCAATCTATATTATATTTTCAATAATCCTTTTTAGTTTGCATTTTTGTTTAAAAAATTTGTGGTCGTTTTGGTCCTACAAATACGATTTAAATAATCAGTCTGTTCGAGATTTAGGAACATTTATTTCTGTTTTATACTCTCCACCACACATGGTCAGGGCATATATGAGTTTGTCATTTTAAGTGTAACGTGTGGAAAAAGAGGTTTAAGACCCCATAAAGAATATATATTCTTGATCATTAAAAAATTCTAAGTCGATCTAAGGATGCCGGTTTGTCCGTTTGTAGAAATGACTCGAAGACGCAAGAGGAGTTGCTCAGTTTTACCTAGATTACTGAGGATCCTGCCTAAAGGTTTTGGTATTAAAAATGAGAAAAATCTGCCCAGCGGTTAAAAAGTTGTGAGTGAAAATGTCAAGATATAGCTTAAATTTCCATAAAAAAAATTTGTTCATATATTTCACCAGTCGCATAGAAGTGAATATTATTTTATGGTTTTTTTGGTTTGAATTGAGCTCAAGACATTTTTTTTATTTATACAAATTAATTATAAATACTTATTTATCCTAATATTAATTTTTATAAATAAAGAAAGATCTTAAGCTCAATTTAAACCAATGTACAAACCAAGAAGATCGAAAAAGAATTTTATATTCTCCTTAAGATTTTTTTTTTCACTATTCATTAATGTTCCCTTTTTATTTTTTTATTTTTTTATGATTTCTTTAAAACGCTGTTTGATGGAAAATATTTTTGTTTGGTATGGTTTAGTTGAAACTGTAATATATTTTCTGCCACAATTTAGAACCTTTAATGTACTTTTGTGCCTAACAATATTAAAGTTTTTAATTTATATAACATGGTAGATATTTGGAATTTAAAGATTAGAATTTAAATTTTTTTTCTTGTTTTCATTTTGCTTGTTTACAACGAATTTTTAAAAGTTCTCATTTGAAGCTGAAGTTTTGAAGTTTTAATTTAAAAATAATTGAACATTAGGACGGGTTTGATACTGGAGGTTAAAATTAGAATTTGACGCCGGAGTCAAAAATTATAAAAGTGAAAAATGTTGCTGTTAAAAGTTAGTATACGAGGACTTGACAAAAAAACTTTTTTGTTAATTAGTATAATATTCATAAATAAACATTTACCAAATTGTAAAATAATAATTCTATTTATCACAGCAAAACCATACATTTTCAAATAATGTGTAAAGTAATGGGCTCATGGATTACTTTACAACTTACTTCACTGATGAATTTTACTGGTGATGAGCCTCAAAGTAATGTATATACCCATGACTTTAGAGGTGATAATGTAAGGGGTTACTTATATGGTTACGAGAATGGAAAAAGTAATATGTCTAAAAATAGATATTTAAAAAAGAGGAATTTTTGTTAAAAAAAAATTATTACAAATATTTTAAACGTTATTAAAAATAATGTAGTCATGATGGGAATCGAACCAGGGAACTCTGGTTGCCAGTCAAGAACTCTACCCACTGAGCTATCGACGCATATAGTATTTGATTGATTTAAACTTAAATGTATTGTTGCCCTTCGTTTTTTCGTTAGTGTTGTCAAAACAAACATACATTACGCTTTTGCTTACAAAAAGACACAAAGTAATGTATCTAAAAATAGATTTTCAAAAATATTTCAAATATTACTTTACATTTATACAGGTTGGTTGAAAGTTTCTGCGCTCGAAATGACAGAATACTGTTTTTGTTACGAAATATATTTTTTTATTCAATATAATCTCCTAGAGGCTCAATACACCTGTTCCAATGATCTTCCAATAATTTTATCCCATCCTTATAATGGTTTTCCGGAAGCTCTGCAAAATAACCGTCTTCGGCTGCTATGGCCTCTTCATTCGACGAAAAATGCTTTCCACGAAGGAATTGTTTGAGATTTCTGAAGAGATAGTAGTCACTGGGAGCCAAATCTGGTGAATACGGTGGATGTTCAAGCAATTCGTACTTTAATGCTTTGAATTTACCCATCGTCAAAACACTTTTGTGAGCAGGTGCATTGTCTTGATGAAAAATGATTTTTTTCTTCTTTAAACCAGGTCTTTTCTCACGAATTTTTTCATCCAGCTGATCCAAAAGGCTGCAATAATATTCCGAGTTAATTGTTTTACCTTTCTGGAGATAATCAATCAACGAAATTCCTTTTGCATCCCAAAAACTGATGCCATAACCTTCTTTGCTGATCGTTGTGACTTCACCTGCTTTGGAGCTAAACAACCAACTTCAGTCCACTGTAAACGTTCTTGTTTCAATTTAGGATCATGGTGGTAGATCCAAGTCTCATCCATAGTTATAAAACGACGCAAGAAGTCGGTTTTATTCGGCTTAAAACGTTCCAAATTACGCTGAGAAATTTGTTTTCGATCCAGTTTTTGTTGAATTGTTAATGTGTGCGGCACTTACTTTCCAAACATGGAGTACTCGTTCGTCTGAGATGCCTTTGGCATTAGCAATTTCACGCTTAGTCAAACTTGGATCTTCACTAACCATATTATGTACCTGCTCAATGATTTCTGCTGTGGTTGCAGTTTTTGGTCGTCTTTCGCGTGGATCGTCTTTAAGGCTGGTACGACTACGTTTAAATTCACCAGCCCAAAATTCAACGGTGCGTTTTGAAGGTGAGGACTCCTTATACACTTCTAACAACTGTTCATAAATTTCCTTTGCTTTTAAACCCTTTAAAACAAAGAATCTAATGACTGCAAGATATTAAATTTTTTCCATATTAAAAAAAATCAATGACACGTCAACATCAAATGGCTTGTAAACAAAGAAAGAATTGACAGAATGACTTGCAACTTTGCATGTGTTCTCAGGACAGTTATACCAACTTGAGAAAAAAGAAGTTTGGAGCTAGCAGTGCCATCTCTTGGTGAGCGCAGGAACTTTTCAACCAACCTGTAAATCATATAATCAATAATCAATAATGAGTAACTTATTACTTTATGCTTGCAATTAATGAAAAAGGTAACGAGCTATCATTACAAGGTAACGCCTGAGAATATCGCACCCATTACCAAAGTTTTGCTGGGATTTTAAATTGCTTACAGTATTTTTGAGCGAATAAAATTTTATCAATTTATTAAAAAATAGATTTTATTTAAAATAATATTGCAATTTTTATACTGTGCTATTTTTCGCCATTTCATATTGCTTAAACCTATTTTGTACTAACTTATTTGTTTGAGTGTAACAATAAAATATAACATTATTTACTATTTGTTCTTCTTAACTGAACTGAAACTAAACTTGCCTTTTCTTGTAGTTTTTAATACATTTTTTTACACAGCTGCCAAACATCTATAAAAATACTCTTTGTTTGAAAGGCTGTGTGTTTGTGTACTGATTTATTTTATATATTTCCAATAGTGTTAAGAATGTTTTGTTTTACAAATCTCTTTGTTATTTTTTTTTTCGCCTTTATTATAGTTGCTTAAGTTTAGTAGCCCTGAAGAAAGATATTATACTTGAGTGACTAAAATCAGACATTGGACTCATGTAACAGATGATAGAAAATTTTATTTATGACACTTAAGAGAGCTTTTTCTTTTTAATACATGTGAAAAGGAAACTAAATGTAAAAAAAAATGTTTTTTTTAACTTAAGAACTACAATATAGATTAAACCAGCAATTGTTTTATTTCGTTATATATTGAATATCTATAGAGAAATCTTTTTAAAGGACTGTAAAAACAAAATTTAATTTTTGATGTTTCCCTTTAATGTGGTTTTAAATAAATTGAAGGTCATTGGTTTTATAAAAAATTTTAAAGAATAAAACATAAACTAAAAAATTTTATTGAAAACGTACAATAACGTGGCTTAACATTACAAATATTGTTATATTTTATAAATCATCTGTTTCATCAAATAAAATATACAAACATTAAGTGAATTGATAAATTTATTAAATGATTTGATAAATTTACAAATCTGTTTTTTTTTATTTACTCAATTGATAAATATTTAATAACATGTGTTTACATTGTAACTACATAGTAAGTTACGACACTTAGCAAAATAATTTAAGCGTAGCAAATTGAAAATAAGCAAAATATTTAATTACTTCTGAATAACGTAAATTTTGTGCTGTTATTAAGTGAATATTTTTGTTTTAATGTCAGCATTGTTTGCTCTTTTAATGATCTGAGAGATTTCCAATATTCGGCACTTCAAATATTATTTATTAAATAAAAATAATTTTAGTTTTATTTATTTATTTCCTTAGAGTCTATAGAATAATTTTTCAAAGAAATATTTTTTTTTTAACTTTTTTATACATAAAATAATTAACTGTCATTTGGCAATTTTTTCAGTTTCATTTATTTCTTCCATTTTTTCGAAATTTAATAATAATTTACCCATAAAAGGGATATTCGTGCTGTATTTGTTTCCGGTACAGTTATTACAAAATTTAAATTTTAATTGCTGCCTGTTTAAAAAAATATTCAAAAAATTCCAATTTGTTTTTTTTATATAAATTGTTTGTTTATATACAAAATTATTTTAATTCAAATTACAGGAACTTTATAGACGCTCACACATAAGACCATTCACACAAAATGTGTTTATAGACTGTGTGAGTCTACATTTTGCTGATTAAAAACAAACAAAAAAATCACAATAAGAACCGAAGTAATTTTATATAGTTATTCTTACGGAATTGGTAGGTTAAATTTTAACATTTATTTTTAATCATTTGTTTTTACTGATATTTTAGTTGTTTAAATAATATTTAAAAATAAATAAGCTAAACAATTTGATTTAAATGAAAAGTAAGTAGATCGGCTTTTAAATGAAATACCATTTCTTTTCCATGGTATTTTCAGTTATTTTAACTTACAAACTTTTTTAAGTGTACGACGATTTACGATGTGGTTAGGTTGAGTAGTCTGCATTTCCAGCACCGCGACCAAGTAGATCTATTGTGCAACCTCTAGTATTTTCCTCAGTTGTTCTCCAGTGCAGCCTTGAGTAGCAGTACAATATTCTTTACTTCCAGCTTCTTGTATTGTTCCTTCATGATATCAGACCTGCCAAATGTGATAAATAGTAGGTATGCAAAGGCAGGACATTTAGGCATTACATGCTCCATGGGTTTCTCATCTTCCATACAATGTCTGCATGGATGTAATTACATGGATAGTGTCCTGTAAGTGCTCCGCATAGAGTCTTAGATTTGGTCTGTTCATCTGAAGGGCTTCTCTGCTCCTCTTTTCATTGTATGATAAGAATTTCTTTGAATGTTTCAGTGGTTTCTGTTTGTTCCAATATTCAATGGATTTCGTCTTGATCAGATTCGATATCATATTTATGATGTCCTTTTTCGTGAAACCAAATTGAGGACACGGGCCTATAAATGGCAGTTCCGCACCTAGTCTCGCTTGTTCGTCAGCTTTTTCATTGCCTTCGTGCCCACTGTGACCGGATACCCAAATAAGTGTTACCTTATTATTGGTCGCCAGTTGGTTGTTGGCTTTATGGCACTCTAGCACTGCACTATGGGGATAGATGGGGTTTTTCAGGGCTTTTATTACAGTCTGGCTGTCCGACATTAAGTTTATCCTTGTTCTCACAAGATTCCTTTCCAGAAGTTCGGTCGTTGCTGTATAGATAACATACACTCACAATATTATTTCGTTAAAAATAATCTAAAATGCATATTAAATTAATAGAAAATACAATCAAAAACTGATTTTTCATTATGTTCAGCCCATTTTCTTGTTTATTTTCAATCATTGTTTAATAATCGACAAAAGAAGTAAAAGCAATATAAAGTAGTTTAGAGTAACCAAGTAGAAAAAAACGATTTTTGTGGTTTCAATTGGATTTTTTTTATTAGTATGTAATTTTTCAAAACACAACACACACAGACGTATATATTTTTTATTTTCTTGCGTGTATGTATGTTTGAATAATTTCTTGTAATTATTATTGAAACAATATTGTATATAAACAAACTATTTTGGCAAAAAACAATAAGGAATTATATGAATTTATATTTTAAAAGACAGAAAACATAAAATTTTACATTTAACAGAAAATATAAACTCCTGCTGAATGTCTGTAAAGTTTTATAGTTTGTTTTTTGAATGACTGATTCAAATAGTTAAAAAATATATTTCTATGATATTCAATTGATTCTTCATTTAAAAACAAACTTTACGTATTACTTTTTAAATAAACTACATTTGGTTACGGAAAATATATTGTGAGTGTATAATTCTGCAGTGTGAATTCTGCACCTAGGTCCGTATACACCGGCTCCAACTCCGCTAGAAGTTTTGGATCCGTCAGTATACCACTTCTGTGCATCTTCCTTGAACCATGGGGGATCAAGTTCCCAATCTTCTCTTGTTGGGATTTCAACATTGTATTTTCTTCCTAGTTCAATCACTGGATTTATTTGACCACTGCATAGTGTAATGTTCTTTATAGAACTGGCCTCGTTAAGGATCTTCAGATGGCCTTTATGGTCACCTTCTTTGAACTTAATTAGTTTGTGGAGTTCGATTGCTTGCTTCATAGCTTCTTCCTGTATCGTCTTAGAACTACATAAGGATCATGATTATATATGCTTGTCTCAGATTTATATTTCGATGTATTACAAACGGAATGACAAACTGATATATACCCTCTCATATATGTGTAGGGTAACAATGTGATTTTTTTTTTAGTTCAACTGGTCAGAATATAAATATAGTTATATACAATATAAAAAATATTATCTTACAACTAGGGTAATTTATCTAATTGTCTTATCTTACAAACATTTTATTTATTACATTAATAATTGTACACAATATGTTGTTCTCCTTATCACTAACAAAATTTAATTTGTTGATATATTATACTCTTTTTCTACTATCAAATATGTATCAAGTTTGTATAAACGTGATTTCAACAGTAGTTAAGTTTCAATGATTAATAAATTAATAAATTCATTAAATATTGTTTACATTGTTTGCTATGAATAAAATATGATAACAACTACTCATTAATATGTGAACATATAAAGACTACAGCAATAACTTTTAATGTTATTATAGTGCTATTAAATTCTGTTAATCTTATTTTAAATGTTAACCGGTAAACAAGAATTTCTCTTTAATGTTTTCTAAGATTTGTTAACATTTACTCTGAGAATTTTAAAATATTTTTTTTTTTATATACAAAATGTTAAACATTGAGAGTTGTTTACAATATTATAATACCGTTTTATGGTGTAATAGATTGTGTGCTTAGTTTGTAATTATTGGGGAAATATTAGTTATTCACTGTCACGTATCAGTTATTAAACTCTACACTATGCTGTGGTACAGGACAAGGACTGTTGAACAGTCCTTGCTTGAATGTTTGTAACTAACAAAGATACTGGACCTATTTCCATCTGATGTTAACACAATCACTTTCTGATCAAACTTTAGGTCACATATATTAAGATTTTTAGATGACAATTGAGAAAGTAAATAGCTTAAAATATATTTTAAAATTTTGTTAGCAAAAGGTAAAAAATTTAGAATTTGCGTTTTTATGTAATAATTTTGTTTGCTTACTACAATACAAAATATCGCAAGCACATTTTATACATTACGGCATAATGGCTTTCCTAAAATTGACGTTGCGTCTATTAAACTTTATATTTATGGAAAGCTCTACAACAATTATTTTTTCAGTTAGTGATAAAAAAGTCAAAATTTTGTATATGGCAAAGTTTAAGCTAAAAATGCCATAATAAATACTAATGAACTTTTTAATTTTCCAATAACAACAAGAAATGTAACGGTGATCTTTTGTATTTTTGCAAAAATTTACTTAAATTAGTTAATTTAAGAAGACAAAGGACCCCAGTGTTCCTTAGCCATAGATACTGTGTGTCACTTAGGGCGTCTCCTTTTGTAGTTCTCTTAAGGCGAACCATTAATTGACTACGAAAAGGATCTGACTTTTTTAAAATTTATTACGTTTCATGGATACCCTGAACATTGGCAGAACATTTTTTCGCCAATAAAATTCATATTATATTTTAAATGCATGAGTTTAGTATAATTCAACTTAATTTAAATGCAAAAATGTATTGCAGAAAGCTTGTTAAAAGCCGTGTCCTCACAAAGCAGAAGTCCTACGAAAGTGAGTAAATACTTACACAACGAGTATAAAGTAAATTAAAATATATGGTAAAATAACATTTGGTGAATAAAATCCGAACAACTGTAAGACTCTTGTTAATAAAAAACACATGATATTTACAACAAAACTGTTTACGGTAAATATAACTGTACTATCAAGTTATTCAATAAAAATAAGAACACGTGGATCAGTTATTAATTAGTTTTAAAAATGTGGCTCAACGAGTTGAACCGTCGCAAATTAATTTGCAAATTTTGTGAAGAATATCCCAACAAAACAAAAAGTGAAATTTTAAAACATTTTAGAGATATGGGATTCAAAAAAACTTTTATTTATAACACAATACGATTGTTTGAAAATAATAAAACTGTTGTGCGAAAACGTGGATCGGGTCGGAAATTTAGCTTGCAAGACTCTAAAGTTCGGACTAAGCTGAAGGCTGAAACAGTGGGCCGCAGTGCAAAATCCTACCGTCAGATGGGTAAAAAATATAAATGTGACAAAAATACCGTTAAAAAATATTTAGAATCCATAGGAATCAAAAAAAAAAAAAAAACCAGCACCATTCATAACAGAACGTCAACAAAAGATTATTAAGTCGAGATTACGGACACTTTTCAAAAATTACTTCTCTTCCTCATCAGACTACAAATGCTTAATGGATGATGAGTCATATTTTACTGTAGAAAGCAACGAACGGCAGTAAAAACATTATTTTGAGTCTTCTAGTGTTGAAGCACCCGAAAAATATAAATTTATTCGCAAGACAAAGTTCCCGGAAAAAGTTTTGTTGTGGTTAGCCATAAGTGAACATGGAATCAGCGACCCGATATTTTTTTAAGGAGGGTTAGCAGTCAATGCCCAAGTTTATAATGAAAAATGTGTACCATCACTTAAAAAGTTTATTAAAAAATATCATCCACATGATAAAATAATTGTTGGCCTGATTTGGCATCCTCACACTACGCCAAAGTTACAACTCAGAATTTTAATAATCAAAAAATTGAATTTATCCCAAAACAAATGAACCCACCAAATGTTCCACAACTGAGACCAATTGAAACTTTTTGGTGTAATTTGAAGAGAAAGGTATACGAAAATGGATATAGAGCCAAAAATGTCGATTGCCTAATTCTAAAGATAAATTGGAAGCTAAAAACTATAAATACAGAGAACATTCAGAGGTCAATGGGGGAACTATCACAAAAAATTAGGAAAGCAAACCGCTATGGAGCCAATTTTCTTTTATAAACGTAATTAAACGTAATTAAATATAAAATAAATAAAACTTAAAACAAAATAATTTAGTTTAATATATATTTTTTTTACTTTTACGGTTGTTCGGATTTCATTGATCAAACGTTATATTAACTTTACAATAGAAAAACTTTTATACTTATTAGAAATTTTTTTAAACCCATGAAAAAATCGAAATATATATGAACATACATGATCATACATGGGCTTGTATATGATCATACATGGGCATACATGGTCATATACGTCCATACATGATCTTATATATGACCATATATCTTCGGATCCGAAATTTGAGAGTATATGGTGATATATGTGCATATATTATCATACATGCTCATATATTATTCATGTATGCTCGTATATGATCATATACGTCCATATACCCTCAAATTTCGGATCCGAAGATATATGATCATATATGAGATCATGTATGGTCATATATCGAACAATGTATGGACGAATATGACCATGTATGCCCATGTATGATCATATACAGGTCCATGTATGATCATGTATGCTCATATATATTTCGATTTTTAGATGGGAATTTAAGAATAATTTTCACTTAAAAGAAGTGCTATTTAACTTGATGTTAGAAAATATTTTCTTATTTTTAGGGTGTTAAGTCCTAGTTTTTAGTAAAATAATCTAATGAACTTAAATAAAATTTTTCTTAAATCCAAGGAAACATTACCTAGCTAACAGTAAAAATTTTAGATGATATATGAACTAATTAGGAGGAAATTTTACTGTTTTCTAATAAAAACTTACTTCTCAATAGTAAAATTTTTCTATAATTTAGAAATTGTTACCAAATTTGAAATAAAATTTGTATCTTAATTTCAAGGAAAAGTTTATTAAATATAGGTAAAAAATATCTTGGCGTCGTTTTCATTTAAATTTTTCCCCCAAATAAGTTAATTTTTCTAAATTCTAGTTATTTTTTTTTTTTTGAGTGAAGTTTTTCATAAATATGTTGAAACATATTCCCTAAGTGTAGTTTAATTCAGCAGATCTTTAATATCTAAAACCATAACAAATAATTATTATGTATTGTGTTGCTTGTAGTTTTTTTAAATTTCATTATTTCTGTATATATTTTAAAATTTATTCAAAGATTATTACTTTATATTTCCTTTTTTTTATAAAATTAACATTTTCTTCTTCTCTGCTTAACCTATTCAGTAGTATTTGAATGAAGGAAATATGTTTTAGAACAAAGAATAGCATGATAACACAATTATTTCCCTAAAGTATTTGCAAACTAACAAACAGATTGTCTGAATACAGAATGTACCCTTAAATGCACAAAAGATATTTAACATATTCCACAAACACCACAGCATACAATAAGACAATTTTACTATTAAAATAAGAAAGATGAAATAACAGGAAACAAAACTGCATAGAAAAGGTGTAAAATAAAATGAAAAATATGTATTTCCTATATGTATTTGTTATATAAAGAATATTTAAGAAAACAAGAATACATCATTATTTTCATCACAGAGCGGATAAAAGTAATTGAAGTGAACGAAGAATACATCAAGCATAGTAAAGAAAATTGCAACGTATCACAATATAAAATCAATGAGGCTTTAAAATAATGATAAAGCACTTTAAATTTTAAGCAGTAAATTTATATGATAATATATGGTGGACTTTTAATAAAAGCACTTAAATCGATTTAAGAAAATTTTCCAAAAAGTCAATAAAACTTTAAAATTCGCATATTTCTGTTTGATACCAACATTTTTTACACACTTAAAGATATGAGACCTTCTCAAATTAACTTTTTATTTTTATACCCTTCACCACAGGTGGAAGGGTATATATAAGTTTGTCATTCCGTTTGTAATTTCTACAATATTGATCTTAGACCCTATAAAGTATATATATTCTGGGTCCTTATGAAGAGCGAAGTTGATTTAACGATGTCCGTATGTACCCAGACATGATGAAATTGGTTTTCCGAAGACCCCAGACATGATGAGGCTTTGATTGTTATAGATTTCTGTTATATGTGATCCATTTTTATTTGCTATTAAAATTCAGACAGATCGGTTGATAAATGGCTAAGATATTTTGTTTTTATATGTATGTTGAATATTACGCATAAAAAACACATCCATTTGTTGAAATTCTTTTCTTTCACCTCTTCACCTTTTATTCACACACAACAAACCAATACAAAGATTTGTCATTTAAATAAAAACCAAACAAATCTCTAATGAACGAAAACTTTTTATATACCTCTATTAACGATGATTTTATATGAGCTTCAATGGTTCAGTTGTCTAAACGCTATGTCACAAGTACTTTTTTTGTCTTAGGTGCGGGTTCGATATTCAACTTTTTTTTTGTTCAATTTTTTTTTAAATTTTCTTTAGATTTTTTTTTGTTTATTTTTTGTTTTTTTAACATTAAATAATTAATTTAAATAAAATTTTAAATTAGTAATTAAATAATCCATAAATAGGCTAAAAACATCAAAATTTTTTACAAAAACCCTCTGATACAAACAAATTACAAACGTTTTTATTTCTATTTTTTGCTCCGATTTAAAAGAATTTATAAAATAGATTTTTAAACCATTTTATTTCTCATATATTAAGAAAATTTTATACATAATTTTCCTTTGAGTGCAACTATTTTAGGTCATAGCTTATAATAATTTATAAAAAAAAAAAAAATTATAAACTATTTTCCTTCAAATTTTTAAAATTAAGCTAAAGAAATTAAAAATATTTTTTAATAAGAAAGCGAAATAAAGTCCCAAATACAAATTTGGCAGCTAAATCAAACGTTTTTGTAGAAATAAAACACATGCAGTTCTAGTGATTTCTTTTAACGATTTGTAATAAAGTATTTTTTTGGTCGAAAATAGTTTTTTTACAACTTAGAAGATTTCCAAAAAAATATGACAACACTGTTTGGCATTATGTTTGTGGTTGTTGTTCTTTTTTTATTTTATTTATTAAACTTCTTTTCTTTTACCTCTTCACCTTTTATACACAAACAAGAAACACATACAAAGATTTACCTAAAAACCAAACAAATTAGTTTTGAACGAAAACTATTTATTTACTTCTATTAACGATGATTGCGTATGTGCTTCAATGGCTCAGTGGTCTAACCGCTTTGCCATAAATAGTTTTTTCTTTTAGTCGCGCGATCGATCGCCGTCTATTCAACTTTTTTTGTACAATTTTTTTTTTTACATTTTATTAAGATTTTTTTATTTGTTTTTTTTTATTTCTTTTTTTTGAACATAACAAGTGCTGTACGTAAGGATTTCGGTCAGTTTTTCTGAACATTTGGAGAACGGAAAGAGGAAAAGTTCCAAAATAAGGTACGAGAATCTTGGTTACCAAATGTAGGCGTAATCTGTTTATATCTTAAGAACGGTAAGACCGAAATTAAATAATACATAAATGGGCTAAAAACATCAAAATTTTTATAAAAATTAAAATTTTAGTGCTGTAATATGACCTATGGATACGTCTTATATAGCAAAATATCGAAAATCTTTAGTATAACATATTTCCTAAAAAACTCGGAAATATCGGTTCAGATACAAAAAAGTTATGCCCAAAACATACATTTGTTTTAAATACCTATTTTCTGGAACCATAAATCTTCCCGAGTCCAAGTTTTATCACCAAACTAAATGGTTAATGTCCTCTTAAAGGCGTCGATATATAAATCTGTTCATTCCATATATGTTCATATATAAACTTCAGTTTTTTCCCAACCATGGTGAAGGGTATATAAGATTCGGCATAGCCGAATTTAGCCGCTCTTTCTTGTTTTTTTTTTTATAAATTTCCGTTTCACAAAAGAACTAATTTTATTTGTGACACTAGAAGGCGATTTTTGCAATGGAAAATAGTCATTAATAAGGGAGGAAAAAAAGTAACAAGAAATAATATATCTGTATTTGACAGTCCTTTGGGTAGACTCAGGAAAATAGCTTCATAAAAATTTCCTTTAATGTAACACTTCACACAAATATGGTGAAGTTGTTTTATAAAATTTTCCATTTTCTAAATAATGCTGGACACTCCATGTACATTTTTTGATTTATTTCTTTATTCTTAATTGTTTTATTTTATTTCTTCTTGCACTAAGGTTTAAAAGAAATATTACCATGAAACCATTTAAATCCATTAGTAAGAAAAAGTTTTGTAACTCCTGCTGTTGCTTCTTAAGGGACTATTAAACTTTATGAATGTGCTAGAATTTCAGTAACGCATTTTAAACTTCAAATGGTAGAGTACCTACGTTTTTGCATTGCAATGTAATACATATACAACAACAAATGTCTTGGCAAAGAGTAATAAATTTTGAAATCTAATGGATTTTGTACAAATTCATTTGTACGTTATTTTAACTAAAACTGCAATATACATACATGCATACAAACATATCAAACTTACACTAACATATGTGACTTTCTATACTATGTATGTGACTTTCTATACTAACTGCCCTGTAAGTATGTAAAATGATATTGATGATTCTGTGTAAGTGTAAAAAATTACACACTTCTATCGATGCTTAATTTTGGATGTTAGAGTATAAAAAACTTTAAATCGATTTTCTCGCAAACATTATTTTTGAAAATTGTGAACATTATAACTCAATATCTACTTGACCGATCCTTTTGAAATTTTAAACACTATTTTGTCACATAAATCACCAGGTAATCAGTGTGAGTTTTTTTAACATATTTTCCATTTTATAATAACAAATTCATCGAAATTTTTTAGTGGAAATCGCGTTTTTCACTTCCAAAAGCTGCCAAAAATAAAAAATCTAAAAAAAACTGGCTCTGACTACCTGGCGAAACATATTGCCTTTTAAAAGCATTTCGATTCTTTTGTTTTAGATGATCCGGTAAATTTTTACGAGGCGCCTCCGGAGATTGTCAAGGACTTATATGTTGATATTGTCACGGAATTATTTATTGATATTTTTAATTGAAATGTTATATTATAACGTGTATATAAAATAAATAAACCAACATTATTTATTCCCCAAAAAAAAAAGAATCTAGAAAATATGACTTTTTTCGCCTTTAAAACCTTAACCCCCCCAGAAAAAATCTAGAAATGTCAATAAAGATTTTTCTGAGAAGTTGGGAAAAAAATTTACAAATAATTCTAAATGTTTTAAGTAATAATGTTACTTAATTTATATAAAATCTTTTTTTTTTTTAACAAATAAGAATAAAAGAAAAAAAAATTATTTTCAAAATTGTGTTAGTCAAATTAAGAGCACCTATCCTGTGACCTGTTCCGTGGCGGGGGCGGGTGAAAATAGTACTGGTCTCAAAGTACCTAACATAACAACATGACTGGTCAAATTGGACGATCTGAAAGTGCTTACCCTGTCCCACGATCGCTAAAAAACTACCTGCCTGAAAACTACACTCACGAAAATAAGTTAGTAAAGTCAGAAAAAAATGTTGTTGAGTCAGGAAGGTGTTTGCATAAATAATTGATAATGTCAGCAAAATGTTAGCAAAAGTTATGCTAACACTTAGTCGAATAAGTTAGTAAAGTCAGCAAAAAAAATAAATTCTCCAAAAAAATATTTTTTTTTTCTTTCAAAAATGGGTTATTTAAATTTAGAGCACCTATCCTGTGATCTGTCGCGTGTCGGGGGCGGGTGAAAACAGTACTGGTTTCAAAGTACCTAACATAGCAACATGAATGGCCCTGTCCCACGACCGCTAATAAAGGTCACACTTACAAAAAAAGTTAGTAAAGTCAGCAGAAAATACTATTGAGTCAAGAATGTGCTTGCATAAATAATTGATAATGTCAGCAAAATGTTAGCAAAAGTTATGCTAACACTTAGTCGATTGTAAATAAAAAATCCTTGCTAAAACCAATTAATTTATTTTTCAAATATTGGTAGACTGAATAAAAAACTCAAAAAATTGTAGAAAAGTTATTTTCTAAAAACTTACACCTAGATGCTGTTTCTTTTTTATCTTTGTGTGCTTCTGAAAATAATTTACAAAACGATGTAAAATAAAAAAATATTCAGAATTCTTTCGCATTGTCGACATAATTTAATTAAAAATTTAAAAATGTATAAAAATAATAATAAGAAACATAATTATCTCTTAAATATTCTATTTTTGCCAAATTTCATCAAGAAACACTATTTATTAATATGTATTTTGTTTATAAATACACCCAAAAAACAGTATCAGTTGTGGCTACCGAATTTGTTGCCAATCGAATTCTTGCGATTGAACTGTCTTCATAATAAATTATATTTTTTGTTAGGAAAACCAATACTCAGTTGCCTAATTTAATATTTGTATTCCACATAAATATGTTTACGTTCCACAAAATTTTATTTAAATAAAAAAATTTTATATTTTTATTTGATTACTGCTTCACAACTAATTTGAATTTTTTTTGATATATTTTTTCTATTTGAACATTTTTATATTTTTTTCATTAAAAAAAAATTCTTGACTTGCCTGCCTTTTGCTGGATTTGAACTCGGAAATTCGGTGCACTAGGCTACCTACTATATCACAAACACTTATAAATTTTTGTGACAAATTTTGAATTTAAATAATTTGTTAGAAAAAAAATCATTATTTTAAATTAGTTTACCAATATCAATCATTAGTGGCCTGATGGTATGTGATGGTATATTTGATCAGAGTAACCTTATTTGTAGTTAGCGCTTTGAAATATCGACAATTTTTTAATAAATTTGATTGATTTTCCTAATTTTCTTGTAAATAAATTGTTGATTCTACCGTACACAAATCCTAAACGAATTTTATTTTCTAAGTTGATTGGAAATACCAATAAATTGATAATAGGATTGTTTTTTTTAGCTCCTTTTACAACTTTTTAATTCCCAATACAATATTTTTGCTATGTTATATTAATTGATTATAAATTATCAAACAAAATAATATTCTTACAAATATATGTTAATAGTTTTGATCGAATTCCAACCAATCTTTTCTCTTTTACACTTTTGAACTTTATCTTAATTAAATTTAAATATTTTATTTTGTCTATAATTAATATTACAAACAATAACTTAAAAAAATCGGAGTTAACACCATATTTAAATTTTCTGTATTTACATTTTCTAAATAATTTTGCGTCCTTTTCTTTTTTATATGTAGGAAATATAGATAAAAAATCTTCCAAAGTTATGTTTTGGAAGAGTTAAATTTTCAGTGTTATTTTTGTCTGCACTACATTTACATCTACCCGTTGGCTATCTGATTGTTGTCCTCACTATAAATATGTTGATCAACACAATTTTGTTAGCAAAAAACGTTGGTAGAACATTAGTTTAAAGTTAGTTTGTTGCTGTAAAAATATTACTAAAGTTTTAACTGAAAACATAATTTTATAAAAAAAAATGCTTAAAACTACTTCACTTGATATGCAATCCCTTTTAGTATTTTTTTTGTGCACCCCGTGCCAGGTGAAATTAGGACACATCCAGCAAATATCAATGAAGTGGCAGAAATATGCTTTAGGAAACGTCAATTTTTTTTTGAACTGTGCACAGTAAATTAATTTATTAAAATACAAAATTTTATTATTCGTTTTGTAATTATTGTTGATTTTTTATGTTCTTCTTTCAGTTGATTTTTGTTCAACTTAAAATCATATCTAAAATTCAATTTTAATTTTTAAGTTTCTTCGCTCTTTAATTTTTTTTGGGCATTTTTTACTGTCAAAGCGTTTTTATTTATTAAAATTTAAATATTTTTTAATTTAAATTTTTAATTTAGATTTAGTTTTTGATTTAAAATGATATCTGATGATTTAACGTATTTGTCTATATTTGAATTTTTCTGCATTTTAATTTAAAAGCAATTTTTCGTTTCGTTTTATAGTTACACTACGACGAGTAATGAATGGTTACCCTACGGCGAGTAATAAATATATTTACCTCAAAAAGAACCTATCCCATGACCGGTCATCCGTGGGCATGAGCCCGTGTAACCGGTCCCTATTCGTTTAAAAGAACCAAACCGATGTTGAATGTGAACCACACCTAAACGTCAAGTTTTTTTCTGCATTTCATTTGACATTTCTCAATTTCAGACTAACTCACTTTGAACCGTGGAAAGATACACAATCGAGCAACGCGTTAAAGTTACTCAGGCTTATTATGAAAATGGGCGTTTAAATCAAAATGCACTTTGTTATTTTTTTGTCAGCATAATCGACCAAATGTGTCCACAATCGGGATAATTGTGCACGTATTTCTGCAAATCGGGTCTGTAGGAAATGAGAAAACACCTGTGCATGCTCGCCATTGCTGTTGTTCGCGTTAGTGAGGCAGAATAGCCGTTAACCTCGACTCGCCGTCGGTGTTCGCTATCGCGAGATTATAACGAAATTCTTAAAGTCAGAAATTGAGGATATGGATGTGCACGACATGTGGTTTTAACAGGACGGTGCCTGCCACACAGCTAACGAAACAATGGCTCTTTTGCGCGACAAATTCAATGGCCGTGTTATTTCACGTGGTGGCGATGTCAATTGGCCGCCAAGATCATGTGGACTTCTTTCTTTGGGGTTATTTGAAAGAAAAGGTATACGTCGTTAAGCCAGCAACAATTCAAGAGCTAAAGGATGAGATAATTCGGCACATTAACGGCATAGAACCTCAATTATGCCTCAGCGTCATCGAAAATTTGGACCATCGGATGGAGGTGTTCCGCCGAGGTCGCGGCGGCCATTTAGCCGATATTTTGTTCCATACATAATTGAACCGTACCATATTATCACAATAAAAAGAAATGACAATAATTTCCTAAATAATTTGTGTTTTATTCAAAATCAACATCGGCCTTAAAATTCAACCACCCTATATATTATTTTTTATGGAATATTTTTTTTAATTTAAGGTAGACAATATTCAGCAAATATATTCTTGAAAATGGAGCCAATTTAATGCACTAAAATTGTCTAAATCGATAGAAATACATCTGAACTAGTTTTATAAATAAAAAAAGGATTGGTCAATTTTTAGGAAAATTCCACTAAGTATTCAGAACTATTTATGTAATTCTAAATTTAAACCAAAAATTTTTATATTTTCCCATAACAAATTCTATTGGCATAGTAAAATTTTAATAAGTTCCTAAATTTCATTATTCCCCTTCGTATACTGTAAGTTTGATATTGATACGATGTACTTTTTTTAAGCTGAACATTTGCAATAGCAAGCATCATATATGTATGTAATCTGTATATGTATTTATGGCTGAAACTATAAGTGCAACATGAAATCTTCTGCTTCTTTAAAAAGTACTTCACAGCACAACACATAATTTTACTACAAAACAGCTGTTACTTTTGGAAAACTCTTTCTGCAAGCACGAACTTGTGGCATGTACATTTTCAAAAACAGACACACACACATATATGCATATATCTCCTTAAACACACGGATACGGACATATTTTATTTAACATATGTTGGTGTAATTGTAAACAATATGCATACACCTGCTTGCATGCCTGTGTTGTTATAAGTTAGTAAGTTTAAATTATGGCAAATATAAACAAATAAAATATAGAATATTTACTTTTTGTGTTAATAAAATTTACTCTTGTGTACTATTGTTTTGTTTATGTTACAAATCTTTCAAGCGAAATAACATACTAAATAGTAAGAGGTATTGATACTAACAAGGAAAATATTCTAACATAAACAATACGATTTTAATAAAATGTGATTGAAAAATGAAATCTAAGGACAATTTTTCTCACTTTTTCGACCACTTCGGGTATCTACGAGGTGAACTTGGGGAAGGTAATTGAGACTTTTTTGGGTACTTTTTGTTCGGAAATGTTTAAGATTCTACATAAAAATTGCATTAAAAAGATATATCATATGAGAAAGTTTATAATTTGTTCCAAAAAAATTTGTAAAAATCTAAAATTCACGTATATAGGAAAACAAAGAAATACGCCAAAATCTAGTAAGCATAAAAGTATAAACAAAAATACTCAAAATTTTTAAAACAGCAAATACAAAAAAAAAAAACAAAAAGTACCAGAAACGTACCAGGAAAAATCCCTCAAAAATCCCTTTTCAACAATAGCACACTTTCACATGGTTCCTTTAGTTTAAATACCTTAAAAATCAATATTAATTTTTTTTTAAGCTAAAGATCTTTTTCTTTTTTTTTATAAAATTTCTTATTTTATTTTCGATATTTCGCTAACAATTTGTTAGCATCTTCAGGAAAACACAATTTTAATAATTATAAAAAAATTTATATGTTAAATATTTTTTTTTTGTTTGTCAAATTTTTTTTATAATTATTAAAAAATTTTGTTTTCCTGAAGATGCTAACAAATTGTTAGCGAAATATCGAAAATAAAATAAGAAATTTTATAAAAAAAAAAGAAAAAGATCTTTAGCTTAAAAAAAAATTGAATATTAATATTAAAATAAGATCGAATAAAGTTATATATACCTTAAAAATCTGTTTTTTAGCTTTTGTCATTTTTTAATTGACCGCTATAAATTTCGATGTGGCCCAAAAGCCCAGACAGATCGATCTTAAATTCCTTGTTTCCATCACATATCCGGATTTTAGCAAAATCTGTGAGTTTAGGTTGGAGTACTTTCCTTGTCAGTTAAACATTTTCTAGGAATGAATAATTTAATTTTAATTTACCTTTTATTCTATTATGTGGATGTGCAATATGTAGAATACACTTGAAAAAAATATTCTAATTTGGTTAAAAAAAACATGTACCCTATATGGCATTATCAATTTTTTTTTATCAAAAATATATTAGTTAAGTTGCAAGTTAAGCATGTTTTCACTCGCTCTTAGTATGCTGAAGACGAGTATAAAACCTATTTTATGTCGATCATACAGTTTTCAAGCTTTTGTGAATACATTTGAAATATGTCTAAATAACCGAAAATACCATTTAAAAGAAATTATATTTCACTTAAAAATCGGTCTACTTACTTTTCATTTATATTAAATTTTTTTTCGTTCTTTGCTTTTCAAATGTTGTTTAGACATCTGACACATTAGTAAAAAAAACATATGATTAATTAATAAAAATTAAATGTTAAAATTTTACCTATCAGTTCCATAAAAAAACTGGTTATTAATTTATTTCAAATTGTTTCCGTTTTTTTTTTTTTTGTATATTTATTTTTTAATCTAAAAAATGTATACTCAGTAAATTCTTCTAATTTGAATTAAATTAATTTTGTATATAAACAAACAATTTAAATAAAAAAAAAAAAAAAACAAAATTGGAATTTTTTAAATTTGAATTTTTTAAAACTGTAACGGAAACAAATAAACCACAAACTTCCATTTTGTGGGTAAATTTTTATTAAAATTCTAACAAATGAAAAAAATAAATGAAATTAAAAAAATCGGCAAATGACAGTAAAAATGTTAAAATAAATGTTTTATTATAAAAAAATAAATGTATGTTCCTTTATTTTTAACTGAACTTGAAGCTTTTTCAGCAAAATTATTAAAAAAAAAAAAACAAAATAAGGATATCTTGAAAATTATTTGAGTGATTTTTAAAATATTTTCATATTTTTATTTGTTCCGAAATTCCAAAACTTTGACAGCTCAAATATCGACTTAATGAGTTTTAGACAAAATGATTTAATATTCCGCCCCGGTATTAGCAAAAATCATAAATGACTTTTCATTGCCACTTATAAGAAAATTTACCAAATTTAGAGTAAAAAAAAAAATAAAAAAAGAAAATTGAATTGAAAAAATTCAATTAATTACGCGAATGAAAAAAAATATAAACAAAATTCACGAATACTATTAATAATAAATGTAATATACATTTATCTTTTATGAGTGGTACGCTCTCTTAAGATGCAGAAAACAAAAACCAAAGATTTGAAATGGTTATCGTTATCTTCAACGTTTTTGTCCTATAACTGTCTATGGCTATAATTTCAGTATATTATCGATAACTATGATCTGGATTCAATTTGTGGATTGTGGTGTTGATTAGATGAGGGAATCAATATTTTAAACAAATGTGAATGGTACGTCCAATCCAATCTTATACTGCCATCAACGTTTAAAGAATTTTCCAAAAATGTTCCGTTTTCCAGCAAATAACAAATGGTTGCAGTTTGATTATAAATAAAATTAACAGGCCGTTTAGATTAAAATAATATTCCACACATTATTTAGTTTTTTTTTTATATATAAAAAATATATTAGTAAGATTTTATCTTCTAGGCCAAAATTCCTGTGAATCACAATTTATTTTCCTTGTTAAATTAAAATAAATATTTTTATTGCTTAATTTTTCCCTCTGCACCATTCAAGACACAATTTGTTTTTAAAATGAAAATTTTTTAAAGTTTTTTTTTTTTCTACAATAAAATTGAAAACCAACTTGATTCAAAAAAAAAAAAAAAATATATAAGTATTTGAGATAATGGTCGACCTCACACACTCTAAGGTACGTAAATTAATACTTCATTTTTAAATAAAAAATTCTTATGAGATAGAATAAATAACTTAACTAGCCTGTGAAAACTTCTTTAGTAGCACTGCACTAGTAGATTACAAAAATATCACTACCACGAAAATCGAATAATAATTCAGATCATAAGTAAAAAACTAATTTTAATCAATAATGTTTCCTTACCCGGGGTGCATTGATTTTGGATACTTTGATGTTACAACTTGGATGTCCATCTTAGGCTTAAGCCTCGACTATAAATATGGTAAAATTTAGCCCAATCTAATCACAAAGTAAGAAATAGTTAAAATTTTTTGGATATAAAAAATTTCTGCTGTGGTTTAAAAAATAAAAATGTTCAATAATTCCAAAAACAATATAAAAAAACTTATTCGATTAACGAAAGTAAGTCACAGTCATATATGATAAAAATAAATAACTTGAGACAAACACTTAAATCCCAAAAAAATAAATAAAAATTGTCAAATGTCACGAATGTGAAGGTTAATAAAAGATCTTCATATAATTCCTTTTCACTGTGTCGTATGAGTGATATATAATTACAAATAACTCATACGGCACGTATGACAAATACCATATGCATAACGCTCGTATATTTTATTGGACCAAAAACAGTACATTTCACTGAAATTTTTTAAAAAAGCAGTAAATCGATTTGAAAAAACAGTACTTTTTGCAGTATATATTTTATTCAATGTATAAAAAAAATTAACAATCATTTCCATCAAAATCAGCTTTTGTGGTTGTTTTGTATTTGTCGTTTGAAGAAATTTGAATAAGCAATGCCGGCTTTGTTTTGAGGTAATTATAGAAATCAACGCATTTGTACTTTAAATTACATTTGACGGCCAGAATCGCCTTCAATGTTTGCACATCTAATTGGGTTTTGTCTGACGTCCAAGTTTTGTTCACTGCAGAGAATTTTCGTTCCACTGATGCTGAAGTTCCTAGCAAACATAAAATATATTTAACGGTCGTGGCCATTTCTTTGAATTCGCAATCGGCGTTATTGAGATGAATAAATATCTCTACCCACCGATCCACAATCGAAACATTGCCTTCTCTCCATTGCATAATTTTGTCGCTCGTACAATAGTTTTTGATATATCGAAATTGGGTGTGCAAATTTACCGCATCTTCATTGGCATTCTACAAATTGTATTCACTCAACTTGTCCATAACGGCTTCGACTTCATTCCATGTTGGTATTTCTTGCAATACTGCCCACGCAAAAAGTTTCAGTGGCTCGAACGGTGCTGTCCATAAATGTAAGTAGGAGCCATCTCAATCGAATTGTATCCATTGTCAATAAGTTTTTGTTTTTCTGCTAGTACAGCTGGCGATAAAAAATTATGTGCAACTTCGATTGCAGTGACATCATCGCCTTCAATTTTCAGCACATATTTCCCGAATAATTCTGCCTGATGAAAAAAAAAAAAAAAATAAATTAGAAAGAGAAGAGGAAAATTCTATATAATTAGAGAAATTGAATTGGCACCCCCAATGATTTTTTTTACCTGCTCTTGAACGAATAGCAACCAAAATTGTGATGATTCTTCACTAAAAAAATCCTTCAACTTTTTTTATTCTCTTTCAAGTCCAAGAAAATACATTTGAAGAGCATCATAGAGTTTTAAAATACGCTTAATAGCTGGTCCGAAAGCCAAAAATCGTGTTTTTGCATATCCGAGCAGCCTGTTATGTTCCACTTCTGCTTCTTCACAAAAAGCTATCACTGCTGTCATGCGTACAGTGTTAAGGTAGAAGTGAGAATATGTTTTAACAACATCCTACTCTACGTCGAATGGTATTTCATCACATGCGAATTTCAATGCATTGTGTGTTATGTGAGCGGCACAGCCGATGCCGACCAAATGTGGAAGCCACTGTTTCAATCGGTGATAAACATTATTCTTTCCGCCACGAGTTTCTCCACCAAAATTAACTTTTGCATTATTGCCACAGAAGCAGACGATTTTCTTCCTCAGATCGTAGTCACTGGCAGTAGACGTTATGATATCGGATGTTACGGTGGAATTTTCACCAGCTTCTTCGGTGAAATTCAAAACTTTAACGCGTACTCCGACGGTAGGGATAAAATATCGAACGAGCACAGGAAAAAGTTTGATATTCCCATGGTTTGATGCATCTGTGTAGATTGACACATTACTACAGTCTTTTAAATCTTCTTTAAGCAATTGTTGGGCGTGCGGCGCGAAAACATTGATGACTATTGCTTGACATGCTTATTTTTGAAGTAAACAATATTATTGCATGAATTCGCTGTTCGCCGTTTTTATTTCTATTATGTATCGAAAAACAGTTTTTTGAGGGAGAAAAGCAGTACGCAGTTTTTGATGTCGAAAAACAGTATAATACTGCAAAAAACAGTACAGGTATGAGCATTACATATGCATAGAAATCTTGAGCATGTATTTAACTATATCCGTTAACTTACACAAAAACTCTAAGTAGTTATAAAAAAAATTGTTATTACTTGCTTGTATGCACATTAATTTTCAACATAGATAATTATCAACGTTGAAAACTTAACATACCTACATACGTTCGAATACACAGCATATATCATAAACATAAGCTATTTAATTTCTTTAATTTCTAAATGGTTTAACGTAAATTTGTTTTAAATACTTAAAGCTAAAAAATACAAAAAAATAATATAAAAAAATCTGTAATTGCTACAGAAATGTTAAAATTTTAAGTCAGCAGATAGTTTAGCTTATTTTAGCCAAATACGTCTGCAATTTTAAGTAAAGCGAAAGTAATAGAAAAAATTTAATTCCAAATTGAAAATCGTTTTGCCAAAAAAAAATATAAGTAAAATTTTATCTCAATAATAAAAATTTTTTTATTAGTAAAATATTTAACTAAATTCTAAATGGATAATAATCATATTTTTTACTCAAAAATAATGGTTAGTACAAAAACTGCAAAATGCAGTATAAAATGTTTTACAAATTTTTT
Source organism: Eustalomyia histrio (assembly GCA_949748255.1). Lineage (NCBI taxonomy): Eukaryota > Metazoa > Arthropoda > Insecta > Diptera > Anthomyiidae > Eustalomyia > Eustalomyia histrio. Next base: position 25,577,307 of record OX456523.1, read on the forward strand.
TCTAACTTTTCTTTTATAGCTAATGTTTTAACTTCTACTTTGGTAATTTAAATCAAAGATGAAACAACCGAAACAAATATTGGTAATATATGGGCTATGGTTATGGTTTTATATATCGGTTTGGGTTAAGATTAAAGTTTTAAGAAAATTATTTTAATAAAATATTTTTAGCGGTTATGGTATTTAGCAATGATCTGAATTCAAGAATGGATTTTAAAAAAATTTTAAAGGCAAATTTCTAATTAAGTTTTTTTTTTTAATTCTATGGCGTAAATTTGACCACTTTTACAATATCTCGTGTTGACATCCACCAATTTGTTCAGAAAAATACATAGTTTTAAAAACTATCTAAAATCTTCTATATATGTAAAAAAAAAGTTGCATTGTGTTAGTAATTGATGTTCTCTGAAATGCTTGTTTCTGCAAACTTCATATGAAAGGTGACGTCAATACCAAGGTTTTTATGTATAAACGGTCTCTGTATGTGCATTGGTTCATGAGTTATAGTCATTTTAGTGAACACTGCATTCACTTCGAAACATGTAATGCTAGAAATGTTGCGGCATCTAGAGCACCTCAAAGTGACGAACAGCGTGCAAATAATACTTTGGCTGCTCAAAATGCCATGGCACGTAGTAGGGCTCTGCGAAATCCAGCTCCACGTCTGTATGTGCAACGTACTTTGGAGCGTGCTGCATTCAATTATGATGCAAACTTTGATAACATTTCTCATGGCAAGATTTCAATTGCACCAATGACTACTGTTTGCAGTCAACAGATGTCTGTCTGTCGATACTGTTGGCAATAAAGAAGATGTTGTAAATTATCCAACAGCATTTTTGAATTCGTTGGACTTACCAGGATTGCCTCTGCATAATTTCCAATTGAAAGTTGGAGCCACTATTATTATGCTTCGCAATATCAATCAACCCCGTTTGTGTAATGGTACAAGACTTGCTATTAAAAGGTTGATGGCTTTTGTAATTGAAGCTACTATTTTATCTGGAAAATTTAAAGGCGAAGATGTATTCATTCCACGCATCCCAATGATTCCGTCTGATATGCCATTTGAATTTAAACGACTTCAGTTTCCTGTTCGCCTTGCGTTTGCGGTTTTCATTAATAAGGCGCAAGGCCAATCCTTAGGAATTTGTGGAGTGAATTTAGAGTATCCAGTTTTCTCACATGGACAGTTGTATGTAGCCTGTTCGCGCGTTGGCAAATCATCGGTTTTGTATATTTACACCGAAAATGGAAAAATAAAAAATGTTGTTTACCACAGGCATTACAATAAAATCAATTTATCTCTGATTTAAATGAATCAGAATTGATTTTTCTTATTTTCTTTTTTGCACTACGAAGTGTGCAGGGGGTTCGCTATTCATTTATAATCAGAAGCTCAAAGGTTTAAACGATTACATAGTAACAAAAATCAGCTAACATTAACATTAAGCATTAACATAATTAAGGTAATAAATAAAACAAAATTAATTTTTTTAACAACAAATAAACAAAATATATTTATTTTTTACACGCCGGATATCCGCTATTGAAATTATATTATTTCGTCATGTGTTAACGAACGCTTATTTTCGATCAAAAAAAAAACAAATTTCGGGTTGAATCATGAATGCTCGAAATTAATTTAATCAAAAAAATTATTTTGGGCAAAACGAAGTTTGCCGGGTCAGCTAGTTGTTTATATTTATTTAAAAATAGATTCAACAGATGACTGCGATAAAGTTAAAATTTAAATTATATTGTTTAAAGTGTATTTATTTCCCTTGCAATCCAAACATCTTGAATACATACACTTTAGATAATTGTATTTATCTAGTCTGACATTTGAATTCATAATCTATTTTAATTAATGAATACACCTATCCCTTGTAATATATGATATTATTGTATAGGTACGATAATTACTAAAGGGTGTCCCAAGAAGAACGCAATTTTTAAATCTGGCAACATTCGAAGTGTCATTGTTTGACATTTGAACAATTGTTATTGTTTGCTAGTAGAAGGTACGAGGTTAGTAAAAATGGAGCGCTACATGAATGAACAACGCATTCTCATTGTGAAATTGTTTTACCAAAATGGTGAAAGTTTTGCGGCTACAGTTCGCAAATTGCGATCAATTTGGGGTCACAATAATGCTCCAAAAGAGTCAACTGTAAAGAGATTAATGGATAAATTTGCTGAAACTGGGTCTGTTAGTGATGTAAAGACAACAACGCGCCATCGACCAGGTCGATCAACCGAAAATGTCGCAGCTGTACGTGATGATGTCGCTCAAACTCCATCCACCTCAATTCGACACCGAGCTCAGCAAATTGGTGTCTCCAAATCCATTTTGCAGCGAATTTTGACGAAAGATTTGCATCTTCATGCATACAAAGTTCAATTGACTCAGGAACTGAAGCCAGCTGACCATGGACAGCGAAGGGAGTTCGTTAATTGGGTATTGGAGAGACAACATGAAAATGCTGATTTTGCCGATAAAATCATCTGCAGTGACGAGGCCCATTTTCATCTTGATGGCTTCGTCAATAGGCAGAATTGTCGCATTTGGGGTGAGGAAATTCCTCGAGTGATTCACTGTGTGGTGTGGTTTTTGGGCTGGAGGAATCATTGGACCTTTTTTTATGAAAATGAGGCAGGTCAAGCGCAAACAGTCAATGGTGTTCGGTATCGTGAAATGATAACCAGTTTTTTCTTGCCTAGAATTGAAGAAATGAATGTGGAGGGCATGTGGTTCCAACAAGACGGTGCCACATGTCATACAGCCAGAGAAACAATTCAATTGCTGCATCAGTCATTTCCCGGTCGTGTTATTTCGCGTTTTGGAGATCAGGATTGGCCGCCTAGATCGTGCGATTTAACACCATTAGATTTTTTTCTTTGGGGTTTTTTAAAGTCGATGGTTTACGCGAATAAGCCGACGACGACTCAAGCCTTAAAAGAGGAAATTGGACGCTGCATTAATGAAATACCGCAGCATTCATGCAAAACGGTCATTGAAAATTTCATTAAAAGATCGCGTGCATGCCAGCAAAGCTGCGGCGGCCATCTGCACGATATATTGTTCCATACATAACCTCATTCTGTCTACTTTACGATATAATAAAGTTTCACGATTTTTTTTGAAATATCTGTGTTTTATTTAAAATTTAAAAATTGCGTTCTTCTTGGGACACCCTTTACAATCATCGATTTACAAGATTTTTAAAATTTTTTTATGCTTTCCTATACTTTAGATGCTTGAAAAAATTATGTTAAAAAGGCACTGAAGTAACTGTTTCTTCTATTAAAGCAGAAACCATTTTTCACAACGAGGTTTTGATGATATTTCTAAAGCAATTGACGAACTTGTGCAATTTATTTTCAAGCCATGAATCTATTGGGCCAGAAAATATAGATTCTGACAGCTGGGGCAATAAGTATCACCCCATAGGAAAGTGCTGTCGTTTTTGCAAATGACATTGCTCTGGCTTAAACTTCTTATATTTTTGAGATCAGGGTTTTTAAATAAAAACAAGCTCTGATTTATTTTGGGTTGGCCTACTTCTTATCACTTATGTGTTTTATAGTACTTTCGATTCTGTTAATGCTTTTCATTCTCTCTTAATATTTTTACTTAAGTTCACAAAGATTCAGGGAGTGGTTTTATTAACACATTTTCAAAATTCTGGATAATCAGAAACCTTCCAATTTGTACTCATTATGACGCCATCAAGTCAATTTAATTATTATTGTATAATTAGTAAATATTATCAAGAATGTGGTAATCAAACTAGGAAATAAGGATACTACATCCAATGAAATTATCCTTTCCTCATTCTGTATCGTGATTCCCTTAATTTTATCCTTAAATTGTAATGAGTTCTTTACATTATATACTGAATTTTCTGTTATCTTTCTAAGAATTTCTGTTATATATCTGCTTTGTTCATGAGATGGAGAATTGATGCTTGAACAAATTGGTCTTAATGGATATGTTTCCTTATGCACTTTCGGAACTCCATATAATTTGGGTGCCGTAGCAGTTGTTGTTTTAAATGTTTTCCTTTGAAAAGGTGTTATTATTTCCAATTTTAAAAGGTTTTCTACTATATCATTATTTGTCTGTTGTAGTTTAATCGTTGGGTCTTTTGTCAATATCTTATATGTGGAGTCATCATTAAGAATATCATTCATTCTTGAACTATAGTCATGTCTATTCATCGCAACTGTAATATTACCTTTATCTACATTTAGAATTAAAATGTCCCGGTTATGTTTCAAAAATTTTTCCGTTCTCTAAACTTGTCCCTATGACATAATCTCATTTTATTCATATGGTTATCAATTATAGTAGTTAGTCCAGTCCTTGCTATTTCCTGTTCTTCTTTTCCCTTAATCTGCTATCATCTTTAGAACCGGAAAGTGTCTTTTTGTGATGGGTAATGCGTGTTTATTTCCTAATGAAAGAGTCCATTGTTTATCTATTGGAATGTCTATATCTGATTTGTTTATAAACCACTTTTTGTTAAATTTAATACCTAATTCTTTTTTCTGTAATTCAACTAGATGATTAAATTTCTTCTTGTGTATATCCTTAACTTTACCATTTAGTTTTAAAGCTAATCTATCTTCATGTTTTAAAAAATTATCAATCACTTCATTAGTAAAATATTTACCTAAATTGTATTCTAATTGTTCTAATTGTTTCCTATTACTTTCTAATATATAGTGTTTTTGTTTAATACTTAAACTAAGGATCTTGTTCTGCATTATCCATATATTCCTTGAAATTGATTGTTTTAAAAATTGTGGGGTAAAGATAATGAAATATGTAGTAAAGTATATATAGGTACTACAAAGAACAAATTAAAAACTAGATTAGCAGGACATAGATCTGATCAGAAATATAGGAATACAGCTTCTCAGAAAACTGCATTATCATCACATTGTGCCACTCTTAACCATACACCAGATTTTGAAAATACAACAGTTTTAAATACAGAAACAAACTACAAAAGACGCTTCATGTTAGAAATGTTACAAATTATCAACACACCAATAGAACAAAGAATTAATTTTAAAACAGATACAGACAATGTAGCTCAGAATTACAGACATTTAATTTATAAGAATAAGATAGGAAATTAAATAGGTTCATAAAAATGTAATAGAATAATTTTTGTTTCCTGTGTATAATTTTTAATATTTTTTAAAATTGACAATTTTGTTGTTTCATTAATTTTGATTTGTTAAAAAATTCGTTTAAAATTAAAAAAAAAAAAAATCCCTGAAGAAGCTATCCATTGAGATAGCGAAATATTGGATAACAAATAAATAATTTTGTATAAAATAGACCTTAAGCTTGAATACTTATTACCTAGAAAATATTATTTGAATTATATAATACTTCGGTCTACTAACTTTTCCTTTACATAAAATGGTTTTTGTTATTTATTTATAAATTATGTTTAAACAACTAACACATCAGAAAAAAACAAATGATTAATCAGTTTAAAATATATGTTAAAATTTTAACTACCAATTCCATAAAAAAAAACTGATTATTGATTTAATTAAAATTGTTTCGATTTATGTGAATTTTTGTTTGTTTTTTAATCTACAAAATTTGTACTCACATAGTTTGTAGACACATTTTGTGTGAATGACCATATGTGTGTGTGTTTATGAAGTTTTTGTAATTTGAATTTAAATAATTTTGTGTATAACAAAACAATTTAAATTAAAAAGAAATTTGAATTTATTTGATTATCTTTTGAAACACACAGCAAACAAAATTTAAATTTGTAATAACTGTAACGTTTTGTAGGTAAATTTTTATTAAATTTCAAACAAATGAAAAAATAAATTAAACTAAAAAAAATTGGTAAATCATTTTTTTTACAAATGTATAAAAAAGTAAAATGAAATATTCCTTTGAAAAATATATGTAAGTTCCTTTATTTTTAGAAACTGAAAAAAATCGGTAAATGACAGTAAATCATTTTTTACAAATGTATAAAAAAGTTAAAATAAATAATTCTCTAAAAAATAAATGTATGGTCCTTAATTTTTTACTGAAGTGAAAAATATTTTATTAAATTACAAATACAGTGGATTCCCGATTTAACGAACTCTCGATTTAACGAATTCGCGATTTAACGAACAGGCAAAATTTTTACATTAGGTACTGTGTATAACGAAATAAAATCCAATATAACACTCGATTTAACGAACAATTAAAAAAAATATACATATTAAAAATATGTATTGCCATATAGCTTTGATTTTTTCTTTTATTTTTTGATGAACACATCGTTAAATAAAAGTTTGAATTTTTTCAAAGCATTCGAAGACATTAATTTTACGAGATCTTTAAGAGGAAACCATTGAAAGTTTTTTTAAAGAATCGCAAAAGCAAACTTCAATAACAAGTTTTTTTAAATAATTACTTTTTTTAATTTTTTATGTATAATAATTTCTTTTTGATTAATTTTTTATAAAATCCATTTTTTAGATTGATATTGACAGATACTCATCTATTTTCTATAGTTGAACTCCGCACACTCATTATTTTTCCGTAAGAATATGCATCAATTTTTCATCAATACAAAATCAATAGGAAAGCTAGCAATTGTAGTACGGGCTTAGTAAGATATGATATAAATTGTCCTTTTAATTTGCATGAATAAATATTTTTTGTTTAGTACTGGATTTAACGAACTTTTCGATTTAACGAACAGGGCTGTCAATCAATTGTTCGTTAAATCAGGAATCCACTGTAGTAAAATATATAATATTCTGAATGTACAAGCAATGAAAATAAAAATTTTTAATAAAATTTATTTGTCTTAAGACATTGAAGTGGTAGTTTTTAGCTCTTCGACTTTAGTTCCACATTATTTTTTGTTTTAATTAAATTATTTATTTAAAAATCATGATTTTCCATATAAAATTATTTTCATTAAGGTGTAAATCAGGGCATAGCGGTAATTAAACAATATTTCGTGTTGTCATTACCAAACTTTTTCAAAAACTAAATATAGTTAAAGAAAAAAAAAACACAAAATGGTAATCACGTTTTTAACGCAAAGTAGATAATAAATGATTGCGGTGTTGTTAAAAAATCAAATACATCATTTCAGGTGTATTTTATTATAAACACAAACACCTGTTATATTTCCATTACAATGAAAACATTTTAAGTACATACACTTACAAGTAAAACATACTTATATTAATATAGTATAACACTTGAATTCATACTTCACTTAAATCTAATAAATAATTCATAATTAATACATGATAAACATCAGAAGCATCTAAAATTAATACAATTATAATTGTTTGTAAATATATGAGGATTATGTTTAAAACTCTTTAATTTTTGTAACTTGTCACAACGTAAATCATTTAAATGGCAATTATCTGTATTAATTTGAAATATGACAAAAAAAAAACACACATTAAAAACTTTTCAACAATGTTGTGTGTCTAAATTGTCTAAAACATACTAAACTTTTACACAACATAACACAACACACACACCCACACTCTCATATAAATAAGAAGAATATTAATTAAAATTTATAGCATCTTTTCTAACAACAAGGACACAATTTAAAATTCGTTAAACTCGAAAATATGTTAAGCCAGTCATAAAAAACAGAACCACGTTAAACATATTATACACAGAGAAAAAAAAATAATAAAATTTCTTTTCATTAAACTAATGAAACTTTTATTCTTTGTTTATAAACAAAGAATTTCTTAATATTAAAAATAAGATTCATTTCTGCTTGTGCATTAAATGTATGAAAGTTTTAATGAAAAAAAAAATATATATTTTTTTATCAAATTTTATTTAAACTTGCATTAACTTAAGTAATAATTTCAATGGACGAGTTGCAATGCAACTTCATTGGTTTTATGCAACATTTTATTAATACCATAATATTTCTCTTAGTGTATGTACCTACATACATAAATATTTATATGCCAAGTATTTTAATTGCATAAATATTTGGCATAATAAAAAGTTTAACAGTTTAAAAACTCTTAAAAGAAAAATTTAGAAATTAAATAGAAAACAAGTAAAGACAAATTTTGTTCAACATACTTTATAATTCTCTGTGATAAAAACTTTTTCTTTAAGTAATTTTTGATAAAGGAAAATTTTTCACAAATTATTTTTTGTTTTAAAAAATTATCTTTAATACAAAATTTATCTTTAGTTAGAGGAAAAAAATAGAAAAAATTAATTTTAATATTTTTTATAAGAATTTGTATTAATTACTTTAACCGTAAAATTAGTTCCAAATAGGAACATACTTAAGCAAGAACAGATTTGATAAAATAATTAAATATTTTCAATCAGAATTTTTAAAATTCATTCTTTGGAACTAAAATGTACCTTTACTTTTGCAACAGTTAAAAACAAATTCCATTGATAACAGAAACGATAGTAAAAAAGGTTTTAAGTATCAATTCTGAAATTGAGAATAAACAGAACAAATTTGACAATAAACAGAACTTAAAATTGGTCCGGTGGCAAAAAGAGCTATGAATTGAAATGTGAAGGTAACCCTAAATATTTCATACAAAATTTTGTATTTTAGTGCAATTTCAAAATACCGTCTGGGGAATAAAATATTTTGTCTTATATTTTCACCAGTCGCCCAAGAATATAACATTTTATATTCACCTTATACTTTTTCACCTCAAATAATTTTTACCACAAAAAATCACTTCTTAAAATATATTACAACTCTAAAAGTTTTTTTCCACCTCAACAATGTTTTCAGAATTAGTTTTTTATACCTTCATTTTATACCCAGAAGAGATGAGGGTATTTACAAGGGGGGGCAAAAGGTATCACCCTATTGGAAAGTGCTGCCATTTCTGCTAATGGCATCGCATGTCAGTTTGGTTTTCACATGTCTACGTGCAAAATTTATAGTGAATAACAATGAATTGCTTTACGCCCTAAGAACAGACGATAATTGTGATAATGTGGACGAATTTCCGGCAAAATAACAGAAAATATCATTTTAAAGAAATTATATTTCATTTAAAAATTGGTCTACTTACTTTGAATCAAATAGTTTTTGTTATTTATTTTTGAATGGTGTTCAACTAACATATCAGTAAAAATAAATGATTAATCAGCTAAAAATAAATGTAAAAAATATTTCCCTACCAATTTCGTAAAAATAACTGATTATTCATTTATATGAAATTGTTTCGGTTTTTTGTATTATTGTTTGTTATTTGGACTCACACAGTCTAAAAAAACATGTTGTGTGTATGGCCTTATGTATGTATGTGTGTGTGTGTGTGTTTATAAACTTCTTGCAATTCGAATCGAAATAGTTTGTATTTTTTTTTTTTTGAAACAGATAGCATTCAAAATTTAAATGGATAAATTTTTATTCAATTTCAGTAAAATAAAAAAATTAAATGAAACTGAAAAAAAAATCGGTATGTGACAATAAATCATTTTGAACAAATGTATAAAAAAGTAATGTTAAGATAAATTTTTCTTTGAAAAATAGATATACATTCATACTACTATTTCGTTAAAAACAATTTAAAAAATTGAAAATAATAATCGAAAATACAATCAAAAAGAGAACTATTGATTTTTCATTATATTCAGCCCATTTTGTTATTTATTTCATTTTTTAATAATCGACAAAAGTAGTAAAAACAATTGAAAGTCGTTTAAAATCACCATCAACGAGTTACATAAAAACTACTTTTGTGGTTTGTTTTTTAAATTCAAAGTTTTGTTTTTTAATTTATATGTAATTTGTATTGAAATAATTTTGTATTAAAACAAACTATTTTGATAAAATAAAAAAAGGAATTATTTTAAATTCTATTTTTAGAAATAGATAACATAAAATTTTACATTTAATAGAAAATATCAGCTTCTACAGCAAGTCTGTATTTTTATAGTTTTTTTTTTTTTTTGGAAGACTGATTCAAATAGTAAATAAATATATTTCTATGAATTACAATTGATTCTTCATTTATTTTTTATTTTTATTTTTTAAATAAACTACAGTTATTTTTAACTGAACTGAAAATTTTGTATTATACTACAGACATTAATCTACAATATATTCTGAGTGTATTTTTTCCTTATGTAATTGGATCTATCGATGTCCTTCCCCTTGTCCATTTGTTGAAATAGGAATCATGACGGGAAGACTGATAGAGATCCTTCCGAGAAGCTTTTGAAAATAAACAAAATCGATTTAGTGGTAAAAAAAAGTTATAAATGAAAATGTGAAGGTACGTCTAAATTTAAAAAAAAAATTGCTGGATTTTTTTTTAATTTTTTTTTTTATAAGTGTAAGAATGAAATAGATATACTTGAGTAAAAAAAAAGAAAAAATATTGTCACTTTAAAAACTGACATTATTTTATTATATTATTATAAATTATCTTATAAATACAATCTACACAATTGTAAGTATTATTTATTTATTTATTTATTTATTTATTTATTTATTTATTTATTTATTTATATATTTATTTATTTTATTTATCAATCATATATTTACAAATTATATGTTAATACCCTAACCGAGCACTAGCAACAAAGGCCTTCGGCTCGTTGTAGCGAAAACAGACCAGAGCCTCTCGTTGGAATTGAACCCACGACCCCCGCACTGATAAGCTAGCACGCTACCAACTAGCCTACCGGGGCGCTCACAATTGAAAGTAAATAAAATATGTAGTTTGAAAAAAAATTATACTTGATATTTATTCCAGGTAATAAGTATTCAAGCTCAAGGTCTATTTTATACAAAATCATTTATTTTTCATCCAATATTTCGCTATCTCAATGGATAGCTTCTTCAGGGATTTTTTGTTTGTTAATTTTTAAATTAAAAAACAAACAAGAAGCTATCCATTGAGATAGCTTGATATTTATTGCTGAATAACTCGATATTTATTGCTAAAATTTAAAAGCAATTTTGAAAAAGGAGCTTTATCTTTTGCGATTTATAATAAATCTTCTAACATAGATATAGGCATGAATACAAAAATAGTGTGATCTGAACTTTTTCTTTGTAAAATTAATCGATCAAACCAATTATTGAAAATACAAAACACAAACTTTTTTTAACTTTTTGTTCAGTTTTCTGCTGGCTCTCTGCCTATGAAAACTTTAAATTATGATGTAAAACTACTTTTTTGAGTAAAGAGTGATTGTTGCATACTCATTAGAAAGCATTTTGTAATATTTTAGGCCTATTTTAAAAGTTCTGAAAAAAGTGAGAAAAAAAACCTACATCATAATACCATTAATATAATTTTTTTTTTTTTTTTTGTAACGTATGTTGAAAAAAAAAATATTTTCTCATAATAAAATTTTATATTCATTTCAAAAATTGTTCACCACAAAAAATTTACGAAAAAATTAGTTTTTCCACCAAAAACACAAATAAAAATTTTCACCAAGAAAAAGTTTTCACGACAAAAATTTTTTGCACAACTAAAATTTTTTTTTTTCACCTTAAATTTTTTTTTCGCCTTCATTATATTTTTTTACATCTAAATGTTTTTTATATTAATTGTAACATAAAACTAAATTTATCTGCTCTCACACATATCTTAATTTCCTACAAATCGACAAGTTTAGCTTGAAGAACTTTCCTTGTTAGTGCACAGAATTAATTATTTTGTAAACTAAAGTTATTAAGAACTTGTTCAAAATTCAAAAGAACACAATTTCCTAATTGCAGCGCTATTGTAGACATTTTCTTAAAACAAAACAAAATAACAACACAAAAAGAACGCATTATAAAAGAAATGTTATCTGTTAATTTAACAAAAATTACAGTTAAACTTTTTCTATGGCAGATAAACAAATAAATTGTTAGCTTTATTTTAAACAAACAACTTGTAAAAGTCGGTTGTACAGACAAAAAAAAAAAACTTTAATCAAGTTTTTATATTGTTATACCGTAGACGGTATTACAACATATAAATGATATATACCTTAAAATTGAACATGATATAAATATAAAAGCAGGATGTTGTTTTATTTTTGTAAACTACATCCGGCAATCGAATGGTCACAACGTACAGTGGTGTGTTTTGAAAAAAAAAAAAATTTAGTAATTTTAGAAGTTCTACACTACTAGACTTATAAATATAAATTTTGGAGAAATTAAATAGGTGGACTAAAGGTATAACACTCTAAAAAATGTTTGTAAACAAAAAAAGCCTAAAAATATTTTGTACACACTTTCATATACAATAATACAAACAAAAAGTACTTTTAGCGTTTAAAATTAAACACATTGTGCCTCAAATTAATATTATTTTGTTAAATAAAAATTTTTCGCACAAATCTTGTTAATATACTAACTTAGAATGGTAATAAATATTTTGACATTTGGAAATTGCAAAATATTAAAAAAATAAAAAAAGCTAAAAACGAAAAATAATTTTTCAAATGCTCATAAATGTAATATTTGTGAATATTGTGAATTTAAATTCAAGATGAAAATCATTACAGCAAATATCCATTCGAAATATATTATGCATTATATTTATAATTCATTATTATTAAAACATACATACATAAAATAAATTTATTCTTTCAAAAAAATATTTTTTCTGCAGTTTAATTTAAACCATGTATTATTAAATATACGCATTTTTTTATATAATTACGCATATAGAAATGCATTTTTAGGCATTTTATGCGTATGTTTACTCTTCAAATAGTTTGTTAAGCACATTTTTAGTAAATTTTCGAATTTATTTCAAAATTTCATTTAATTTTTACGCACATTCAATGTAAAATTACGCATTATGTGTGTACCAACTTACGCATAATGTGTGTGCTCTTTGTCGTTTACGCACACAGAGTAAATTTACGCAACTTATAGTAGGAGTACAATTTCCTACTATAAGTTGGGTAAATTTCAACAGAAATTTATTAGAGTGTAGAGTATAGTCATTGTATACACTCTATACTAATACAGAATGAGTAATATGTTAGAAAACTTGACGACTTATTATTTTTTTTTTTAAAACGAAAAACAATTATTTATGAAAAACAATATATATTGAGCTTTTGACAATTTGTGAGTAAGGTCGTGTAAATAGGCTCAATTTTAATGTACATAAGAACCAATGTTGTCTGTTGTTGACCTAAGACGTGCCGTGGGGTCATCAATGCCATATGTACACATGGGGTGGTGTCGATATTGAGGATATTATGGCCATGACACATTATTCAGGTGTCCAAAAAAGCTTTCAAGTTTTTAAGTTTTCTTAACCGGTGCATGATCTTCTCACTATCTATACCGAATATGCAATAAAACTCCAATATTTGTGCAGCGCCTTTAAAGTCTATTTTTCAACTAAATTGACTTTTTGTCTAAACGTAAATTGTGTAAATTGGGTAAATTTCAACAGCAATTTATTAGAGTCTATCTTATGATGCGAGTCTATGTATGGGTTCCTCCAGATTGCAATAAAATTCCGGTATGTTGTAACGACAGAATTCGTTACGATCGTTTTTCACAACAACATCCATTAATCACCTGCAAATATTCTTGAAGATCCTGCGAATATGATTGAATATCCTGCGAACATTCTAGAAGGTTCGGCAAATGTCATTGAAAGTCCTGCAAATATCCTTGAAGGTCCTGCGAACTTCTCTGAATGTTCTGCGCATAGGATTAAAACGAATTGGTTAAAATTACAAAACAGAATAATTATTTGTTTATAGAAAATTTTTATTTTAATACAATTTCGTCAAAGTTAACTAAACTTATATTACAGTACAATACTGCGAGCATCATCGAAGGTCCTTGTAGGTAATTTGACTGAATCGGGACCTGCTGTTACAGGTCACTTTTCCCCCTATACGCTTTTTCCATTAGACGCAGCTCAACACAGGAAACGACGTCATAAGATAAAGTTTGCTGTCCCCGGTCGCTGTACTCTTGTAAGCACAGCTTAACAGTGGAAACGTGCAGTATTAGGTCGTTTTCCTTCCCTAATCGAATTCAGCTGTGAAATAGTGTCATTCCCGGTCGCTGTTAGCGGTTACTGAATCAAAAGCAAAACAAATATGTGAAGGTCCCTACCACCGCAAGCTTACCCCACCTAACAAAACAACAGCTTTTGGTAGTAAACAATAGCCAAAGTTGATATTTAGGGTGTACTAATTATTTACACAGTTGTTTGAAACATTTTTGTTTGAAAACTTTTTAATATTTTTAGTACTTACTGCATTGGATAGGAACTAAAAATACCTTTCATTTAATATAAATATATTATTTAGAACCAACATGAAAGAAATCCTAAAATCTAAAAACGTTATTTCGTACCTCACATTCTGTAAACATGAGATGTGATTATTTATTTAACCACTCTTATTAAAATGTTTATTTCAAAAATCCTTTTAATTAAAATCATGGTTTTCGACTTGTTTTGTATAAAAAAGTGCGTATTTTTTTTTTTTTGTTTTTTTGTAATTTTACATGAAATGTAAGTTTTTTTTATTGAAGTAATTTCACATGGATTTTTTAGAGTGTAGGGTATTTCCAATTAACATACTTTAAAATCTGAAGTTATAGTACATATAATTTCTTCTAGTTTTATATTGAGTGGGTTAGTAGCACACAAGTTTTATAATTATATATGTCCACTTCATTTATAAACACACCACTGTGCGCTGCTTAAATATAAATTGTTGTTTTTTTTTAAACTTTGCAAAAATATAGGGAACTTCTTCATCAGTAGTTACAGGCCATGACTTTATCTTTTTACCGTATTACGGATTTATTTTCTTATGTTTCTGATATTTATACAGTTTTATTTTCACGCGCATTATTTTACTGAAAAGAAAAAATAATAATCCATGATTTTATATACAAAACGCGTAAACAACATTACATTCTATTAAACTCCCAATGGCAAAATGACAACCCAAAAAATATATTTTTTTACAATTTTTTGTTGTATACAACCCTGCAAACATTGCAATACCAAAATGTTTCAAGAAGAAATTTTATTGCGGCAATAATCATATTCTAATTGCTCAATTCTCCCCATAGAGAGTAAATATCCGCTCTAGAATGATAATTTTAAGCAGTGGAAAATAAATCGAAAATATCGCTAGATAATTATAATTTATCATCTTGAAAGGTAATACTGCTTAATAAATTCCCCGATGCATAATAACCGATTTTGTTAATTTTTAAAATTTGACTTATTCTATTCCACATTAATTATGTTATTATTATCATACCCGATTTTTTTTAACGCAGTGTATCTCGATTTTACCAGGAAGTTAGTTCCTATCCAAACAAATCTTTTTTATATTTTATACTATAAAGAGGTAATATTGACGCAGTATTTTAAAAAAAAAATATGTTGACGAAAAATATAATATTTTAATTCTTTTTTTTTTTTTTCAAATATCGCCAAAATATTTTCCAAATTATAAAAATGCATAAAAAATGATACCTACAAGTTATCGCTTTAATATCTCTTTGAAAGATAAGATATCATACAAATGTTTGCAGGGAAGTATTCGAATTTTTTATATTTTTTCCTCTTACAAATAAATAATAATACAATGTAATACACAGTAGTATGTTCTACAGAGGATTATAGCGTATAAAAAAATTAAAAAAAAATATATATATACAAAATTTAACGCTTCAAGCATTTTAACGCTTAAAATACAACGACTATTTTGCTGATGTGAAACATACATACATACACATCTATACACCTATACCAGCATTGTTGCCAGAAAATTTGTAGCTCATATCCCCTTTTTTAAGTTTAATTCCACAAAATTCCCAAAAAAAAAATTTAATTTTGTTTCCAACTGAATTTTTAATATAATTTAACGATATTTAGCAAGAGAAAATAAAAAAATGGCAGGAAATTGTATTCAAAAAGCAAAATTTAAAAATAGCACATAAAAAAGTTTTATAAAATTTAGACAAAAGAAGTTTTTTATTTGATTTATTTTTATTTCTTTTATTTATATTAATGATATAATTACAAATTATATCCTAATACCCAAACAGAGCACTATCAATAAAGACTATCGGGTCGTTGTAGCGAAAACAGACCAGAGCCCCTGGTGGGAATTGAACCCACGACCCCCGCACCGATAAGCTAGCACGCTACCAACTAGCCTATCGGGGCGCTCGCTCGTTTTTATGTGTCACTTATGGGTAGAATAATCTAAACAAATTAATTTTAAAGCACAAAAGTCTTAAGAAACAATTCTTTTAAAGTTTAAATATGGAAAATTAAAAAAAAAGGTCAAATTGCCAAACATGAGTCAATATAGCAAACTTTTTTTCTTAGTTGATAATACAATTCGAAATATTAGCTTTTTTAAAGGGTTTTTATTTAAAATTCAAAATGATTTAATTTAGTTGAAATGATTTGAGGTTTTCAAATTCTTCGTAAAAATAGCTTTGAAAAGTTTTGAACGAAATTATTAAAATTAGAAATGATGCAGAAACAAATCCATACAAAATTTTTTTTTCTGAGTTTTGCGAGTGTATCAATTTTATTGAAAACTTTTAAACTTTTAGACCTGTTTTCAATAATTTTGGAAAAAATATAGTCAAAACTTATTTAACATGTAAAGTATTTTTTTACCAGACCCAATTAAATCGTCTTTACACCCAAAATCATACGGTTGTATTTTGTTCGAAATATCTCCTGATTTTTGTCTTAAAATAAAATGTTATGGATTATAACAAATATATACATAGAATATTTTAAAGCCCCAAAAATATTTGAAAATAAGTTCTAAAATATCCAATATTTCGTGAAATCCCTCTCCTCATAAATATGTCCCCAAATCGAAGTTGAAATCTCCCCAATTTTTGTCTAAATCTCCTTATCTGGCAACACTGTTTACCAGAACCCATATACTATATCTACTACAGGGTATTAAAAGCGGATGCTTACTTGCTTGTTTGTATATGTGCGTGCAACCATACACATTCATAGAAGTTTGTATAAAACTCATATTCTTTCACATAACTGCGGAAACAAAAACAAGTTTAACTATGATTATGTAGGCCTAGGTCATATAGAAAACATTTTCATACACACCTAAGTGTATACCAACAAACAAACGCTACTACAAGTATGGTAGAAGGGGGAGCATTCGCCACTTCTTTTCAAGGTGCTGTCGTTACTGAACCAACAACTTTTATTAAAAAACTTGTTTTTATCGTAAAACCCACATATCTCAGCTTTAATTTGTATTTCAAATATATTAATTATATTTCAGCTTTCTATTTATATTTATATGATTTTGAAAATTGAAAACATCGCCAAACCATAATAATCGCTTATAAAAAAAGTCGCCAATACCTAAAAAACGCTAGAATTTGAAAAAATTGTCAATACTGAATAAAATCTCAAATATTAAAAAAAAACTAAAATTAAAAAATCGCTAAATCTAAACTAAAAATCCATCAAATAGGTACGATTTCAAATCGAAAACTAAAAGCGTTATAGCAACACTTTTTGCCTCAAAGGTCTCAAGTTTCGAGTTAATTGACAGATTTTTAGATCGCCTTTATCATTCCAGCGAGAGTTATTAAATTTTTTTATTCAATATTAAATTTTTTTATTTTATCCCGAGCAGTTTGGTATTGAAAATGAGCAAAATCGGTCCAGCAGTTCAAAAGTTATAAGTGAAAATGTAAAGGTACCTCTAAAGAAAGAGCAAGTGCCGCTACTTTTGAATATGTGGTGCAGAATCACATTAAAACAGTACCCTGCCCCATTCCGCCCTGGAATAGGCTTTCAATTAATTTATTTACCAAAAATATTAAATTAACTACATACTTCAAATTCTAATGCATTCAGATGTTACTAGTAGACTTATTACATAATCTTAAAGTCAATTTTTAAATGTTCAAATAAAAGCATTTGTTTGACATTTTTATGTCAAAAAAGAAATTTTCATAGAGGAAAATAGTATTTTTTAGCACTTGTATAATTTTTGAGAATTGAGGGATTGGTAAATGTATATTTATGTTAATTTTTTCTTTCATAAAATAATACACATGAACAAAGTGCAATATTGTGCTCTTAAACATCTTAATGAATATTGATTTAAAAAATTAAGGTATAATATGCACATAAAACATATATTTTTCATAGCTTTTGGCAAATATTCATTTATTTTACGAAGAAAATAGAAAATCAATAATACTCTACTGCATATTGTAGCACAATATGGCTAATGGAGACTAGCTCTGCAGCAAAATATGCCTAATGGAGAGAATGCACCTTCTGATGCACCATTTATTGACAAATAGTTACAACTCTTGTGCTTTCTTTAACAAATTAATTTCTTTGCTGTATTCTCTCCATTAGGCATATTGTCTACAAACACACTGGTACATTATATATTTTCTCATATTTTTTTCACCAGTCGCTTAGCAGTAAATATTTAGTATTCACCTCAAACTTTTTTCACCACAAAAAATTTTTTCACCTCAAAAAATGTTTTCACCTATATAATTTTACTTTAAAAGTTTTTTATATTATTTGTATCAAAAACAGTAGAGAACATCTTTTTAGTATATTGGTGGGTGGTATTCAAAGATTCGGCACAGCCGAATTTAGCCTTTTTTTCATAGCTTTTTTCTTTAATTTGAGCGATTTTTTCTCAAGTTTGCCTATATTTAAAATTTTTCCGATTTTTTCAAATTTTAACAATTTTTGAGTTTTTTTTTTAATTTTTTCTTCAACTTGAATTCAAAATCGTTAAATTTTCTGTAATAAAAAGACACAAATGTTAATTATTCAATTTTTTTTTATCGAATGTCATTCGCAAATTGCACAATCACATGAAAAAAAGAACGATTAATTAAATTCCAAAAATTGTAAATCGAATGATTAACACTCGACTGAATTGATTGAGTTCAATGATTGATAAAATCCTTAGACGTAAATTCCAAAGAATTCATTTACAAAAATCAATACAGTGAAAATCGTTGGTGATAATTGTGCCCCAGTAGCGAAACCTCCCCTATCCACCCTACATTTAAAATATAACTTAAAATACAATAAGGTTTATCTATAAATTTTGGTTTGTATTATGATTCCCCCAGTCATTTTAAATTAAATTAAAAATTTTGAGAAAGCTACAAGACAGTAAATTCGAAATGTTCAGTAGACACAAAAAAGTGATTATTTTGCGAACCGTTAAACTGTTAAGTAACTACTTTTTTTTTATAAAATTACATCCTGCAAACCATATAATAAAGAAAAAAGCAATGGAATTAAAGACAAATTTGAGAAAAAAAAGTCTACGTTAAAAATTTCCGCTATCTGCCCTGTTCAAAATAATTTATTTTTAAGAGCGAACAAATATTTTTATTAACATTTTGTATTTTGTCATATATAATCATGTATGCTCATATATGCTGATATATGTTTATATATTACTATACGTATACGGCAATATGTATATCCTTAGATATATGGAAATATATGAGATAATTTTAATCCTATATTGAATAATGCATGGACTTATATGATCTTGTATGCCCACACGCAAAGAAAAAACATGGTTTGGGCAATCATATTCGAAGAGCATCATATATTTTTGAGTTTATGGTTGTGCCAACCATAGTCGAACTATAATATGGTTATCATAAAAATCTTTCAATGTAATCTTATTGACAATGAATTGATTAGTGTAAATAATATTATATGTATAAAGAATTTTCGAAAAACTCCTTTCAAAAAAATCTTCTAAAGCTAAAAATATTAACTGGATCTTAATGGGTCAATTGATGAAATGTTTTAATGACATGTGAAAGGTATTTTCTACCTATCTGATATTTGTCCAGTTTTAGTAAACAATATATGATTGTTTTTTTTTTTTTAAGACATTTTGTAGTAAAAACAAACTGACTGAACTGATAAAATTTTGGTTTTTATGAAAACAAGACAATATTATGACTGTAAATGTCAAAGTCATGTTTTACTTGATGTATAATTATTTATTGATTGTTGCCAGCATTTTATCGTTGCATAATTATTATATTGTTTTCATAGTAAGAATTTTTGTTACCATAGTATGGTTACTGCCAATCATGTTATAAAATAGAAGGTGCCAATCATAAAATAGTAAAATATTTACTAAATAATGATGGTAGCGACCATGTTGATGGTTAGAAAACCAATAATTTGGTTGTGACAACCATACCCGATTGCAGCAAGCACAATATAGTAGCAGTGATCATATTGCAACCATGTTTTTTCTCTGCGTGCATGTATGATCATACACAAGTCCATGTACAACCATGTTTGTCTATATATATGAAGATTTTTAAAATGGGTTAATACATATTCTTCTACAAATAATGGAAATACTTATTTCTGAGGCAATTTGACAAAATAACTTAAATCGATTTAAGTTGTGATAACCAGATTGTTTAAAAGTCTCCTTTAACTGGAATTAAAAATTTTTGTACAAATTTTTAGAAGAACATGGAAGTTAAAAATATTTATTTCACTGATGTCTAGAAAATTCACACAAAAAATTTGAATTCTAACAAAAACGATCTATTTAAAAAAAGGATTTTTTTTAGAAAACTTATAAGTTGTTTTGTCAAAATACCATACATAGATTTACTTAACTGTGAAAATATTTTACCTTAATATGAAACTAACTTGTAGGTATACACGATTATCTTTAATTATTCTGAATGATATGTTTTGCATAAGACAAACTTTTTGCATTACACTCACAGAATTATGTAGTTAAAAACAGAAAGTGTATACCGCAATTAAATTTATAGTTGTTAATATTGCAGTAATTTTTTAACTGCTAGTGGTAGTTAGTAAGCAGTTGTAGTTAAATATTACCGACATAATTCTTTGAGTTCAAAAATACGAAACAACTGCATAAATTCAGTGTAGCTGATATATATAATTTTTGTATGTTACTTAAATATCAGGCAAAATTTTTACATTAGATACTGTGTATAACGAATTAATATCCAATTTAGTACTCGATTTAACGAACAAATAAAAAAAACGTAAATCATATTCGTAAGCAATATTTCAAAAAATTAGCAAAAAATGTTGAATAATAAGGAGAAAACTAATTTTGATAATAAACACCGAATGCAATGAAAGACAGTTTCAGTGGTTTCAAATGCAGCGCAGAAATAATAAATATAAAGTCAATGGTGTTCTGTTCCACAATCAGTATGATTTATCTGCAGATGAGACCGGGTTATTTTGAAAGATCCTTCCAGAAAGGACTTATGTACATGAAAAAGGAAAAGAGTGCCTTTGGTCGGAAAATGGCAAAAGAAAGAATAACTTTGCTTCTATGTGCAAAAGCAAGCGGCTCCAAAAAATCTTTCCTCTTCTTAACGAAAAAGCACAAAATTCTTGCTCGTTAAGAAAGTTTTATTATTTGATTTCGCACACTTCAAAAATGCCTAGATGACCAGTTTACTTTTTAGAAAAGGGTTCCAAGAGAAGGTTATACCAAAGGTAAAGTTTTGTTTATTGTCCTAAATATTAAAACAATTATTTCTCTATTTGATAGGTTGAATCATTTTGAATAGAAAATAATTTATCCCAAAAGGCTTTATTAATTTTGCATAACGCTCCTTGCTACCCACCAAAAGATCAGTTAGTTAAACAAACTTGAAATGAAAATATTTGGGTACTTTATATGCCGCCAAATTTTACTCCTCTAATACAACATATAGACCAAATTGCAATACGTCTTGTAAAGGTGCATTATACTCGTAGTAAGAGTCTCTTATCTAAATTATAAATATTATAAATTTTTTTAAACAATTTAAAACAGAAACATCATTATCCAAATGCTGGAATAAAATTTTGTACAGAAGGGGGTCACACATTGATGAAGAGGACGATATACCATTGGCAAGACTTTTACAAGAAGATGAAGATCTCCTTAAATTTAGATATGGTGTAGTTTTTTTTTTATTCTATTCATTATCACTTACCCAGCAAAAATAAATGGAAGTGATTCTTATTATTTTTTTATTAATTTTTGATTGATTTCAAAGTACCGCTTTGTTCTTATTTTCCTCTTCTAAGGCAGTTCTTCTTTACAAATTCCAAAAATGTGATTTTTAATGAAATTTAACACTTTTCAAATCTATGACAGGTAAGTTACAGGTTGGTTGAAAAGTTTCTGCGCCCGACATGAAAGAATACTGTTTTTGTTACGAAATTTATTATACCCTCCACCATATATGGTGAGGGTATATATCAGTTTGTCATTCCGTTTGTAATATGTCGAAATATAGGTTTAAGACCCCATAAAGTATATATATTCGTGATCCTTATGCAATTTTAAGTCGATTTAGCGATGTCCGTCTGTCCGTCTGTCTGTCTGTCTGTCTGTTGAAATGGCCATCACGACGCGAAGACGCAAGCGGGGGTGCCTATTTTTACCCAGATTATTGAACATCCTCCCGAGCAGTTTGGTATTTAAAATGAGCGAAATCGGTTAAGCGGTTCAAAAGTTATGAGTGAAAATGTGAAGGTACCTCTAAATTGTCCATACAAATTTGTACAATTTTTCTGTATCTTCTTGTTCGATTACATTTACTGTCTTACATACTATGAGAATAATATCATTTTAGAGCTATATGTGTGTTACTCTTAATAACTAAGTTAACGTTAAAAGCAACAATGTTAAAGTCGCTAACAGAGCAGACCTCTGTAAATAACATTACTAAAACTAAATAACAAAAGTTCGTTACATAAATTGACAAAACATATTCATATTACATCTTCAGCCCCTATGGTGGAGGGTATTCAAAGATTCGGCACAGCCGAATTTAGCCCTTTTTTACTTGTTTTTTTATTCAATATAATCTCCTAAAGGTCAATACACTTGTTCCAATGATCTTCCAATAATTTTATCCCATCCTTATAATGGTTTTCCGGAAGCTCTGCAAAATAACAGTCTACGGCTGTTATGGCCTCTTCATTCGACGAAAAATGCTTTCCACGAAGGAATTGTTTGAGATTTCTGAAGAGATAGTAGTCACTGGGAGCCAAATCTGGTGAATACGGTGGATGTTCAAGCAATTCGTACTTTAATTCTTTGAGCAGGTGCATTGTCTTGTTGAAATATGATTTTTTTCTTCTTTAAACCAGGTCTTTTCTCACGAATTTTTTCATCCGGGTGATACAAAAGGCTGCAATAATATTCAGAGTTGATTGTTATACCTTTCTGAAGATAATCAATCAACGAAATTCCTTTTGCATCCCAAAAAACTGATGCCATAACATTCTTTGCTGATCGCTGTGACTTCACCTGCTTTGGAGCTGAACAACCAACTTCAGTCCACTGTAAACGTTCTTGTTTCAATTTAGGATCATGGTGGTGGATCCAAGTCTCATCCAACGACGCAAGAAGTCGGTTTTATTCGGCTTAAAACGCTCCAAATTACGCTGAGAAATTTGTTTTCATCCAGTTTTTGTTGAATTGTTAATGTGTGCGGCACTAACTTTCCAAACAGTTTTCTCATACGTAATTCTTCATGTAAAATATGGAGTACTCGTTCGTCTGAGATGGCTATGGCATTAGCAATTTCACGCTTAGTCAAACTTGGATCTTCACTAACCATATTATGTACCTGCTCAATGATTTCTGCTGTGGTTGCAGTTTTTGGTCGTCCTTCGCGTGGATTGTCTTCAAGGCTGGTACGACCACGTTTAAATTCACCAGCCCAAAATTCAACGGTGCGTTTTGAAGGTGAGGACTCCTTATACACTTCTAACAATTATTCATAAATTTCCTTTGCTTTTAAACCTTCCATATTAAAAAAAATCAATGACAGGTCAACTTCAAATGGCTTGTAAACAAAGAAAGAATTGACAGAATAACTTGCAACTTTGCATGTGTTCTCAGGACAGTTATACCAACTTGAGAAAAAAAAAGTTTGGAACTAACAGTGCTATCTCTTGGTGAGCGCAGGAACTTTTCAATCAACCTGTATTTTAAAAACATCCAAAGTTAAACATTAAACATAGATATGTATATATGAATTTATATTTATGGGTTAAGTTTAAGTGATTTGTTTCAATCTTTAACATACAATTTACAACATTTTAAATTTTTAAAATCGTATTTATTATTGCTACAAAAAGTAAAAAAAATTACTGTAGTAAAAATTGCAAGAATTTCTAATAAAGTTATATAATGAATATGTCCCGATAACTGATTGTCCCGTTATAATTTAACCAACAGTCAAACTCGAACAAATGTGTCATTTAAATTTACAGGTAGAAGCTAACGGGAGTCCTGTTTAAATCTAAATTATAAATTATAAATTCAAAATTTATTTGGGAAAATCAAAAGATCTAATTTTTTACAAAACCATAAGAAGGGCTTTAGATGCAATGCAAAATTGTCATAAAATAAAACTTCCACCCTATGACACCCCTATGTGAAAATAATTGGATCCGATCCAAATTTTCACAACACCGGAATCAAAATGACTGCTTCTTCTTCTGTTTTTAATTTTTTTTTTAATTTGAAACAATTTGCATAATCAGTTAACTGCAGGAGACGTTATCCAATGGATGGAGAACGATATATGCGTTTTTTTTTGTTTTTTTTTTGATGCACTATTAGAGAAAAAACAAACTGCAGATGCATACAAATAAAAAAACTTTTAATTTGAAAAATAAGCCAAAAAAAGAGTTTTTTCTAACTTTTGTCAGTTAAAAATTGATAGTTATTTTAAACGACTCGATTGCTTTTACTACTTTTGTCGTTTATTAAACAATGATTGAAAATAAAGAACAACATGGGCTGAATATTATTAAAACTCAGTAGTCCTCTTTTTGACTGTATTTTCTATTAATTTAATATGTGTTTTAAGTTTTTTTTTAACAAAATAATATTGTGAGTGTAATAACATATGATATGCATTATCCTTTTAAGTTGTTGTTACACAAATAAATATTTTCTGGTTAGTACTGGATTTAACGAATTTTTCGATCTAGCGAACAGGGCTGACAATCAATTGTTCGTTAGATCGGGAATTATTATATTACAAATTATATCCCAATACCCTTAGCGAGCACAAGCACGAAGGCTATTGGCTCGTTGTAGTGTAGACCAGAGCCTCTGGTGGGCATCGAACCCACGACTGCCACACTGATAAGCCAATACGCTCCAAACTAGCCTGCCGTCCCAGTAGGTCCTAGTTACTACGCATAGGAGATATAATAAAATTTTCTGATTTTTATTTGCAAACTAAAAATATATCAACAATTACAAGAATTTTCAAAAACTAAATGAATTTTTTATTATTTTTTTATAACCATCAAAAATTTAACTGTTTTTAAAAAAATACTGTAAACCACAATCAACTGTTTTGAGTGTACTTTTTCTAACAGATTAAAATTGATTAAATTTCTTTTTTTTTGCACAAACTTGTCAGATTTGTCATAGTACATCCATCATCTGCAAGAAAACTAGTTTTCATATGCAAATTTATAATATTAAAATCACAAATTCAATAACACATGTCATATATCTGCAACTACTGATGTATAGTTTATTAACTGACAGTACTATAAACTGAATTTTAAGAACATGTTTTCAACATTAATATTATACAGAAAATTTTTTTTATTAATATATAAGTAAGAAATATTTAAAATAGATAAAATTTTGTTGGATGGGATTTAATAAAATCTTACATATATTAACCCAATCTCGGCCGGTGGTGGCATTAAATTCCATTTGGAATTGGCAGTGAATTCCGTTTAAATTCCATTTTAACACGCGAGAACATTCTCGGACCCGCTTGTAGGGGTATATTGTAGGGACAGCATAAAAACATGTTTTGCTTATCCCCTCCACTGCCTCTTGGGCAGACACAATGGCCGCCGTTGCAGATAAAATTAATTTTTTCCGGACTTGGGTTCGAAATTTCCCATCAACATCCTCTACTAAAATTCACCATCAAATTAAAAAAATATCCTGGTCCGATCTATAATTTTTTTGAAACTTGTTTTCAATTAAACCTTTTTCCTGAAAGTACAAAACTTTTATTCAATTTAATTAAGTATTTCATAAAACTTTCAAAACTGAAATAATTTAACAAAAATTTTAAATTGATGTGAGCAGCCCCACTGGTAAAGGGGTTAACCCGTGAAACAATTTAAAAAATACTCGATATCTTTACTAAGTGCAAAAGCTTAATTATATCTATGGAAAGCTTTATGTTCGTTCAATAACATATTTTTATGGAACGTTAAGTAAATAATGTGTTGTTTTCTTTGAAAAGAAGATAAAGTAGAGATAAAAGGTGGTGGAAGATGAAAGGTTTCATATATGGCAACACTGTAATAGAGCGAGATGGTAAATCTTAGAACACATGTTATGCACAAATTGATAGGGAGTTGGCTAACATGCTAAGGCTCTTTGGATCAGTTTAGTTTAAATTTAATATTCTTGTGACATATTTTATATTAACGGGTTAACTGACAAACTGTCTAGTATTAACTTTTTTTTTTTACAAGTGTCACATGTATGTTAATATAAAACATCTATTGAAATATCTATATAAATGCAAATTATATAAAAAAAACAGTGCTGTGCAGTTTTGATTACTTCAAATTATTCAAACAATCTGCAGACTGTACTTTTTAGCTACGGATGCTTGTTTTTCTCGCTTTTGTTGATCCTTATATGTTTGGGATTTAAAATTTTAGCAATATACGAGGACGAATCAATAAGTCCATGACTTTTCGAACTTCCCTCATAGTTCTATGAAATGCAACACTGCTTCCATCAAGTACCACCTGCTAATAGACTACTGTCAAATTTTGAGCATGTTCCGTCATTTACTTTGCGTTTAACAGCTGTTCAAAACATACAACCTCGTGGATTTTTTTAAAAATGGTAAAAGTGAATTTCGAGTGCTCATTAAACATTATTTTTTGCGAAAAAAAACCGTCAATCAAACCAAAGAAAATTTTAATAAATACTATGAGAACTCTGCACCATCTATTTCAATGGTAAAAAAGTGGTTTTTAGACTTTCGTTGTGGCCTTACAAGCACGGAAGATGCCGGTGGAAAGAGATTTAGCTCCAACGATGAAAATATTGATCGAACAAATGTCTTTTTTATAGACCTCGAAAAATCCTATTTATTGGAAGGAATACAAAAATTGGACTAAGTGTATTTAGCTACACTCACCAAAAAAAGTCTGTAATGGCAACTGCTGTTATTACGGGAAATTCTGCAAATTTGAGCCCAGCGGTATTTTTTTCTAATCTTAGCAACACACGTCTGCTGACGTGCAGTACAATGAAATTAGTAGAAATATTAGTAGCCGCTACTAAATTTTAGTAGACTTTTTGTAAAGCGGAATTTAAAATCTGTTTGCTAAAATCAGCACAAAAAATTACTAAATACTACTAATATTAGTACAAAGTTTAAGATTTATTTTTTTTATCGAGCATCAAAAATTTTGATTATATTTTTTAAAAGATGTTTTATACAAAATGAAAAAAATCAAAGGCTTAAAAATCTTAAAAATTTTTAAAACATAATCGAATTTATCATTTTGTTTTAATTTGGTAATTTCTGTTTTGAAAAATATTTAAGTAAATTTTTTTTACTTTTAAGGTTAAATTTTAATTGTTTTTAGGGCGGATTTTTAGAACTAAAAATTTAAGTGGATGTCCTCTTTTTAGACATGAGTCGGTATTTTCACTTCCGATCCCTTTTTTAATTCTATGTAACATTTTAGGGCAATTTAAGTTTGTATGTATAAGTTTAAATTATTAGAAAAAAAAATTTCCTTCAATATCGACTTTTTTAAAATTAGTAATTTTTTTTGCTAATTTTAGCAAATCGGTTTTCAAAAATTTTGTAAAGTGATTTCTGAAATTAGCAACGAAAATTTGTAGATATTCTGTAAAAATTCTGTAATTTGTAAAATGTAAATAGCAAAAAGATTTGCTAAATAATAATTGTTTACTAAAAATCAGTACAAAAATAGTAAAGTGGGATTGAAAACCGTTTACAAATTTTTTTACTAACTTTTTTTCTGAGTGTATAAGGACGTTATGTTGAAAAATATTTTATTTTTTTTTTTGCAAAACAAAAAAATGTGTTTCATTCAAAAAGTCACGGACTTATTGATCCGCCCTTGTATATCCCTGGAAATTTTTAGTGGACCAGCCACTACCAACATTATTTAGAAACATACTGCACAGAATATTTTACACTATTAGAACTTTTTGTTATTAGCATCATTTTTAAATTTATTGCACTTTTAGGATTTTGTTAATTTTTGTTGTTTTTGCTAATGTTGAAGAATCAAACTGGTTAAAAAAAATTCTTAAAATAATCAAATGTATAAATTAAATACGTCTTTTGTTATATATCTTTTACACAACACTGTATATAAAAATAAAATATGATATTAATATTTCTTAAATAAAAGAAAATGTTTCTACAATAACATATTCTTTAGAACAATAAAAAAAAAAAAACAAAACTCTTTATTAAGATATAAAATATTTTTGCAAACTTAAAATGAATAAAAATAAAAATTACTGAAATTCTTCATACTCTCTAAGGAATGTAAAAAAAATATTTGTTTGAACCTACACATACATAAAAAAACATGTTTATGTATGTGTATGTAATGTGTGTGCAATGACACGTATTTGACTTTAACAAGGACAACGACAAGTATGAAATAAAAGTTTCTCCTTTTTATAAAAGGCGGCAAATACAAATTCAAAAAGAAATCAATGAATGTTTTATAAAAAAAAATCCTCTTGCCTTTATGACTGTTCTCTGACTGATTCATCTTCACTTAAGCAAAAAAAAATGGCATATGAGAAGTCTTAAATGAGAATTTTACGCATCAAAAACAAATAGTGTGTGCTGGGGGTTATATTCTGTGTTGGCAGACAGGCAGCAGGCAGGCAAGCAAGAAAAGCATTCATTTAATTTGAATTGTTTATTGCCTTCGAAATGCCCTACACTACTAATACATGGTAATGGAGTGGAAGTTATCTTCAGGTATCCCCCAGAAGGATAAACTGAAAAATATATTTTACTGTACTTGAATAAATTGATTACACTAGCAAGTAATAAAAAGGGATTTGATTTCCTTTTTAAAATAGGTCATGTCCCAAAAGTAAAATCAGTTCAGACCATGTTCCAAAAGTAAAAACAGGAATAATAAATCTTGGGGAAATAAAAAACCTAAAATGTTTAGAAAGGTATGTAGAAAGGTTCTTAGTAAGGCCAGTAAGCAGAATTATGACGAACTATGGAAAGAATATAGAATTTGACTTCAAAATTACAAAAAGGGAAGCTTTGACAATTTAAATGCTGAATTAGTAATTATTAAGCACACTTTTAGATTAAGGAAAATTTTATCTAAGTAGGCTCCATCTTTGGGCAATGTCCATAACCATCAGCTTTATGGATTGAATGGATTGAAGAGACAATTAAAATTATCTTCCAAACTGACTGCCCAGGCTGTACTCTAGGAGAACAGGACACGGGAACTATTTCAATTCCTTATAAATGATTATTTCCAGATGCTTCTAGGATAATAACCTTGAAATCAGTTACATTGGCAATAAGATCTTTTGGGGCATTTAATTTAACCGAATAAGCTAGAGTATAACCAATTTTGCTACAAGAAGCACTAGATATTATTGGGGAATAGCTTGTACAAATATATAGAATTTTATCAACTTTCACTTGTGGTATGGTAAAGGTAGTTTCAAAAACCGGTCAAATTTATTTCACATTTTTGGGCCGATTCATGTCTTTCATGTGTTATTCTTAAGGCAATTGAGAGAATTTTGGACGATGTCATTAGAGGAAACTACCCTCGATAAACATTTCCGAAAGCCAACATGCATTAATCAAGCGAAAATTGGTGCACTCACCAAAAAAAGTCTGTAATGGCAACTGAAAATTTTGCTGTTATTACGGGAAATTCTGCTAATTTGAGCCCAGCGGTATTTTTTGCTAATCTTAGCAACACATGTCTGCTGACGTGGAGTACAATGAAATAAGTAGAAAAATTAGTAGCCGCTACTAAATTTTAGTAGACTTTTTGTAAAGTGGAATTTAAAATCTGTTTGCTAAAATCAGCAAAAAAAAATTACTAAATACTATTCATATTAGTACAAAGTTTTAGATTTATTTTTTTATCGAGCATCAAAAATTTTGATTATATTTTGTTAAAAGATGTTTTATACAAAATGAAAAAAAAAAAAAATCAAAGGCTTAAAAATCTTAAAAATTCTTAAAACATAAACGAATTTATCATTTTTTTTAATTTGGTAATTTCTGTCTTGAAAAATATTTTAGTAAATTTTTTTTTTTTACTTTTAAGGTTAAATTTTAATTGTTTTTAGGGCTGATTTTTAGAACTAAAATACCCTTTTTAGTGCTATTTTAAGTGGATGTCCTCTTTTTAGACATCCTATGTAACATTTTAGGGCAATTTAAGTTTGTATGTATAAGTTTAATATATTAGAAATAACATTTCCTTCAATATCGACTTTTTTAAAATTAGTAATTTTTTTTGCTAATTTTAGCAAATCGGTTTTCAAAAATTTGTAAAATGATTTCTGAAATTAGCAACGAAAATTTGTAGATATTCTGTAAAAATTCTGTAATTTGTAAAATGTAAATAGCAAAAAGATTTGCTAAATAATAATTTTTTTACTAAAAATCAGTACAAAAATAGTAAAGTGGGATTGAAAACCGTTTACAAATTATTCTAATAACTTTTTTTTCTGAGTGTGGACCCAGCGAAAAATATATCTCTTTGAATTAATACATTATGAGTGCCACTCTGGACAAGGGCTTTCAACAATATGAAACCAAAAGCAATATAAGACGCCTGAACTTCCTTTGGTGTTTTAAACCAATTATCAAATGGTTGATGTAAATGCTGACTAATTTAAATATTTCTACCTTTTTGTGGTGATACTTTTTTACAAGCCCTAATAAACAGAGGTTATCCTTAAGGATGAGTAATCTTTCCACTTTTATATTGGGCTCATTAAACACTATTTTTTGCAAAAAAAATCAAACCAAGGAAAAGCTTGATAAATACTATGGGGACTCTGCACCATCGATTTCAATCGTAAAAAAGTGTTTTACTGACTTTCGTTGTGGTCGCAAAAGTACAAATGACGCTGAACGTTCTGGACGGCCAATTGAGATCAATACAGCCAAAAATGTTGAAAAAATCCAGGGTATGGTGTTGGCCGATCGAAGACTAAAATTGCGAGAGATTCTTTAAGCCATAGGCATCTCACATGGCTCAGTGGTTTCCAATTTGAATGATCACTTGAGTATGAGAAAGCTGTCCGTATGATGGTTGCCTCATTTGCTCACAATCAATCACAAACGCATTCGTGTGACAACTAAGTTTCTATGGCGAAATTCCATGAATTGGGCTACGAATTGGTACACTCACAATATATTTTCCGTTACCGACTGTAGTTTATTTAAAAAGTAATATGTAAAGTTTGTTTTTAAATGAAGAATCAATTGAAATTCATAGAAATATATTTTTTAACTATTTAAATCAGTCATTCAAAAAACAAACTATAAAAATCTACAGACATTCAGTAGGAGTTGATATTTTCAGTTAAATGTAAAATTTTATGTTTACTGCTTCAAAAAATAGAAATTCATATAATTCGTTTTTGTTTTTTGACCAAAATAGTTTGTTTATACACAAAATTATTTCAATAAAAATTACAAGAAATTATTTAAATTTACATACACACAAAGCCAATAAAAATATATACATCTGCTTGTGTTGTGTTCTGTTTTGTAATTACATACAAATAAAAAAACTTTCAATATGAAAAACAAACCACAAAAGTAGTTTTTTCTAACTTTTTGTCGGTTAAAATTTGATGGTTATTTTAAACGACTTTCTATTGTTTTTACTTTTGTCGTTTATTAAACACTGATTAAAAATAAACAAAAAAATGGGTTAAATATAATGGAAAATCAGTAGTCCTCTTTTTGATTGTATTTTCGATTAATTTAATATGTATTTTAAGTTGTTTTTAACGAAATAATATTGTGAGTGTACCTCAACCGCCATTTTCTCCGGATTAAGCCCACAGTGACTATTTCCTATTTCCAAACCTAAAGAAATGGCTCGGTGGTAAGAGATTTAGATTCAACGATGAAATTATTTATCAAAAAAATGCCTATTTTATGGACCTCGAAAAATCCTTTATTTTTTGGAAGGGATACAAAAATTGGAGAAACGTTGGACTAAGTGTATTGAGCTAAAAGGAGATTGTGTTGAAAAATATGTTGTTTTTTTTTTGCAAAAAAACTGTGTTTGATTCAAAAAGTCACAGATTGATTGTTCCGCCCTCGTAATAATAGTAAGCGCGTTAAGCTGTTATACATATGGTTGCGGGTTCGATCCTGAGTGACGACAACATTAATTTATAAAAATAATTTAAACGAGTTTTATATCTTCCTTATATATTGCAAAGTCCTGCTTCAGTGTTTCCATAGAACTTAACCTCACCGAAGTAAAAAAACATAACAGAACTATGAACAAAAGAAACTTCAAGAATTTCACCAATTTTTCAGCGAATGGTGGGCAACAACTTTTCTAAGACTTATCATCTCTTGCAATTACAGTGTTACCATTTTAAAAGCCCTTCATCTTTCACTACCTTTCATTTTTCCTCTATCCACTTTTCAAAAAAAGCAACACATTAATTAGTAGGAAGAATTTCTTAAGTGTTGCTTTAAAAAAAACGAGAGACGTTGACAGACGATTCTGCTGCTTAAACGCCATAAAAATAAGACTTTTTGAATCGAATAATTACCGGCGATGAAAAATCGATTCATTACGACAACACGAAGCGCAAGAAATCATATACATTGCGCCAAGGTAATGCTCTGTATTTAGTAGGACGAGTAGAGTAGAGTCTGTTGCTGAAATCGGGTTATCAGCTACTGAAATCGGGCCATACAATCACAGGGGACCTGTACCGAATACAATTGAATCGTTTGAAGAGAGAATTGGCCGAAAACGCCCAGAACATGTGACCAGACATGAAGACGTAATATTTCATCATGACAACGATCGGCCATCGGCTAAAGACTGTTTAGAAAATAGTGGTTGGTAAATTTTGCCCCACCCGCCTTATAGACCAGACCTTCCCCGCCCGACTACCATTTGTTTCGATCGATACAGAACACTCTCACTAGAATACGCTGCACTTCTGAAAAGCACTTAGAAAACAGATTTATTGTGACAACCGAATTCCTTGCCAACTGAATAATTTGGTTGCAGCAACTAAATTATTTGGTTGTGGTAATCAAATACATCCTGATACAATTGAAATATTTAGCTTTAACTGAAATTCTGTTGTAATAACAAAATTTCTGTTGCATTAACCGAATTTCTGTTGCAAAAAATTTCGGTTTGCAAAAAATTTGGTTATCACAATGAATCTGTTTTCTCTGTGAGGGTATCCGAAATTGGCTTGATTCGTTCATGGCCCAAAAAAATGAGAAGTTCTTTTGGCGTGGAATCCATATGTTGCTAAAAAGATGGGAAAAATTGAATAAATTTATATTGTACCAGTGTCTCACAATAAACGCCCAAGATTTAGTCAGCTGCTGCCACAGAGAGCTATAAGTTCTCAGTAAGCAGCATTGTGCTGAGTAGCTGGTCTTAATAAAATCTAAAGACTCGAAAAGGCTGATCTCCTAGCAAAAGAGGGTGCCAGCCTCCCAATCGGAACTGCGGCTGTATACGAATTCTCTTCTTTTTCCATGCAGACAATTAAATGTATCACACAGGATGCATAGATGTTAAGATGGAGAAACTGTAATGGGACCATTTAAACAAAAACTTTTTGAAATTAATTTTTTTAAATACAACAGGATCCTCATAAGCATGGACAGAAAACACTCTGCTATTGTTGTTAACCCAATTAGTGGTCATAATAAATAAGGTAAGATTATGGGAAGAATTAGGGCTTTTAATGATGATATATATAGATGATACAGGGAAACGTTCGAGGACTTCTGCTACTACCTGCTTGAATGTCATGAACTCTATATAAGAAGTTTTAAATTTCTGTGCTTTTATATCTCTCAAAATTTTTAAAATCTCAGAGGAATAAATTTATGAAATTTAAAATTTTTTTTAGGTTCAAAATCATAATAATATAAAAAAATTCGTATCCTTAATAAATGTAAGAGAAAGATGAAAAGAATTATAAAGATCAGCGCTAGAGGAAGCGGCACACTTCTCTTACATTGCTTGATAAGAACATTTAATTACACTGTAAGTAAAATTTTAATTTTTGAAATCACACGAAAACCCCGGCACGCGTAAACGTAATATTGTATACCACGTTTTAAAAAGACAGATCGTTTTAAAAAGATATTTAAATTTTAAGTTTGTATTGACTCGAGCAATTTTTTTATTATATTTTAATAAAAAGACTTTTGCAGTGACTTAATTTAATATTTTTTTTTTACTTATTTACTATTTATTGATATTATTTTTCGTTTGCAATCCAAAAAAAATCAAAATTTTTTTAGAAAAGAAAACACTAATGTGTAATTTACCCGAAAGCGTATGAGTTATTTAAATTGTAAATACAAATATTACGTATACGCATTGGTGTACTTTAATTTTAATTAAACATATCCCAGTGTACAATCAATATTGAGTTATAAATAATTTTGTGAACTATAAATACTGATAACTCCTTACCTTGTAGAATTATAATTTTGTTATATTAATAACAATTTTAAAGTTATCTGTGTTTACAAGTAACATCAATAGGGTAATGCAATATCGGTTTATATGAGCTACAATTTATTAATGCAATTAATCTTAGAAAAAAGGGGGAAAAATAAATACAAGCTGAAGATAACCAAAAACATTAAATGTCAAAAAAATCAATACAATTTGTCGTTTATTTACCCTTTGCCGCCTTCCCTCTGGTCGTTTTTATTCTATCGTCCTTTTTGTGATTCGTTGACATCTTTCTTATAATAAAATTTCTTTCATTTTTATAAATATTCATTATTGTGCAAGAACAAAACCGATGATGAAGATATAATCATTATCTACAACATCATCATCATTGTCATTACAAAAATTGGGTCTTTTAACTTTTTGTTCAATGAGTTCATTTACTAAAGTCAACTTAAGCTGGTTGTGAGTGTGTGTACGGGTATGCATAAATGTTAGTTAGCCGCCTGCTCCTTTAATTAACTTTATTTTCTCTTTTGATTAAAGGTAAACCTTAATAATAACTGTAATTAAAAATCTTATAAAAAAAAATTTATTCATTTTTTAAATGCTTTTTGATAAAAATTTTTCTTAAGATTAAACAAAAATTTATTTCTTTTGTTATTTTGATGTACCATAGCAGGTGTTTTTATTTACTTTTATTACTCTTAGGTGGATGAGAGAATGAACAGCTTACAAAAGAACTCTCCCAACGCTATCGCAGCAAATTGGATGAATAGAAATCTAAAGCCTTAATCATGAGCGGGTAAAAACTGTGACAAAAATTGGCACTTTTTTCGTTGTTTTAATTTTGTTTTTTAAATTCTTTTTAAATGAACTACGAGTATGTTATATTAAAAAGAGGCATTAATGCAAAAACATTTTCTAGAGTCATTTACTGGTGCGTTAGTTTGTTTCTATTTTTGTCTTAGAAAACAACAATAAAAAATTTTGATATTCTATATGAAGATGTATGCTTCAATATACTTGGCTGACTATATATACGATCATATATACTTCCATATATAATACATTAAACCTAAAAAATTCTATCACTGTATTGGAATTTAACAAAAATAAATATTTGGATCAAATATAATATGATGTGATACAGAATTATACAATAGGAAAATTGTGTACTTTACTAATTGTAGTTAAATAAAAAAGTTTTCCGTAGCATTTACACTCAGAATAAAAAGTTAGTAGAAAAATTTGTAAACGGTTTTCAATCACACTTTACTTTTTTTGTACTGATTTTTAGTAAAAATCATTAAATCTTTTTGCTAATTACATTTTACGAATTACAGAGTTTTTACAAAGTATTTACAAATTTTTAGTTGCTAATTTCAGAAATCATTTTACAAATTTTTGAAAACCGATTTGCTAAAATTAGCAAAAAAAAAAATACTAATTTTTAAAAAGTTTATATTGAAGGAAATGTTATTTCTAATTAAAACTTACACCTACAAACTTAAATTGCCTTAAAATGTTACATAGATTAAAAAAGGGATCGAAAGTGAATATACCGACTCATGTCCGAAAATAGGACATCCACTTAAAATAGCACTAAAAAGTTTTTTAATTCTAAAAATCAGCTTAAGAACTTAAAAACACAAAAAAATTACAAACAAATTTTTCGAAACAGAAATTACCAAATTAAAACAAAATGATAAATTTGTTAATGTTTTAAAAGTTTTTAAGCCTTTGATTTTTTTTTTCATTTTGTCCAAAATATTTTTTGAGAAAAAATAAATAAAATAAAAAATTTTGATGCTCGATAAAAAAAATAATAAATTTGAAATTTTGTACTAATATAATTAATATTTAGTAAATTTTTTTGTTGATTTTAGCAAACAAAATTTAAATTCCACTTTACAAAATATTTACTAAAATTTAGCAGCAGCGGTTAATTTTTTCTACAAATTTCATTGTACTACACGTCAGCAGACATGTGTGGCTAAGATAAGCAAAAAATACCGCTGGGCTTAAATTAGCAAAATTCCCCGTAATATCAGCAACATTTTCAGTTCCCATTAAAGACTTGTTTTGGTGAGTGTATTTTTCAAAGAAATATCAATTTAAACTTTTTTATACAAATCTTCGAAGTTATCATTTACCAATTTTTTTGTTTTTAGTTACATCAGTTGCATTTATATATTTAATTTGTTTAAAATTTATTTGTGATTTATGTTACATACAGTTATTACACACAACTTTTAATTTGTCTGTTTGAAAAAAATATTCAAAAAATTCTAATTTGTTTTTTGTTTAAATTGTTTGTTTAAATACAAAATTATTTCAATGCAAATTACAAAGTTTTCATAACCACACATCCATACATATTCCCACAAAATGTCTCTATAGACATACATATATTTTGTAGGTAATAAAACAAAAATACAAAAAGGGAAACAATTTAAAATAAATGAATAAATCAGTTATTTTTTCCGGAATAATTAGATATAATTTTAACATTTATTTTTAACTGATTAATCATTTATTTTTACTGATGTGTCAATTGCTTACACAACATTTAAAAATAAATAACAAAAACCATTTGATTTAAATGAAAAATAAGAAGACCTGTTTTTAAATGAAATATCATTTCTTTTAAATGATATTTTTTGTTATTTTACCTCTCAAATTATTTTATGTGTATATATGACTACACATATATGGTTATATTAAATTATTTGAGAACTTTTTTATCGGACTTGTATTTTTTTAACAACTTGATAAGCCTGAGCTTTTAGGCTTGCTGAAATTTTCCACACGCTGCTAAACACTTCTTGTCATCTAAATGGGAGTGAAAGCATTGGGACGCTTCCCTTGTTACCAATCTCTATGACTCTAACATGAAAAATTGAAAGCAACCCTTTGCCAACACAAAAAAATATATAGTTTGTTAAAGAGGCTTTTGTCAACTTTTATATTACCCCACTGAAATGAATGGCAAATAAAATTAAATAACATTGTTTTCGAGGTAGAACCTTTTAAGAAAAGTATGGAGCTATTAATTCTTAGTAATACAATTCCATCCCAATACCGATTTGAGCCACTTTTGGGGCATGCGCCAAACAATGTTTTTTATTCAATAACATCATTTGGAAGTCACTGTCCGAAATTCACGGTTTAAATATTCGAGCTGTAAATTTCCATTCTTTCAATTGCGTTTCAATTGACACAAAAACACATTGTCAGGATAAACACATTTTCTCTACGTATCAGATTAGCAGAATATAAAAATTTTATTTACCCCTTAACGCTGCACCTTGGGACAGATTGTATTTTCGAAATTGTGAATTGTAGGAAGTCATAGATGTCATGTAAAAGTGCACTCTTTTCTACATATGGCTCAATACCACGCAATTCTTAGCCGATTTACAGAAAAACTTAGCCTCTAGCAAGGGTTATAATAATTAAAAAAATTTGGTAGTTTGTTCATCCTGGTTTATAGGGTCCTTGATTAAACAATGATTGAAAATAAACCACAAAATGGGCTAAATATAAATGTATTTTCAATGAATATGATTACTTTTTCGATTAATTATTTTTAACGAAATAATATTGTGAGTGTTGGATAAGAACGTATTTGTACTGTTGATAGAATCAATCGAGAGTGTCTTGGTTTTCTAATATGGTGCAAGAAATATCCGCTCAACTAACTATTTATACAACCTATATCCAACCGAAGATGGAATGCAACTCTCATATAGGGGCAAGAGCTTCAAATTCTATTTTGTGGCTCTTGGACCGTATACAAAGGAGGGCGTCGGCTCTCATTAATAACAGTAGGGTATCCAGCTCTGTTGACTCATAAGAGCATCATTGGAATATGGGCTTTGTATCATTGTTCTATTGATATTACCATGTGAATTCTTCTGCCGAGATATACATATATTAGGAATACTTGCTTATGTAGAAGAGCATATCCACTTGTAGTCAGCTGTCCAGTGGATCACATAATGCATTACAGGGAAAATTCATTTATAATTACTAAAAGTGTGGAATAAACTACTAACAGAGATCTTACCCTACACCCCAGGGCACCCACTATTTTTTTTCTTTAGTTGATAGTAGTGCAGTGCCAAAATTGCAAGGTCCTAAGTGGAGTAGAAGGCAGTGCTCAACGTGTCCAAAGTTTAAAAAATTTTGTATTTTCTTACTTTCTGAATAATAATTTCTGTACCCCATTGACCAATTTCCCCCAAAATTCTCGATTTTTTAAATTTATTATTAATGCTACATGTCTTTGAGCACTGTCTTCCTATATGAATATTATCTTCAAACTTTGCCAAAATACATTTTTTATTACTAGTAAAAAATAGGAGGTGCCTATATATATGTGTAAACTAGTTTTAAAAATTTTAGTGTATAGTATGGGCCACACTAAGCTACAGTATAGAGAAATTCAAGTCAAATGTTCACAAATACTACTCCCTTCTTCCTTCTTCCCATAACCTATTTTCCTAATACCAACACAATGCGCTGCATTAGAAGGGGCATCCCCTAAGTGTTGATCTGTCGTAAAAAATAACTTTGCTAAAGATTTTATACATTTCGCTAACTAAGCATAATTATCGGTTGAATTACCAAAAAGCTCTTTTGTATTTTTTTTTAATTTAACTACAACTTACTGTCTTTAAAAAATACTGAACAATTAGAAATTTGTAAATTTTTAATTTATCTGGTCAATGAAATCAAAATTTGGTACCGGTTAAACGGTATGAGGTGGTGGGTTTTAACTTTGTTGTTAACATTTTTTTCACCAGCTGGTTTAATTTTGGAGATATGGGTGGCTTAAAAAAAAATTCTTTACAATACATAGACTATGTGTGCGCCTAAGATGCAATTTAGGTTTTTCAAATTGATGTTGCCAACACTGGTGATGCAACCCGCAACCTGTTACAGTCCATGCACCACATTGCACGAATTTTAAAAACAAGAATTAATTTACTTCTTAAATATAAATTATATATTTTGGTTATTTTGAACTTTCGCAAATTTTTTCAGGGAAAATCCACTGTGACACCATCACATAGTTATTTTCATTCATACCTATAGTCTTCAGTTCGTATAATTTTGCCACAAATTTTATTGTTTTGCCCCAAAGTGAACTATAAAAAACATTGATTAATATCCGTATTTTCAAGCAATAGATTCCTATCTACCAGTGCTGAGAGATACCCACAGTGTTTATGTACGAATAAAAACCAGTAGGTATCTATGCACCTGAAAATATCGATTGTTAGAAATTATGGCCATAAGAAATGATGAATTTTCTCCATCAATAAAACAATGTTGCATAGAAAACAAAACAAACCAGTTCATCTCGTTAATTATTCAGCTCTCTGAAATAATTTCCAATAAACAGACAAATATCACATAATAGTCAAAATTCCTTCCCAAACAGAAATTTTAAACCATTTCGTTTTGTATACAGCTAAGTTATTTTTCGAAAATTCTTTACTTATGCTAAAAGTTTTCATTAAACATAAAACGTCTATAATGTCATTTAATTTTGCAAATTGCATTTTACCTCTAGGCTACTTGGTAGAAAGCATTTGTACAGTGAATGAATAAGCAAGGAATTTATCATATAAAATGTTGATATTCTTAACATCACAACATGTCTACGATACCACTCACTCGTACGATACATAAACATCTGCTTATTTAATCCATCATGGCTTTTAGCTCATTATGAAATCAAGTTAATGAAATAGCAATATTAAATTTGTAATATATTTTGACATTAGTACCTACACTACAAATTCAATTAGTAACTTTAATGAAATAACTTTAAACAGGACCCCAATAATTTGGTCAAAATTAAGATGTATTAACAGGGTTTTTAAAAATTTTAAAAATGTTGGCATGCAAAAAAAATTACACTTAAGAGTTTTTTTTACCAAATAAATCATACTGTATTTTTGTTTTTCAGTGTACTCTTATTAAGACTTTATAATGTTTCAAAATTGGGTTAGTGTTAATACATGATGATGACTAGAAATGCCAACCACATGTGGTGATAAAATACACTTGTGTATAAATTGCTTTAAATATACCAAAGAACATTTAATGGAAGATTTATAGATTATTTATGGTATAAAGAACGCATTGTAGTCTTAAAGCAAATAGTCCAGCAAGTTTTTTGTTACCCTCTACCCCAATGCACCATGGGATAGTAACACATTTTTTTTTTTGCCAAAAAAAATAAAAAAAAATACATGATATTTGAGATCAGTGATAACGAATCATAAATTAGAATTGCACAATTGCGTATTCAGTATTCAATATTAAATTTAAATTTAAGAACAAAATTAGTTAAACTACAATTGTAATTGAACTGATGTGTAAATTTTGTTCCAATGGTAAGATCTCAGTTAACTCCGTATTGACCAAGGGCATGTCTAGATACTCCATTTGAGTTAGTATTTTATTCGCGATTTTATATTTTTTAAATTCTCGACGGTACAAGTGGGGTATAGAGAAAACATTTTTACGGCGTTGAATAAAATCTAGGGGATAGTTAAAATTTTTGACTTTAGTTTTTTAAAATATTGACCATTTTAAATGTCGGAACGGGATGAAGTAGCGCAATTTTAAAAACTTCGTATATTGTGCTACTTATATAGCTGGAAATACACTCAGAAAAAAGTTCCATCATATTGATGAAACTGTTTCTTAAATCGTTTACCATTAATTCTTCATCATGTTTCATAAATTATTATTCATAAGACAATTTAATTTAATTTAAAAATAATAACAAAAAAATTTTGAGTTGAACCAACACTTAGAGAATGCCCCTATAAATGCAATACATTGTGTTCATATCAGGAAAATTTATTATGTAGAGGAGGAAAGCGGGAGTAGACTTGAATTCATCTACATTGTAATTCTCAGGGGAAACTCCTGCAGGGTGCTTATTTCACATACGGCAAGTTCGACTACTGAACAAATTTTCCCTGTAATGCACTGTACGCTCGAGTGGTCAATCGACAACAAACTTATGTGCTCTACTAGATAAGAGGAAATTGCGAACGAAAATCTGAGCTCGGGGCATAAGTTCACCTACCCCAGTAGAACACCTCCCATTGTAGCGTCGATAGAACTGTGTTACAAAACCCATATTCCTACGATGCCCCTATGAGACAATAAAGGTAGACACCCTACGGATCAAGGTCCAAAAGCTCCAAAATAGACTTTGAAGCTCCTTCCCATATATATGAGGTGAATTCCATCTTCTGTCGAATATACATAGGCGGTAAAAATAGTAAGTAGTTTTTACATCTACACTTAAAAAAGATTGTAAGTTAAAATAACTGAAAATATCATTTAAAAGAAATGATATTTCATTTAAAAACCGGTCTACTTAATTTTCATTTAAATTAAATTAATCAACTGACACATCCGTAAGAAACAAATGATATAATCAGTTAAAATAAATGTCAAACTTTTACCTACCAATCCTTAAAAAATAAATGTTTTTTCCATTTATTTGAAATTATTTCCGTTTTTGAATTTTTTGTTTTTTTTTAATATACTCGTAGAATACAAAATGTATGTATGCATATGAAGCTATAAAAACTTTGTATGAAAATGTTTGTATACATATGTTTGTGTGTTTATGAAGTTCTTGTAATTTGTATTGAAAAATTTTGTATATATACAACCAATTTAAATAAAAAAACAAATTGAAATTTTTTGAATATTTATTTTTGAAACAGACAGCAAACAAAATTTAAATTTGTAATAACTGTTACGGACACAAATAAACCACAAGTTTCCGTTTTGTGGGTAAATTTTTATTAAATTTCA
Organism: Eustalomyia histrio; assembly: GCA_949748255.1. Classification (NCBI taxonomy): domain Eukaryota; kingdom Metazoa; phylum Arthropoda; class Insecta; order Diptera; family Anthomyiidae; genus Eustalomyia; species Eustalomyia histrio. The sequence goes on from OX456523.1 coordinate 25,619,988, forward strand.
AACAAATGAAAAAAATAAATGAAACTGAAAAAAATATGGTAAATGAAATTATTTCGAATAAATGTATACAAAAGTTAATATAGATATTTCTTTGAAAAATAAATGTATGTTCCTTTATTTTTAAATGGAACGGAAAACTTTTTTATTAAACTACAAACAGTTAACTACATAATATTCTGAGTGTATTTAAGAAACCAAATCACTTGAATGCTTCTTTTTACACTTGAAAAACCAGCTTGTTCCAGCGAACATCACACAGAATTTCCATGCCCAGAACAATAAAGGTATCCGATTTCTCCATTTTAATACCACCGATATGTACAGATGACAATGTTGAATCCACAGCCCTATGGGGGAACAAACAACATTGTGTTTTGCGCTCATTAAAATTTACCCTATTCGCACAACCCTACTCAGACTCAAAAAGTCTTGATTGAGTGTTTGAATCATAATCTGCCTTCTAAACATGGCCTGAGCACCACTGATCCCAGTTGAAACTCATTTGATGAGACGCCATCTTTAACAACACCTACAGGGTAATCTCTCAGAAAGTTCGAAATAAATCGAGAGAAGTCATTACTGACACCAAAAGCAAAAAAAGTTTTGATAGAAGTGCGTCGTGCTACACACATTCGAATGCTTTAGAAATATCTAGAGCAACCACTTTGCTTTCGAAAAATTTTTGAATTTAATGTGATGAACATATTTCATATATTTGAAAAAAAATGTCAACAGTATTAATTTTTATAAAACAGCTTCGTCAAACTTATGAAGTTTTACATTTTTCTTATAAATATTATGAAGACTTTCCCTGAGTGTATTACTCATTTTTCTAATTTTTCTCATTTTTTAACGAATTAATATTTAATAAAAATTTAGCTCTGCTCCCACCAAGGTCCACTGTTGTATAGAGATGCCCGTTCCACGTAAAATAAAATTTCAATAGTTTTCAAGATATGAGCCATTTTTAAAGTCAGGAGGGGCGGAAATAGCGCCATTCTTAAAATTTCAGATAGGGGCGGGTCAACAAATACGTAACTTTTTTGAATTTCCCTCCTCTTAACTGAAAGGGCACCATTGCTCCTGTCAACAGGCATCTGTCAATTGACTCCTGTCAAAATTTGAACCAGCTGCGTCATTTAGTTTGTGTTTGATAGGCATTGATAGCAGACTACCGTGTGATTTGATTTAAGGATTGAGGATAAAATGGGAAATGGGAAATGGCAGTTTCCATGAATTGTTCCTTCATCCGCACTATTCTTTGGATTTACCCCCGAGTGATTATTTCTTGTTTCCAAACCTGAAGAAATGACTCGGTGGAAAAATATTTGACTTCAACGATCAAATCGTCGGACAAACAAACCAATTTTGATGACCGTGACAAATCTTATTTTTTTGGAAGCGATAACAAAAAAACTGGAGAAATGTTGGACAAAGTGTATAGAGTTCAAGGAGACTATGTTGAAAAATAAACTGATTTCTTATCAAAAATCCTGAGATTCATTCACAAAATAACGAACTTATTGATTAACGCTAATACTGTAGTATATTAAAAAAAATAATTGTGTAAAATTTAGCACTCTAAAAGCGGTTAACATTTCTAATAAAATAAATCAATATAAATTTGGCATTTATAAATATGGTTAAGCAGTAAGCTTATTTTAAGTTCACTTAGCATAGGTATATTAGTTAATGATCTGAGAGTTTTTAATATTGTGTTAAATGAAGATAACTAAAACCTTTATGTAACTCAGTGTTTCAACAAACAAAATTGCTTAAAATTTCTCAAATATATTTGAGACAGGTTACGCAAAAGAAAAAAGCAATATGGAAAATAATTCTGGTTGCCTTAATTATAACAGTCAAATTCCTCTACAGTTACAAAAAAAAACTAAACTCTATCGCATATTTATATCTTGGTTTTTTTAATATCTTTACACAAAACATCCATAAAAACCACTGGAAATGTTCTTTCTTGCTTTATGTATTGTCTGTATATATTTTATACAAAATTCCTTTGTATGTGTGTTAATAAACGTATACATCTCTATACACTGGATATATGCACATACAAATATGCATAAATCATGTTTTTGGGGTATTTTTGAATTTGTTTTAAGATTTTGCGGTGAACCTATATATGCATTCACTACTTATACATAAATTTGGTTGTTTTGATTGACTGCTAGTTACACTAGTTTACAGCCATTGTGCTCACTAAATGCACCATATGTTTTTCTTTTCTAAACATTTATTTTGAATCAGTTTTTTTTTTAAATTTTTTGTCAGAGGTAGTTTAAATACTTCGACTATACCTCCCTTAAGGAACAAACTATCTGTGTACAGATGACCAAATATTGTCTTTTAATTAATTCAATGTCCAATGTAGAAAATCATTACCAGATATGTGGTTATATAACCAAATATCTGAATAAATATCTCATCCATTTTTAAATACAAAGCAGAGGAAAAAACTTGATGGTTGCCCTGTTCATAAGGTTTGTTTTTTATTTGATTGTCTTAATATTATTATCTCCCGTAAACAGATTACTTGTTCTTGGTATGAAATATATGTAATTGAATTAATACATAAAAAAGTTTAAAATGCGATTTTCGAGTTAATCTGGACAAAATACATAATAATAAAAAAACAGTCGCACTTAGTGTGCAGAAAAATTTTATTATTTTGTAGCTTGTGTTATTCAATTTGTTCGTTAATTAACATGCACATACAATAGGGCGTCCTGACGAATTGCTTTATGTTTTTTTATAAAGAGAAGCAACACTCAGCAAATTATTCCTATATTAATAAGTAGGAATAATTTCCTAAGTTGCTTTCTTTGGAAAGGGGATTGAGGAGGGCTTCAAACATGGCAAGACTGTAATTGCGCAAGAAAATAAAGCTTAGAATGGTTGTTGCCCGCCATCTGATGGAGAGTTGGCGAAATGGTTGAAGCTTTTTAGTTCATCGCCCTGTTATGTTTTTATACTTTGGTGGGGTTAAGTGCTCTGGGAACACCGAAGGAAGGTGCTGCAATAAGTATAATGTACAAAAAACTCATACATTTTATTTTTTTAACTTGATATTGCCTTCGCTGGTGATCGAACCCGCGACCTTCTGTGTAACATTGCAATGCGCTGTTCGGTCTCACTCGGGTTTTCGGCTTTTTGAGACTCTATCGCCGCACTCATTTTCCACTTGGTTTTCCCTCGGAAATTTCACCAAATTCAACCACACAAAATCGTCTAGTTCGTGTTTGCTAACCACCCGTAGATTATCCGACACCCGATTTACTGTGGTGGTTAGTTCAACCTTCTCGAAAATAGGAGATATATGTGTTTTTTAAATTAGAATTTACAACCAAAACCCACAAGATGATGGGTAAACACCAAGTGTGGCTTAGCTTGGTATCCCGGTTACTTCGTCAGGTGATCACTATACACCATCCGAAATTCACTGGTGCTCTAATCAAAGTGTCACTACCCTCGTCTACTTCGATAAAATTCACTAAAATGATCACTAAAGTTTAATACTTACAGTTTGTTTGGCCGCTATTAAAGGAATGAGACCTTTCTATTTTCTAAACTGCCTTTTTATAACCATCGACAAATAAAATATAACGGTACCTAATTTTTATACCCTCCACCATATATGGTGAGGGTATATATCAGTTTGTCATTCCGTTTGTAATATGTCGAAATATAGGTTTAAGACCCCATAAAGTATATATATTCGTGATCCTTATGCAATTTTAAGTCGATTTAGCGATGTCCGTCTGTCTGTCTGTCTGTTGAAATGGCGATCACGACGCGAAGACGCAAGCGGGGGTGCCTATTTTTACCCAGATTATTGAACATCCTCCCGAGCAGTTTGGTATTTAAAATGAGCAAAATCGGTTAAGCGGTTCAAAAGTTATGAGTGAAAATGTGAAGGTACCTCTAAATTTTCCATACAAATTTGTACAATTTTTCTGTATTCATTTTTGTTTTCTGTTAAGTAAGTAAAAATGTTATTAAGTCTTCTCCTTGTTCGATTACATTTACTGCCTTACATACTATGAGAATAATATCATTTTAGAGCTATATGTGTGTTACTCTTAATAACTAAGTTAACGTTAAAAGCAACAATGTTAAAGTCGCTAACAGAGCAGACCTCTGTAAATAACATTACTAAAACTAAATAACAAAAGTTCGTTACATAAATTGACAAAACATATTCATATTGCAGTTCATGCAAAATTTAGTATATACGTATATCAACTTCAGCCCCTATGGTGGAGGGTATTCAAAGATTCGGCACAGCCGAATTTAGCCCTTTTTTACTTGTTTTTCTGTTAAGTAAGTAAAAATGTTATTAAGTCTTCTTATTGTTCGATTAACATTCTTAGAGCTTATAATATGTGTGTTACTCTGATAACTAAGTTAACGTAAAAATCAACAATGTTAAAGTCGCTAACAGAGCAGACCTCTGTAAATAACATTGCTAAAACTAAATAAATAACATTACTAAAACTAAATAACAAAAGTTCGTTACATAAATTGACAAAACATATTCATATTACAGTTCATGCAAAATTTAGTATATACGTATATCATCTTCAGCCCCTATGGTGGGGGGTATTCAAAGATTCGGCACAGCCGAATTTAGCCCTTTTTTACTTGTTTTAAGTGTTTTCTTATTCGTAAACAATTCCAATAATTGTTGCTACACTCACCAAAAAAAAACTCTGTAATGGCAACTGAAAATTTTGCTGTTCTTAAGGGAAATTTGCTAATCCTAGCAGCACATGTCTGCTAACATGTAGTACAATGAAATTAGTAGAAAAATTTAGTAGCCGCTACTAAATTTTAGTAAACTTTTTGTAAAGTGGAATTTCAAATCGGTTTGATAAAATCAGCAAAAATATTTACTAAATATTGTTAATATTAGTACTTGCAAATTAGTATAAAAAATTAGTAATCTCTACTAAATTTTAGTAGTAAACTGCATTTTAAAATAGATTTGCTAAAATCAGCAACAAATTTTACTAAATATTAGTGAAATTGAAATTGCAGAAAAATTAATAAGCGCTACTAAAGTTTGGTAAAATTATCAACAAAGTTTATTAAAATAAATAAATTATTTCGAATTAATTTTTAATAAATATTGGTGAACTAAAATCAAGGAATTGTAAAATATAGAACATTTTTAATTTATAGAAAAAAAAAAACTTAAATGCTCACTTTAAATGTTACACTTTAAAGCTGTTAATTTATTTTGAAATTGCCTTACGAAGTCGAATATTCAATTTATATATATATTTTTTTTTGAACAACATTTTTTATTTTATTTATTTTTTTATAATTATTTTAGTTTTCTTCGATCTTCTCTATTCATATAATATTCCTTATTGAGCCAAAGATACTTTATTTATAAAAATTTAATTATAAATCTTTATTTATCCCAATATTTCGTCACCACATTGGGTGACTTCTTCAGGGGAAATTGTCTTTTTTTATAATTAATAAATTAAAATTATAAAATGAAAACTTATATATAACAATTTTTTTTAAAAAAGGCAGTAAATCAAAAATAATTTTTTGTCAATATTAAAAAATAAAAATATCACAGAAAACAAAAATAACAATATTTGAAAAATTAAAATATTACATGATTAATTCGTTATGTAGATGGTACCTTCATAATTTGTAACATTTCTAACATATATCTACGTCTGTAATTATTTTCCGTGTTTAAAATTGACGTCCTATCAAAATCAGGATAATCATTAAAATTCGTGCAATGTATTGATAATGCTGTTTTCTGTGTAGAAGTAGTCTTCCTGTATTTTTGATCAGATCTGTGTCCTGCAATTCTTGTTTTTAATTTATTCTTTGTTGTACCTACATATACATTACTACAATTCTCATTATCATTTCCACTACAAGGTATTTTATAAACTAAATTGGACATTTCAGATTTATCTATTTTATCTTTCGTTTTGCTAAATAATCTACCTAATGTGTAATACGTTCTATGTGCTACTATATATTTCTTATTATCATAAATTTTTGATTTTTCTAATCTATCAGATATAAGAGGAACATAAGTTAGAGATTTATAAATTTTAGGTTCAGTAACCGTTCTCGTAACTAAATTATTCTGTTTTTTACATTGTCTTATCAATCTACATATTAATTGAATTGGGTAATTATTATTTAACAAAATATTTTTAATCTTTTCTATATTAGTTTTATGAAATTTTGTATCGCTAATCTTTAATATCCGTATTAAGTATGATTCTTTTCGGGTGTTTAGAAAAATAGTTAATGATGTTATAAAGGATTATACAGGAATTGAAAGAAACCTTTTTATACGTATTCTAAAATTTTGTATAATAGACAACAGATATTTTAAATATGATAATAAAATATATTTACAACAACAAGGACTTCCAATGGGATCTCCAGCTTCACCAATTATAGCTGATATTGTAATGGAAAAATTATTAGATTCTTGTATAGAAATATTAAATGTGAAACCAAAAATCATCACAAAATATTTTGATGATTTACTTTGCATTATTTCAAATGATTCAATTAGTGATATTTTATCAACATTTAACTCATTTCATGACAATATAAAATTTACGATTGAGAAAGAATGTAATTCTAAAATTCCTTATTTAGATACATTGATAATAAGAAAGGGTGACAGTTTATTAATAGTCTGGTATCAGAAACCAACAGCTTCTGGAAGAGTTATTAACTATTTTTCTCATTCTACGAAATGATGAAAAGTTTATTTCACTTGATGTTGTATCTTTATTTCCGAGTATACCAATTGATATAACTTTAGATATTATCGAAGAAAAGTGGGATATTATAAAGGATTATAGTGGAATTATACTGGAATTGAAATATGATAATAAAATATATTAACAACAACAAGGAGTTCCAATAGAATCTCTAGCTTCACCAATTCTAGCTGATATTGTAATGGAAAAATTATTAGATTCTTGTATAGAAAAATTATGTAAATGTGAAACCAAAAATCATCACAAAATATGTTTATGATTTTATTATTGCATTATTTCGAATAATTCTATTAATCATATTTAATCAACTTTTAATTCATTTCATGACAATATAAAATTTACAATTGAGAAAGAATGCAATTCTAAAATTCCTTATTTATATACATTGATAATAAAAAAGGGTTAGAGTTTATTAATAGATTGGTATCAGAAACTAACAGCTTCTGGGAGAGTTATTAACTATATTTCTAAACCCCCAAAAAGAATCATACCTAATACAGCTAAGAATTTAATTGAAAGGATATTAAAGATTAGCGATACAGAATTTCATAAAATTAATATAGAAAAGATTAAAAATATTTTGTTAAATAATAATTTCCCAATTCAATTAATTTGTAGATTGATAAGACAATGTAAAAAACAGAATAATTTAGTTACGAGAACGGTTATTGAACCTAAAATTTATACATCTCTAACTTATGTTTCTCTTATATCTGATAGATAAGAAAAAATAAAAATTTATGATAATAAGAAATATATTGTGGCACATAAAACATATTACACATAAGGTAGATTATTTAGCAAAACGAAAGGTAAAATGTCCAATGTAGGTACAACGAAGAATAAATTAAAAACAAGAATTGCAGGACATAAATCTGATCAAAAATACAGGAACACTACTTCCACACAAAAAGCGGCATTATCATTACATAGCACGAATTTTAATCATTATCCTGATAGGACGTCAATTTTAAACAAAGAAAATAATTACAGACGCAGATGTATGTTAGAAATGTTGCAAATTATGAAAGTACCATCTACACAACGAATTAATTATAAAACAGACATATGTAGCAAATATTGCACAAAATTACAGACATTTAGTTAATTAAAACTAGGATAAATATTATTATGTTAAATAACATGTATATAAAATATTTTTGTTCATGTAATATTTTAATTTTTCAAATATTGTTATTTTTGTTTTCTGTGATATTTTAATTTTTTTAATATTGACAAAAAATAATTTTTGATTTATCGCCTTTTTTAAAAAAAAATTGTTATATATAAGTTTTCAATTTATAATTTTCATTTATTAATTATAAAAAAACAATTTCCCCTGAAGAAGTCACCTAATGTGGTGACGAAATATTGGGATAAATAAATATTTATAATTAATTTTAATAAATAAAAGATCTTTAGCTCAATAAAAAATATTACACAAATCAAGAAGATCGAAGAAAACTAAAAGAATTATGTTTTGAAAAATGTTTTTAGTAAATTTTTTTGATTTTAAGATATAATTTTAATTGGCTGATTGTTAGAACTAAAAAAGTTTTTAGTGCTTTTTTAAATGAATGTCCTATTTTTGGACATGCGTCGGTTGTGAAAAGTATCTTCACTTCCGATCTCTCTCTTTTTCAACCTATGTAAGATTTTAAGGCAATTTTAGTTTGTATGTATAAATTTAAATTATTAGAAATAACATTTCCTTTAATATCCACATTTTTGAAATTAGTATTTTAGAAATTAGCAACAAAAATTTGTAAATACTTTGCGAAAATTCTGTTATTTGTAAAATGTAAATAGCAAAAAAATTTACTAAATAATAATTTTTTTACTAAAAATTAGTACAAAAATAAAAAGTAGGATTGAAAACTAACAGTATACTCACAATATTATTTTGTTAAAAAGAACTTAAAATACATAATTAATTAATCGTTAATACAGTCAAAAAGAGGACTACTAACTTTTCATTATATTCAGCCCATATTGATGTTTATTTTCAATCATTGCTTAATAATCAAAAGTCATTTAAAATAACTTTCAATTTTTCACTACCAAAAGTTTGAAAAAACTACTTTTGTAGTTGAGATGTATATATATATATTGGCTTTGTGTGTATGTACACTCAGAATATTATGTAGTTAACTGTTTGTAGTTCAATAAAAAAGTTGTCCGTTCCATTTAAAAATAAAGGAACATACATTTATTTTTCAAAGAAATATCTATATTAACTTTTTTATACATTTATTCGAAATGATTTACTATCATTTACCGATTTTTTTCAGTTTCATTTATTTTTTTCATTTGTTTGAAATTTAATAAAAATTTACCCACAAAACGGAAACTTGTGGTTTATTTGTGTCCGTAACAGTTATTACAAATTTAAATTTTGTTTGCTGTCTGTTTCAAAAAAAAATATTCAAAAAATTTAAATTTGTTTTTTTATTTAAATTGGTTGTATACATACAAAATTTTTCAATACAAATTACAAGAACTTTATAAACACACATACATACACAAATACATTAACACAAAAAGTGTTTAAAGCTTAAATTTTGTATTGTGCAAGTGTATTAAAAAAAAAAATACAAAACGGAAATAATTTCAAATAAATGAAAAAATTATTTATTTTTTTAAGGATTGGTAGGTAAAATTTTGACATTTATTTTAACTGATTATATAATTTAAATGAAAATTAAGTAGACCGGTTTTTAAATGAAATATCATTTCTTTTAAATGATATTTTCAGTTATTTTAACTTACAAACTTTTTTAAGTGTATATTTGAATATTTTTTTGTAATTTTTATTTAAATAATATTCTATATATACAAACTATTTCGGTAAAAAAAACAAAAAGGAATTATATGAATTTCTATTTTTGGAAACAGAAAACATAAAATTTTACATATAACATAAAATATTAACTCCTACTGAATGCCTGTAAATTTTCATAGTTGGTTTTTTGAATGACTGATTCAAATAGTTAAAAAATATATTTCCATGAATTTCAATTGATTCTTCATTTAAAAACAAACTTTACGTATTACTTTTTAAATAAACTACAGTTGGAAACAGAAAATAAATTGTGAGTGTACCCTTTTTAATGATAAGGAGGAAAGAGGTATTTATGGACATTGTGGGTTACATGGAAGACTTCTACATACGGCTGATAAACGAATTTTTTCTGTAATGCTTGGTGTAACATATGTTAAATTTTACATAATTTAGTGTTAAAATATTTTATTCTCATGTATCTGTTATTAATCAAATTTCAAATTATCTTTTTTTCGGGGACACCTTAATGTACAACTTTTCATTTCTCATATAAAATGCTCTTAACTTATACAGACAAAATACGAGATATTTTAGAATGTTGATGTGGTTTTAAGTTTTTGGGTTGTTAGAATAAATATGAATTTAAAATTTGTTGGAATTTTTCAGATTGCATACAGATTAGCTGTATTTGCGTATTTTTTGGGTAAAATTCATTAAAATGAGAGTAAAGCAAAAAAAAAAAAAAAAAAAAAAACTCTTGCAATGAGACAAAAATGTACAAAAATGAAAAAGAAGAAGAAAAATACTCTCCTATGATCGGTGTCCACTTTTCAAGTACACATTTTGGGAAAATTTGGATCTCACCAGATCCCAATGTTGACTCCGCGAACACAGCTATTGTAAGACTATTACTTGATTAATAAACAACGAAGATTTGATATTATTTTAAATTATAAGCTGAATACTTACAAAATAATTCTTCTAGTAACACAAACAATTGTTTCAGTATCATATTTTCTTCAAATTGTTAAAATGTAAAGGGATATGAGAAAATTTACTAATAAATTATAAAAACAAATTAAAAAAAAAAAAAAACACTTCAGTTTTTGCTGCCAAAACCATTCACATTCAATTCAATAGTTTACAAAATATTACATTACTGCATAGGTACCAACATTCTGCTCAGTTCCATAGAAATAATCAAGTAGTTCCATCATTCATTCCATTGTAATAATACAAGTGCATTTTTTAAATCTCCTTATTAAATTATTTCAATTTAATTTAAATTTATTCACAAAGCTTAACATACCTATGTAAGATTTGTTATGACTTAATATCAGTTTCATTTTTGATTAAAATTATCATAATTTACAAAAGCAACATTTATAATGTCATCAAATACTAAATACCTACTAGATCAAATACAATCAGTACTTAACATATCATTTTAATGTCATTCATAGTCATAAGATATTACAAATAATATTGTATTTCTTTTTCCATCGAGTTGTTACAGTAAATATGTAGCAGTAAATTTATACTCAGACATAAATATTATTCTGTATCAACACACATACTGATACATGCAGACTGTATCATACACCCATAAATATATAAAGTAAAGATTTTTATTTCTTGTGTTTTTTTTTTTATTTTATCATAAAATCGATGTCACTTTTTATGTCTTGTTACAATTACCAATGTCATTTATATATGATCGTAGTAGATGTTTGTTAATATTCATGTATGTGATTTTGTCTGTCTATGTGTGAGTGTGTGTTTGACTACTGTATGTGTTAGTTCATTTAATGTTCATTTTTGTCTTTTAAGTATTTTTTCAAGGATTTTTATCACACACAGTTCATATGAATTCAGTGATTTAATGATTGCATACATATATTTTTTTATGAACCCAGCAGAACTTGCTATTACCAGGTAATGTAAAATGGAATAAAAAAACAAAAATTGTGAGTACTTACAATTTTGTCAAATAGTCCATTATTTTGGCACGATGGTGTCATTGGGGGAAAATGGTTACCCTGAGACATAAAAATGTCATTACCAAGTACTGAAATAAGAAGTTACTTGTAATATAGAAATCACTGGTTAGCAATGGGGGCTAAAATCAGTTTTTACTTGTAATGGCAAAAATATGTCATGTAAAATAATATTGGGATCTTCAATTATTAATGAGCGTTTCACACTATATATGAACTAATATTCCGGTTTCCAATGTCTTGCCGCTAAAACCTATTGTGAATGAGCGTTTTTGGAAGCTGGTGTCATATGAATGAAACGTAAACACCGAAACGTAAACCGACTATATGCGGTTTATAATAAATAATAAAAATGCCTCGAACATGTCGAATTTCGTATTAGATAAAGTATTTTTGCGTAGAATTCTTCTTCAACAAACCTTAGTGGAAGTTTATGACGAGTATGCTCTATTTGAACAATCGTGTCGGAGTCGCTTTGGTCGCTTTAAAAGTAGTGATTTTGAGCTCGAAGACAAGGAATGGCCAGGTCAACTAAAAAAGTTTAAAGACGAAGAATTGGGATTATGACTGTATGTAGACGAATGCCAAAGGCTTCAGGAGTTCTCAGAATCAATGGCCTAAAAACCATGGGATTGATTCAAAATCAAAAAACTGTGTGCCATACAAGTTGAAGCCGCGTGACGTCGAAAGACGATTTTTCGCTTGTAAACAGCTCCTTGAATGCCAAAAAAGAAGGTTTTTAGCATAGCATTGTGATTGGCGATGAAAAGTTGATACATTACGACAACCCTTGTTAGAAAAAGTCATGGGTTTTGCACGAACAAACATCAACATCCCTCGCTAAGCCGAATATTTATGTCATCACTTAAAAAAGTTTGTAAGTTAAAATAACTGAAAATATCATTTAAAAGAAATGATATTTCATTTAAAAACCGGTCTACTTAATTTTCATTTAAATTAAATGCCATTCGTTATTTATTTTTAAATGTTGATTAATCAACTGACACATCCGTAAGAAACAACTAATATAATCAGTTAAAATAAATGTCAAAATTTTACCTACCAATCCTTAAAAAATAAATGTTTTTTTCATTTATTTGAAATTATTTCCGTTTTGTATTTTTTTTTTAGTATACTCGTACAATACAAAATGTATGTATGCATATGAAGCTATAAACACTTTTTGTATAAATGTGTTTGTATATGTATGTGTGTTTATGAAGTTCTTGTAATTTGTATGGAAAAATTTTGTATATATATAACCAATTTAAATAAAAAAACAAATTGAAATTTTTTGAATACTTTTTTTTAAAACAGACAGAAAACAAAATTTACATTTGTAATAACTGTTACGGACACAAATAAACCACAAGTTTCCGTTTTGTGGGTAATTTTTTATTAAATTTCAAACAAATGAAAAAAATAAATGAAACTGAAAAAAATCGGTAAATGATAGTAAATTATTTCGAATAAATGTATAAAAAAGTTAATATAGATATTTCTTTGAAAAATAAATGTATGTTCCTTTATTTTTAAATGGAACGGAAAACTTTTTAATTAAACTGCAGACAGTTAACTACATAATATTTTGAGTGATGTATTGGTACACTCAGAATATTATGTAGTTAACTGTTTGTAGTTTAATAAAAAAGTTTTCCGTTCCATTTAAAAATAAAGGAACATACATTTATTTTTCAAAGAAATATCTGTATTAACTTTTTTATACATTTATTCGAAATAATTTAATATCATTTGCCATTTTTTTCAGTTTCATTTATTTTTTTCATTTGTTTGAAATTTAATAAAAATTTACCAACAAAACGGAAACTTGTTGTTTATTTGTGTCCGTAACAGTTATTACAAATTTAAATTTTGTTTGCTGTCTGTTTCAAAAAAAAATATTTAAAGAATTTCAATTTGTTTTTTTATTTAAATTGGTTGTATATATACAAAAATTTTTAATAGAAATTACAAGAACTTCATAAACACACATACATACACAAAAACATTCACACAAAAAGTGTTTATAGCTTCATATGCATACATACATTTTATATTGCACGAGTATATTAAAAAAAAATACAAAACGGAAATAATTTCAAATAAATTAAAAAACATTTATTTTTTAAAGATTGGTAGGTAAAATTTTGACATTTATTTTAAATGATTATATCATTTGTTTCTTACGGATGTGTCAGTTGATTAATCAACATTTAAAAATAAATAACAAATGGCATTTAATTTAAATGAAAATTAAGTAGACCGGTTTTTAAATGAAATATCATTTCTTTTAAATGATATTTTCAGTTATTTTAACTTACAAACTTTTTTAAGTGTAGGACAAGCATTTCGTGATCTAGTACAAGCTGCTCAAACCGAATGAAATGATCACGTAGGAACGACATGGGACTCAACTCGTGTGTTTGAGCGGCGCATTAAAGCAAAAACTGCCCGAATTCGAAGAAAGAAACCACAAAGTGATTTTGCTGCAAGCCCCGTAAAGACCTACTTGGTAATGCTGATATTGGAAGTCCTACCCCCCCTCATCCCCAACATATTCACCAGACATCGCTTTCGACTACTACTTCTTCCGGTTCACTTAATAAATGGGTCCATGATTGGAAAGATGGGAAAAAGTTGTGGTCAATCGATCGACAATACTTTGAATAATATGTTTTGTAATACTTTGTTCACAATAAATCCATAAATTTCGAAAAATTAATTCAAGCTCATTATTAATTCAAGGTGCCAATATTGAAAAAAAGAGCATTATATGTAGCCTTCTTAATTAGTTATAACTTAAAGTTATAATGGTTACTCACTATTTCATAACTTTTAAACAAAAAGTGATGTAAAGGATGTATTTTAAATCCGATAAAACCTAAAATTTTAAAATATAACACAAAAAATTAAATTTTAATCCAAAATATATTTTTATTCGAAAGATTAAAACATGGCATTAAATATAATTTCGGGCAAGTGGCCACCGCGGCTGTTCTTGACGAAGAGCATTCTGGACTGGACGTATGTCACGAATAACAATTCCATTTCCTCAATTGCTGCTGATTTATCAGCTTAAACCTGTGACTTCACGTGGCTTCACAGGAAATAATCGAGAGGTCAATCGATAGGTTCATTTCTCGAAATCAACTTATCGCCAAATTTTGATTTCAATAAGTCGATGGTTGCGGTCGCCATATGGCACTTAGCGCCATACTGTTGAGATGTGGCCCGGAACAATGTCATCCATATTTTCAAACAAAAAATCATTGATCATGGTGCGGACACTATCTCCATTGACCTTAAACCGAGCTTCTGCTTAGGGGGTCTGTTGTAGATTGGTTTCACTCTATATGCGTCAAATTTGTTTATTATCAAATCCATTAAGAGAAAAATGATCCTAATCGCTGAACACAATTTTGCGATAAAACATTGGATAAATTTGCTTGAATTGATGACTGATTTTCAAAGTAAATCTGGATAATTCGGTAGCATTGTTCCAGCCCTCAATCTATTCATAATGATTTGCCAGAGTATACTGATCATAAATGTCAAAAAGTGAGCGCAGTATGACAGTTCGTTTGTCAGTGAACCCTTTGGTAAGTTCTATCGGGCTTAAAAAAAACACCCTTTATTATAATATTTTTAACATACTACTTTAGGTTTCCAAATAAAGCAAAGTGTAAAGGATACTCATTACATATACCAAGGTTTTGCTGGGAAATTAAAATGCACCATCAAATTTTATTTATTATGTTTCAATATAAACAAATCAAAATTGTAACAAATCAGTTGTAATTTATACAAATAGATTCATATTGTTAAATTGTAATAGAATTTTTATAAGGGCAATTAAGGCTTTATAATAAATTGTGTAAGAAGAATTTAAAGAAAATACTTTAAAAAGATTCTGAAGTAGCGGGAAATAGGTTTAGTTGCATAGTTACCTTGAATACCTCCCTTATGTGCTGGCAAATTAATATAAATAATTAAGATATAAAGCTGTTTATTTTAATCATCTCTTTTAACTGCCTTTTTTGTATAGTTTCAATAAAAATATAAAAATAAATTAATTTAAATAATTTTCAATTTATATTGAACATGAGTGTAAAATGATGCTTAATTAAATTCTAGAAAATTAACAACCCTTTACAAAATATTTCTGGTCATAATATTTTTTTTTTTTTGCAACCTAACACACTGTGACCAATAGAACGTACTACATAGCTGGACACAATGAATAGGGCAACCAAAAAGAAGCCATGTTACAGGATATTTTGAATTTGTGCTGGACTAATTTTGATAATATTAGTCTATGGTACGCAGAGAAAAACTATAGTTGCAATAATTTCATGCCTAAAAAATATGAAAGAACTTCTGGAAGAACTTTGAAATTAAATATAGGACTGCTTAATGAAGATAATTCGTATATAACGTCTTTGTTTGACCTGTCTAAGTTCTTTGTATTAAAGAAATTTTATAAAACCTAAAGACTTCCTTTTTAAATGTAACGACTTATTATTATTATTTTTTAATTGTAATGTCTTCTTTTACTATTTTTTAAACTTTTTTTGCAAGGCTTAACACATTGTTTTTTCAGAGATTTTCCTTAAAGTAATTTTGTCCAGCTGATTTATTCTGCACATCACACTGTGCGTCGTTTTAAATTAGAAACTTTAATATATTTTATTACAAATTATACTTCAAGATGTAATAAATATTATGTTCATTCTCTATGTCATTACAAGTACTTAATAGTTATCCTTGTTTTTATTATATTTTTGTGGATGTTGAAAATGTATTTCGATAACATCTATCTAAATATCCTTAAACTATAAAATTCGTTATTGAATATTATATAAACTTTAGCAAATTGTGGGGTTTTAAGTTTTATTAAAGGCAAAACACTGAGAAAAATAAAAGTTTTTTTGGGTAATATAAAATCAGAGATATGTAACAAAAAAGCAATTGTTGTAAAAATTTTCATTTTATTTTAAAAATTTCTTTTATTAGAATAATAAAAACGTATTTTTTCAAAAATAAATATTTTTTTTTTTTCAATTAAGTTTTGACTAACACTAAGCATTTTTCATAGAATTTTGGCCACACTGATTGATTTGTAGTAAAATTCTGCCCTAAAATCATGTATACCTTGACCATCATTTTATACTTCAAATCCTTAAATGAAAAACTCTAATCCCAATTTGGACCTGTGTACCGTTTACATATGATGGATGGTAAGAAATTTTTTCCGGTCGAGTCAACATGAGAACACATAGCAAGCCAACTTTCAAACTTAATTAACTTAATTATGTCATATTTTCAGACCTAGCTTCATAAAAGGATTACAATTTTAAAATATAACTTTAAAAATATGATTCCTTGATTTAATTTTTTAAATCTGATTCAATTTTTAACGAATCGATTTGCAAAATTTGTATACTTTTATACTTTATTCAGTTAATATCAAATTCAGAGAATCAATTTGATTTTTGTTGATTCTTTTAATATCGTTTGCGAACAGAATCACAAAACAAATTATTCAATTGAGTCAAAATTTAATCAATATAAATTATAATATCAGGTGGACCATTCAAAATTTTAAATTTTAATCGGCTATTGGAAAGGTTGAGCTTTGTCATTTAAAAATGTAACACAACATTATTCATATGACTACCACGACTGGGCCATTTTTCTTTGAAAAAGGAGCCACTGTTACCCAGCAAAAAAAAAGTAGCAAAAGAAGAGAAAAAGAAGCAGTGATTTTGATTCCAGTGTTGTGAAAATTTGGATCGGAACCAATGATTTTTACATAGGGGTGTCATAGGGTGGAAGTTTTCTTTTATGATCCTTTTTCATTGCATCTAAAGCCCTTCTTATGGTTTAGTGAAAAATTAAATCTTTTGTTCTTCCCAAATAAATTTTGAATTTGTAATTTTGATTTCTACAGGACATCAGTAATCGGGCCTTAGCCTCATTTTCACAATCTCCCGTTAGCTTCTACCTGGGAATTTAACTGACACATTTGTTGTTGTTTCCTATACAAAGTTTGAGTTTTACTGTTCGTTAATTTTTAGCGGGAAATTCAGCAATCGGGCCTTATTTATCTCTATTCGAAATTCTTGCAATTTTTACTACATTAAATTTTTTACTTTTTGTAGCGTCATAGATTTCATTAAAAATCTAGATTTCATTAAAAATCACATTTTTATAAGTAGTGAAAAAGAACATCCATAGAAGTGAAAAATCAGAACTAAACGATACTTTAGAATCAATGAAAAATGAACTCCTTAAGAATCACTTCCATTTATTTTTGCTGGGTACCGTCAACGGTGAGCGTTACCGTGCTCCACGAATTTTTGTTTCCAAAAATTTAAGAGAATAACATGGACGACATTTGGTTTCAACAAGACGGGGCCACATGTTACACCGCCAACATGCCAACGAAAAATCGAATAATCACCCGAAATTCTGATGCCACTCGCAGTGAAATAACATGGTTGCAATATGATCACTGCAACTATATTGTGCTTGCTGCAATCGGGTATGGTTATCACAACCAAGTTATTAGTTTTCTAATCATAAACATGGTCGCTACCATCATTATTTGGTAAATATTTTACTATTTTATGATTGGCACCTTTTATTTTATATCATGACTGGTTGTAACCATACTGTGGTAACAAAAATTCTGACTATAAAAAAAATATGATAATTATGCAACGATAAAATGCTGGCAACAACCAATAAATAATTATACAATCAAAAAAAAGAAAATTTCTTAAAGTCTAGGTTTTTTTCCTTAACAATTTTTCTCCAAAAAGTCCTTAATATTAATTTTTTTAGAAAAAACATTTCTAAAGGAAATATTCTTAAATTTAAAGAGTTTTTTCATAGTTTCTAAGAACTTTTCCTTTAAAAAATTTTCTTAGATTACGGATCATATAATTTTTCCTTTAAGAAATTTTCTTAGATTATGGATCATATAATGATAATCCAGGAATCATAATATAGTTATGAGGGAGAATTATATGATAACATTTTGAGTATACTATGATTACGTGCGATCATATAATGATAAATTCATTATAAAATGTTTATTTAGGACCATAATATGGTAATTTTTGAATCATAATATAACTGTAGGGACCATATTATGGTAAAAATATGGTTGTTTTATTATAATAATATGATAACCATAATATAGTACGACTATGGTTGGCACAACCATAAACCCAAAAATATATGATGCTCTTCGAATATGATTGAGCCAACCATGTTTTTTCTTTGCGTGCAGTTGGCCGCCTCGGAGCTATATTTTGAGCCCTTTGGATTATTTTCTGTGGGAAGCCATTAAAGATAAATGTTTTGCAAACCATCCAGAGACAATTAAAGTGTTGAAACATTTAATCTAAGTTGTCATTGAAGAGATTCGAGCCGAAACAATCGAAAATGTACTGAAAAATGATGTTGATCGGATGAGGTACTGCCGAGCCAGTCGTGGTAGTCATATGAATGCTATTGTGTTCCATTCTTAAATGACAATGTTAAACCTTTCCAATAAGACCAGAAATTTGAAAAAATGATCAGTACTTTTTTGTCAACTGATTAAAATTTTACAACCAATTTAAATTTAAACAATGAGTGCGGTTCTCTTTCTTAAAAAAAGTTAATACGCGTAATATTAAAAATATTTTTTACAAGCATTTTTGTAGTTTTCCGTTTTTCATTTTTTTTTTATTTAGGGATTTGAGATGCAATTTTGCAATTTAAATAACTGTAACAAAGGTTAAGATATAAATAAACCAAAATAATATGCTGTGCAGTTACGTCGTAAAAGGTGATGGGACCTCATTGTTTCGAAGAAGCGCTATTACGGTGAACGGCGAACGCTAAAGAGATATGCTGACTGAACTTTTCTTAAGGCAAATTGACCATCTGGATTTTTAGGACATGTGGGGTTACACGGCCACTTATCGTACTACATGCGACAAAATGCATATTTTGAAGGAAGCCCTTCCAGCTGGTAGAGATATTTGAAGTCAAGCCTTGCAGCTTGAATTTAAGAACTTAAGAACAACATTCGAGACGAAATTAACAATATGACACCTTAAACGCTGCGTACAGTTAAAAAAAAATATAATAAAAAGAGCCCAAATATACATGAACGCCGGTAGCGGCCATTTGTCGGACATAATTTTCCACAAATAATTGAAACAAAATTTATAAGTGTGAATAAACATAATCACCCATCTAAAAATCGAAATATATATGAGCATACATGATCATACATGGGCCTGTATATGATCATACATGGGCATACATGGTCATATACGTCCATACATTGTTCAATATATGACCATACATGATCTCATATATGATCATATATCTTCGGATCCGAAATTTGAGGGTATATGGACGTATATGATCATATACGAGTATACATGAATAATATATGAGCATGTATGATAATATATGCACATATATCACCATATACCCCCAAATTTCGGATCCGAAGATATATGGTCATATATGAGATCATGTATGGACGTATATGACCATGTATGCCCATGTATGATCATATACAAGCCCATGTATGATCATGTATGTTCATATATATTTCGATTTTTACATGGGGCAGTTAAAAAACTTATGAGTTTTCACTTTAAACAAAAATTATAGTAAAGGAAAATCGGTTGATGTTTTTTGCCCCACCTGAAATTGTTAACAGATCTATTTAAGCAGACCTACAACCTAACATATGTTATACTAGGTCATTATATTTTGTAACACCGTCTCATTTATATACAGCAGATAAATTTCTTCCCGTGTAGTTTTATATTTTCTTTATCAACAGCTAACAAAAATTTTAATTCAGGATTACTTAGGGGTTCTCTCTACTTAAAGATAAAGATTTATTTGTTTTTTTTTTTTTCGTTACAAATTCTATACAAATAGCAAATATTTAAACATGCACATATATACATATACACTCATACTTCTTAAACTCACCACCAATTTGTGGTTTTAAAACTAAATTCATGTTATTTAATTTTGTGTTTTTGGTTTTTCTTTTCTTCTCTGTTTTAATATTTAAGTTGTAAAATTGTATCCTTTTGCTGTACACACAATCTAATAAATGAACATAATATTAAGATTTTACTACAGTCAATGTAATTTGTCAGTAAGAAATAAATGAAATAACAGTTAATTGAACAAATCTCTCCAAATACACTGATAGTAATGCATGCATGGAAATAAGAAAATGTATCAATTTAACAAATTTTTTTTTGTAGAATAAACGAAAAATTGTTTATTTTGCTAAAGTT
Organism: Eustalomyia histrio; assembly: GCA_949748255.1. Lineage (NCBI taxonomy): Eukaryota > Metazoa > Arthropoda > Insecta > Diptera > Anthomyiidae > Eustalomyia > Eustalomyia histrio. The sequence continues at coordinate 25,640,893 of OX456523.1, forward strand.
TTTGTTGATTTGACAATAATTTCTTATTTGTATGAATGGGTTATTATGAATAAAGAGAAAATATTCTAAAAATTTATATTTTAAGAAATACTTACTTAGCTTAATATGTTGTTTTGGTGAAAAAAGTATATGGGAAACATATTGGTTCAAAGCAAGTTCAGTGGAAACCAAATAACTTTCCAAAATTAGTAATCGAACTTTTTAGAGCTAATGGACAAAATTAGTAAAAATTCTTTACCAATTTATTATTAAAATTTCAGTTTTTAAGATCATTTTGACAAAGAAAATTACTAGAAAATTTTTTTAACGAATTTGTCTCAGTGTAATAAAATTTTTGATAAATTATATTAATGGTTTCTTGTTGTTAATTATTAAGTTTAAAGCAATAAATTTCCATCTTACCCGTTAACTTGTCCTTGGCAAAAAATCTCCATTACTTAAGTGTATCTCGTGTGTGTGTATGTATTGATAATTTCTATACTTAATTTATAGAATTCCTCTTATGTTGTCTCTTTTGCTGGCATGACAAGAGGTTTTTAAACTAATTAAAATTTATGTATTTTAATAGAGAGCCAAGAAAACTCGAGAACTTTATTACATCAAAGATGTGGTTTCAATATTAATTAGTAAAAGATGTAATAAATTATTTAATGGAATATTTTACCAGTTTTAAATACATTTACTGATTTACAAATGCTTCCAGCGTTAAATTTATCCCAGCAAAATTTGCTAGGTAAATGGTTATCCACAATTTGCGACTATAGACATAAATAAGTCATTACCCTGAAAGTACTGAAATAAGTAGTTACTTGTAATATAGAAAGCACTGTTTATCAATAGGGGCTGAAATAAGTACATACTTATAATCAGGAAAATAATTGATACAAAATATAATTAAAATTAGTGCATAAACAAATATTAGCAATTAAAAAATTTTTAAAAAATTAGTAACTTCTTACACTCACAAAGTCAGTAATGACAAATGTAAATTTTGCTATTATTACAAGAAATTTGCTAATTTGTGCCCAGCGGTATTCTTTACTAATCTTAGCAACACATGTCTGCTGACGTGTAGTACAATGAAATTAGTAGAAAAAATTAGTAGCCTAAATTTTAGTAAACTTTTTTGAGCGCCCCAGTAGGCTAGTTGGTAGCTTCTAGCTATCAGTGCGGGGGTCGTGGGTTCGATTCGCACCAGAGGCTCTGGTTTGTTTTCGACACAACGAGTCAAAAGCCTTTGTTGCTAGTGCTCGGTTAGGGTATTAAGATATAATTTATAATTGAATTTGTAATTGAATATTTTTAAAGTGGAATTAAAAATGGGTTTGCTAAAATCAGCAAAAAAATTTACTTAGTATTATTAATATTAGTACAATCAAATTAGTATAAAAAAATAGTAAGCGCTACTAAATTTTAGTAAATTGCTGTAAACTTAATGAATTGTAAAATTTAGTAAAATTTTAATTTAAAAAAAATATTATAAAAATGCACAAATTAACTTAACTTTAAAGCTGCTACTTGCTTTTGAAATTGTCTTACGAATTCAAATATACAAATTTATATTTTTTTATCGAGCAACATATTTTTATTTTTTTTTTTTTTTTCAAAAAATATTTTATACAAAATATAAAAAAAATCAAAGGTTTAAAAAATTGTGAACACCTAAATGAATTTATCATTTTGTTTTAATTTGCTAATCCTTGCTTTAATAAATTTAGTTTTGAAAATTTCTTGGATTTTAAACAGTGGCGTAAGTTCATGGTCGCTAGGTGATGCACTGCACAGGGGCCCATGACCGACATGCTGTACAACATGTCCAGCATTAAATAATGTATCGCTTTGTTTGATTCCCATTTTTTTCTGATTATTTTATTAAATAATTTCAAAATAATACAATTCAGTTTATTTTGTCTCGCGCTAAAATGGCTTCGTCAGACGAGCTGGAAAAATATAATTTCAAATTATAAAAAATCAAATACACGGAGTCATGAAGCCATGCTGTTTATCATGCTGGATAGTAAAGGGTGTCCCAAGAAGAACGCAATTTTTAAATCTGGCAACATTCGAAGTGTCATTGTTTGACATTTGAACAATTGTTATTGTTTGCTAGTAGAAGGAACGAGTTTAGTAAAAATGGAGCGCTACACGAATGAACAACGCATTCTCATTGTGAAATTGTTTTACCAAAATGGTGAAAGTTTTGCGGCTACAGTTCGCAAATTGTGATCAATTTGGGGTCACAATAATGCTCCAAAATAGTCAACTGTAAAGAGATTAATGGATAAATTTGCCGAAACTGGGTCTGTTAGTGATGTAAAGACAACAACGCGCCATCGACCAGGTCGATCGACCGAAAATGTCGCAGCTGTACGTGATGATGTCGCTCAAACTCCATCCACCTCAATTCGACACCGAGCTCAGCAAATTGGTGTCTCCAAATCCACTTTGCAGCGAATTTTGACGAAAGATTTGCATCTTCATGCATACAAAGTTCAATTAACTCAGGAACTGAAGCCAGCTGACCATGGACAGCGAAGGGAGTTCGTTAATTGGGTATTGGAGAGACAACATGAAAATGCTGATTTTGCCGATAAAATCATCTTCAGTGACGAGGCCCATTTTCATCTTGATGGCTTCGTCAATAGGCAGAACTGTCGCATTTGGGGTGAGGAAAATCCTCGAGTGATTCACGAGAAGCAAATGCATCCTCAACGTGTCACTGTGTGGTGTGGTTTTTGGGCTGGAGGAATCATTGGACCTTTTTTTTATGAAAATGAGGCAGGTCAAGCGCAAACAGTCAATGGTGTTCGGTATCGTGAAATGATAACCAGTTTTTTCTTGCCTAGAATTGAAGAAATGAATGTGGAGGGCATGTGGTTCCAACAAGACGGCGCCACATGTCATACAGCCAGAGAAACAATTCAATTGCTGCATCAGTCATTTCCCGGTCGAGTTATTTCGCGTTTTGGAGATCAGAATTGGCCGCCTAGATCGTGCGATTTAACACCATTAGATTTTTTTCTTTGGGGTTTTTTGAAGTCGATGGTTTACGCGAATAAGCCGACGACGACTCAAGCCTTAAAAGAGGAAATTGGACGCTGCATTAATGAAATACCGCAGCATTCATGCAAAACGGTCATTGAAAATTTCATTAAAAGATCGCGTGCATGCCAGCAAAGCCGCGGCGGCCATCTGCACGATATATTGTTCCATACATAACCTCATTCTGTCTACTTTACGATATAATAAAGTTTCACGATTTTTTTTTTAATATCTGTGTTTTATTTAAAATTTAAAAATTGCGCTCTTCTTGGGACACCCTTTATATTGACCGCTTGGTCAAGTAGAATTTCCACGATACCTGCCATTACAATTCGTTTTTTTTTTACAAAAAAGCACTGTTTGAAATAACATTAAAAAGTACAAACAAGGATGAACCTACTGAGGCAAAAATGTTGGAAAAAACAGTAGACCATATATGCAACAAGTTTTTCAAAAAATTATTACAAATTTTAGCGACATAACGGAAGTCGAAACAGCAATGCTATTATTTTACACAGTTCTAGTGAACTTAGCAAGTGCTGAAAGATCGTTTAGGAAATTAAAAATAATTAAAAATGAATTATTTTAGAAACAAGATAGGCTAGTCCAGATTTTCCAATCTGGCAATGATTGCCATAGAAAACGAAATAACATCAAAATTAGATGTTTCAAAACTAATAGAAAATTTTGCACGTAAAAAAATGTAAATAAAAATTTTCAAACTTGTCAGTGTTGTTTTTTTATAAGGGGCCCAATTTGAGGTTTTGCACATGGGCCCTTGATGACTTAGCTACGCCACTGATTTAAAATTAATATTGTGATCTTTTAAGGTCTGATTTTTAGAACTAAAAAAGTGGACGTCTTATTTTTAGACATGAGTCGGTTGTGAAGAGTATCTTCACTTTTATCCTATGTAATATTTTAAGGCAATTTAAGTTTGTATGATAACCTACGTTTTAATTATTATAAATAAAATTTCCTTCAATATCCACTTTTTTCAAATTAACAAATTTTTTTGCTAATTTTAGTAAATCGGTTTTCAAAAATTTGTTTGTAAAATGATTTCCAAAGTTAGCAACAAAAATTTGTAAATATTCTGTAAAAATTATGTACTAAATAATAATTTTTTACTAAAAATAAGTACAAAAATAGTACAGTGGGATTAATAACCTTTTAAAAAATTTTTTCTACTAACCTTTTCCTGAGTGTAATCAATATTTTATTTTAAAGCCTCTCAATATGTTATGATATATATCAATGTCGGTAACTCATTATTTAATAACTTTAAAATAAGTAGTGATATATTACAATATTTGTAATGTATTACTTTAGGTTTCAAAGTAAAGACCTTTCAAAATACCCTTTCTTACCTAGCAAAACTTTAGGAATGGGTGCGATATACAATGATAGCTCGTTACCCTTTGCATTATATGCAAGCATAAAGTAATGAATTACCAATCACCGATAACGTAATGTATGATTTATAAACGTAAAGTGATAATTAAAGTATTTTTGAAAATCTTTTTTATAGACAAATTACTTTGTGTTTCTTTGTAGGCAAAAGGATAATATATGTTACATCAGTTTCGACATCACGAACGAAAAGACGAAGCGCTACTATTCATGTATGTTCAAAGCAATGACTAATTATATTCGTCTATAGCTTAGGCGGTAGAGTTCTCGGCTGGGAACCAGAGTTCCCTGGATCGATTCCCATCATGACCACGTTATTTTCAATAACGGTTTAAATATTTGTAAAACAAAAATTTAATTAATTCTGTTTTTTGATAAAAGTCTATTTTTAGACGCATTACTTTTCCCATCCTCGTAACCACTTACTTTATCAAGTAATGTATTCATACATTACTTTGAGGCTCATCGCCTTTAAAATTCACCAATAAAATCTATGGCTATACATTACTTTACACATTATTTGATAATGTGTATTTTTGCTGGGTTGGTAATGCCTGATACCTTTATTAAGATTTTGCTGGGTTTGTATTGACAAGCATTCAAAATTGTCACAAGTTTTGGGGGTTTCGTTAATAAAGTGTTATAATTTAAATTGTTTTGTTTTGCAGAGCTTTTTATCAAGGATATATTAGTTTTACGTGGTGCCAATTTTACTAGAAAAACAAAATTTTAAGAAAACAAATTTAAGCGTAAAAATAATTACAAATTGCTGTAAGCTAGTTCAATTAATCATGCCACACTTCCTATTTGTGATGTTTTTTTTTTTTTTTAAACTTCAGACAAATATGTATTTGGATAAACTACAATCTTATTGTTAAACTTTTAACATGCTCCTTAGTCGTCAGTGAAGAAAAATATGTAAAACATGTAACACACGTACCCAGATTTTACTACATTATGTATTTGAAAGATTACAAATATACTGTGTAATCCATGTGCACACATCAAACATTTACTGATTACTTCCTGGGGGATTTGTTTATTTATAAAAGTTTATTTTTTCTATAAAATAATCTCAGACATACATATTGATGGATTAATATAAAAAGGCCCTAACTCGATTTTTTGTTACTTGATAGGAGAAGAAAAAAAAATTAATAAATAAAATTAATAAATAAAAATAAAATCGGTAAAATTTTAGATAAAAAAAGTTTTATTGCAATTTCCAAAAATGTGTTGTTCTTTTTATTAAAAATTGCATAACAATTTTTTTTTGTATCTAAAATTTTACGTATTTTATTAAGATTTTTCTTCTCCTGTCAAGTAACAAAAAATCTAGTTAGGGCGTTTTTATATTAAGTCATCGATATATTTCTTATGTATAAATAAGGTTTTATTCATTTATTTAAAATTTATTACGAATAATTTTACTTCTTATAAAGTATGTATAGTAATAGGGGTTTTCATTTAACATCGTATATATCTGGTATGTAGTGTGAACATTTTTATTACTAAAGTATAATTAAATTTGACTATATTATAAAATAGAAAGTCGTAGTTATAAAATAATTAAATATAACTTTAAAAATTATGGTAACGAAAAATATTAAGGGTTAAACCCTACTTACAAATCAATTACTTAATTGTGACAACTATACCCAAATACAGCAAGCTTAATTTAGTAGCAGCAATCATATTGCAACCATGTTTTTCTCCTGCGTGTATAAGATTGACATTTGTATCTAAAAGTATGGTTAAATACGCAAAGAAAAAACATAATTGCAACATGATCACTGCTACTATATTATGTTTGCTGCATTCGGGTATGGGTTTCACAATCAAGTTATTGGTATAGTAAATATTTTATTATTTCATGATTAAAACTTTCTATTTTATAACATGATTGGCTGTAACCATACTATGGTAACAAAAATTCTGACTATGAAAAAAAATACGATAATTATGAAACCATAAAGTGCTGAAAACAATCTGACTTTGATATTTAAAAATTTTTATCAGTTTAGTCACCCATGTAAAAATTATAGTATATGATTACTTTGACCTGGACATTTTATTTTCGAAAATGTCTTATACATATAACATTATAATTTAGACAAATCAACTCATTGTCAAAAAGATTCCATATACATTTTTTTTATTTTTAAATTCTTTTCAATAAAACAATAATATTTTTTTTTAAATATAAAGGGTGGTTAAATTTTACGGGCCGATGTTGAATGTGAACCACACCTAAATGTCAAATTTTTGTCTGCATTTCATTTGACATTTCTCAATTTCAGACTAACTCAATTTGAACCATGAAAATACACACAATCGAACAATTCGTTAAAGTTATTCAGGCTTATTATGAAATGGGCGTTCAAATCAAAATGCATTTCGTGCACTTTGTGTTTTTTTTTGGTCAGCATAATCGACCAAATGTGTCCACAATCGGGAGAATTGTGGGCAAATTTTAGCAAACCGGGTCTGTGAAAACACCTGTGCATGCTCGCCCAGTTCGTTCTGCGGAAATATTGCTGTTGTTCGCGATAGTGTGTCATGAGGTCGGCCAAGCATTTACCGTGAATGGTGTTCGCTATCGCGAGATGATAACGAACTTTTTGTGGCCAGGAATTGATGATATGATCCTGGGGGATATGTGGTTTCAACAGGACGGTGCCACTTGCCACACAGCTAACGAAACAATGGCTCTTTTGCGCGACAAATTCAATGGCCGTGTTATCTCACGTGGTAGCGATGTCAATTGGCCACCAAGATCATGTGATTTGACACCGTTGGACTTATTTCTTTAGGGTTATTTGAAAGAAAAGGTATACGTCAATAAGCCAGCAACAGTTCAAGAGCTAAAGGATGAGATAATTCGGCACATTAACGGCATAGAACCTCAATTATGCCTCAGCGTCATCGAAAATTTGGACCATCGGATGGAGGGGTGCCGCCGAGGTCGCGGCTGCCATATAACAGCCGCCATAATAATAAAATCAAATGACAATAATTTCCTAAATAATTTGTGTTTTATTCAAAATCAACATCGGCCCTTAAAATTTAACCACCCTTTACTTATTAAATCATTTCTTGTAAAGTAACAAATTTCTTGTACTCAGAATATTAATAAAATATTTTTTTTAAGAAAAAGTCTGTAGAACCCAAGAGTTATTCTGTACCAAAAGGTTTCATATCCAAAATTCTAGACCTTTAGACATTTTTCCGGTAGAAACATATTTAGATTGTATGATAACATAAAAATTATAATTCTCAGAATCTGCCAACTGTTTCTTAAATAAAAATTCATATATTCTTCAAAACAATTAAATTCTAAGGCCTTTCTTTGAAGAAAAAAAAAATATTAGATTCTGAGGATTTTTCATCATGAAAAATTCTTAAATTTTAAGAACTTTTTCTAGTAGAAATATTCTTAGATTCTAAGGACTTTTTCTAAAAGAATAATTCTAAGACTCTAAGGACTATCTAAAAAAATTTTAAAATGTATTAGAAAAAGTGCATAGAATCTATTTTTTTTTTCTTAATACGAGGTATTTTGTTATGAGATTTTGGTTCTAGTATCATTTTGGAGTAAAAAGCACGAATGTGAAGTCCATTTGTCAAAAAAATTTAACCTGAAAGCGCCAGGTGTAAAAAATGAAAGACAACCTAAAGACAAAAAGCTCGACTCAAACAAAAATATTTGTTTCACAAATCAAACACGCAACAAATTATCAAAATACAGCTTGAAGCTACTTTCGAAAAAAATTTCGAGTCGATTGAGCTGTTGGAAACTATGTTTGTTTTAGTTTTAATTTTGCACCAAAAACATAAATAATTTTCGTGTCTGTTTTGACAAAAATCTTGACAGAAATGGGTGTATCTATCAAAGTATTCAACTAAGCGTGTTCAAACCGGCACTGTTGGAAAGATAAATTCAAATAGACAAAAATGTCGTTGGCGATTATTGCACCAAAAATATTGCTTTGGATATAATTCGACTTTAGTGATGACCTTCTGCAGACGGTCTTAGTGGTTAAAGGGTTAAAAATTGTTTTTGAAGTATTTTTCTATAAAAATGTCCATAGAATCAGAGAAGTTTTCTTGAAAAACTGTTTAATATCAAATTTTTTCTTTAGGGAAAATATTTCTTAAAGAAATATTCCTAAATTAATAAAACTATTTTATAATTTCAAATCATAGTATAACTGTAAGGACCATATTATGGTCAATTCATAGTTATTTTAAAATAATAATATGATAACTATATTATAGTACGACTATGGTTGACACAATCATAATACCAAAAATATAAAATATTCTTCGAATATGATTGTCACAATCACTTTTTTTCTCCGCGTAAATGAATACCATTAATTTATTTATTAAGTACGTATGTATGTCTTGAAAACAAATATCTTTGATCTTATTTGAAATATTTAGAATTACACAAAAAAATAAAAACGAACTAATAAACTTTTGAAATACTTCATCAGAGAAGCAATCATTAATATTTGTATTGTAAATTTATAATAAAAATGATTGACATTTAATATCCAATAAGCATACAGTAAATATGGAATTACATAAATAAAATTTATTTTTCCTTTTCATACAGAAACATATTGAATCGTATAATTAGCACATAAATTGAATTTATAATATGTAAATTATATTAAAATTCCAATAAATAAAAATTATAGAAAAAAAAAAAAAAACATTTTTATAATAACAGATTTAAATTGTTATAGTGTTTAAGTACGAGTATTTGTATTTTAAGGGCATAGTAGGGTAGATTTGGTTGCCTTAAACAATTGTGTTAATTTATTGCAGAAATTATATAATTTCTTGAAGAGTAAAAACAAGGACCCTATAAACCAGGATGTACAAACTACAAAATTTTTAGCCACCCATGATGCCATGCTGCCATGATGCCAAATGGTGCGACTACGAAAAATTTTTTAGCCGAGACCACGAAATTCTTAGCTGATTTACAGAAACACTTAGCCACTAGCAAGGGAAAAGCATCTATCACAGGACACATCACGTGAATGATCCATTGGAACGGCGTGTTGTTACTTGGACTGCTTCTTTTATATGAAAGGGCCCTTCACTTTGTCATGAGTTTGTCATTACAACCCTGTCACAGAACTGACGCAAAAAGCATAGATTTTCACTCAATTAATTAAAATACTAAGAATTTGAAAGATTTGATTGCTCCACACACAGAATAATAAAGTACCAACCAAAGTGAAAAGTATATTTTGTTAGCGACAACCAATGAACCAAATTCAAATGTGATAGCTGAATATTTTAGGTGTCACAACCAAATATCAGTTGTGTAATAACCGAATTTTGTTGTGGCAATCAATATTCAGTTGTACCAACCGATTTTAGTCATAAAAGTAAGCAAATTTAGGTTGGGTTTTCCATTCAAATGAAAATAAAAGAGAGAAAAAGTAAAAAAAAGATGGAAATGAAAAAAATATTAAAACTGCAAAACATACCTTGCACCAATATTAATAATGTCATGCCCCGAGTGACCGGTCACGGCATATTAAGCAAACATTTCAAACCAATATTAAAAGCAAAGAAATTTAAAATTTTTCAAAGAAAGATTAACAATAAATACAAAACAGATTTAGATACAAATGAATTTTGTATTTATATAAATTAGTTAGTTGCGAATAGCTTAGACAAAATGTATGTTTTCTCAAGCATAGTTTCACTTATAAGCTGAATCAGTCATGTTTTCAACAGTCATAAGGTAGGTTCTTTCTGACCTGTCTTCTTTCGGACCTGTCCTATTTCACCAGTCACGGGTTAGCTACGCCGCAGAAAAATTACCTATCCCGTTTTGTGAAACGGTGAAATGAAAAGTTTTTTCACGTTTTCATAGTACTTTTGATTCGAGTTCTGTGAAAAAATGTAAAGAAATATCAAAACGTTTTCATATGAAAAAAAAAGTGGAACGAAACAAGATTTTTTCACGATTGCACAGCACTGGCGATTCTTGTTTTGTGTAACAGTGCAAACAACTGTCAAAATATTTTCATATGAAAAAATTGTTTACACAGACTATTTATAAGTGAAATAAACATGGAGAAGATTGTAAGAGGAAAGCGTGCCAGCGAAAGCCAAAAGGAGTATTTAATTAATTATTAAGAAATACATGTGGACATTGCAAACGATAAGTAAGTAGCTTAATAACCATAATCACACTTTTATTAATCCCATATTTACAGATTTGTAACTGCAGATGGTGCCAAATTTAGAGACGAAAAGTGTAACGAATTAGCGGCGAGCCTTAAAAGTTTTAGTGGGACCCAAAAGGACAGTGAAAAATGGCAAAAGTATGGCATATATATTTATAGTTTATTTATATTCTTTATGAATTTTTTTTCTTTAAATAATATTAGACTTCATACGCGCACCAAATATAGTTCACTTAAAGTAAGCCGAGGGAAATCCACGAAGTGCTTGTCGGTTGTCATCTCGAATGGATTGTGGTCAGCACGAAGTATGCGTCTCAGCACTCTCAAAAAATTCCTATAAATTATTAAATTATTTACTGCAATGAAATGCTTGTAACATCATTGTCTTACCTTTGTTCATCCGGAATTCTTTAAGTAATATCCAATAATAAAATTAATCCAGATATTTTTATATAATTATTTAAAATAAATTTTTCGAACTTAATTCACTTTTGTTAAAGTTTTTCTCTGTTTTGACATTTGCTTAAATTTTGGATAACACAGTTACAAAATTTTCATAGGTACAGTGCGAATGAAACATTTTTTTCATAATACATACGAGAATCGCAATTTATGTATTTGTGAAAAGTTCGAGTGAAAAGTGCTTATGAAAACGAAAATGAAAAGTTTTTTTTCACTTCACATTATCACAGAACGAGAATTGACCCTCAGGATAGGGTCCACTCACGGGACCGGTTTTTTAACAAGGTATTGTCCTAGGAGAGGGTCAATTGCCCTCTGTGACATGTCACAGGACTGGTCTTAAAGAACTTGTCACACAACTAACCCTATAGAACATACCACAGAACCGGTCACGTGGTAGCTACTTTAGGAACTGCTCCTCTCTTCACCTATCTCGTGATAGGTATTTTCAGAACTGATCCATTTTTCACCAATCACGGAAAAATACCTAATTCCCAGTTACGAGAGAGGTAGTCGAACTAATTTTTTTTCCCACGCAGAAAAAATTCGAAATATGGTAAATCGTACATTGGATCTAAAATGATTAAAAACAAAAAATGTGTTTATCTTTTTACACAAATTCAGATATAATAAAAATAAATATACATAATGATACAAATAGACGAAAGTATTCATTTAAAGTCTCTTTAAATTTCAATAATTTGTTCATTATCTTACTAATTTTTGCTTGTATATAAAATGTAATTTTTGCGATCTACATACGATCAACTTACATACCAACTTTGATCATATTACATCCAAAGTGGATCTAAATTAATACAGTACAACCTAGCAATAATAAAGCTGCCAAAGAAGCAATAACAGCACTATTACTGTGGCAAAGGCATCACTTCTTTTTTGATGGTTTTATCGATGAATTTAACATTGGCGTGTCATAGGATGGAAGTATTTAAATATAGCTACTACCATTACTTACTTTACTCTAAGGAAGCAATGATAATACAATCATTATGTATTCTGATGCATGAGTGGAAAAAGTTCATATACTTTGTGGTATTTAAACTATGTTGAAAATTTAATTTATAAGAATGCAGAGAAATAAGTTTAAAGTAGCGAACTTTATACACCGATATTTTTGGACAACTTTGAAATATTTAAAAAACATTTTGACACAATTTTTAAATTAATTTGGAAAATTTTGAATTAAAGCTGAAAATGGTGTAGTGTTAAATAAAATACAAAAAAAAATGCAAATGGCAGGCTAAGCTAGTTTAAATCAAAGGTTAAAGAAATATATTTTACTTGATTTTTTAAAACTGTATAAATTTAAACCTCCATGAAATTTTAAACAAAAATTTAAAAATGATTTAATAACAAAATTTATAAATGGTCATCAGAACTGTTTTCATATTGAAATTTTTAACTTGAATAATCAGAAATTAATAATTTGAATAAATGTTCTAGATTCGGAAAATATACGTTATACTATCACTTATGCTTTAGCAGAAATGAAGAGTGATTTTTAAGATATGCATCGGCTTTATATCCAAATCACTACATTTGAAATATGAACATATGAATTCTTTTGGGAGTTCCTTAGAATAACACCAACAAATCATAAAATAATATTAACTGATGCTGAGGAAGCAATGAAAGAAGTTATAGCCACAGAATGACTACCATGACTACGATTTGCCATATTGAATTTATGATTTTATATTATAAATTTTTGGTTTCAGATTCGACGTCAGTGACCCAAAATTATTTACAAGGGTGTCTTTTAAATCCAAAGTATAAACTTTTGAAATTACACGATCCGCCATTTTAAATTTGGTTTAGTAACCCTTAGAGAATGATTTTCATGCAATCTGAATTTCGTGCAAATCGACGTGAAAACTTTGCAGCGATTCCCTTGTAAGTATCAGCACACTGATGGTTCATGTTTCCGAAAAAGGACAATGTCACCATAAATTAAAAGTTATACTGTTTCAAATCTTCTAATAACCGCTTATCGTACTCTACACTCAGAAAAAAAAGTTAGTAGAAAAATTTGTTTTCAATCCCACTCTACTATTTTTGTACTGATTTTTAGTAAAAAATCATTATTTAGCAAATCTTTTTGCTATTTACATTTTACAAATTACAGAATTTTTACAGAATATTAACAAATTTTTGTTGCTAATTTCAGAAATCATTTTACAAATTTTTGAAAACCGATTTGCTAAAATTAGCAAAAAATATTACTAATTTTAAAAAAGTGGTTATTGAAGAAAATGTTATTTCTAATTAAAACTTACACCTTAAATTTCCTTAAAATGTTACATATATTAAAAAAGGGATTGGAAGTGAAGATACCGACTGATGTCTAAAAAAAGGAAATCCACTTAAAATAGCACCAAAAAGGTTTTTTTAGTTCTAAAAATCCGCCCTAAAAACAATTAAAATTTAACCTTAAAAGTAAAAAAAAAATGACCAAAATATTTTTCAAACAGAAATTACCAAATTAAAACAAAATGATTAATTCGTTTTTTAAAAAATATATTCAAAATTTTTGATGCTCGATAAGAAAAAAAAATCAAAGCCTTTTACTAATATTAATAAAATTTAGTAATTTTTTTTGCTGATTTTAGCAAACAGATTTTAAATTCCACTTTACAAAAAGTCTACTAAAATTTAGTAGCGGCTACTAAATTTTCTACTAATTTCATTGTACTACACGTCAGCAGACATGTGTTGCTAAGATTAGCAAAAAATACCGCTGGGCTCAAATTAGCAGAATTTCCCGTAATAACAGCAAAATTTTCAGTTGCCATTACAGACTTTTTTTGGTGAGTGTAAAATATGCTTTTTATATCAAACATTTTCTAATAGCAAACTTTTACCCCATTTGGCTATTTAAGAAAAATAAAATTATTAAAAAAGTATATTTTATTAACAAAAGTTATTTGCAATATTATTCCCTGTCTACCCTATTTTATATTTAAAATTTATTTTAAATCGTTTTTAATTTAAATATAACATTTTTCTATTTTGTTATTTAAACTTTATCATTATACTAGTTTTGTATAAAAAGTTAAGCAGCTTAGTTTCACTTTTTTATAATAAGTTTTTATTATTTTAAAAATGAAATTGAAAAGTAAATCATATTTTACTATAACCAACACATGGGGCATTTCATGCCAACTATGCAGCTAATGAAAATGACAATAAATACGAACAAAAAAATGAAACAATTTTTAAAATTTGTCCTAAAACTAGACAACTTGGGCTTGATTAAATATTAACCAACTTAGCCGTAGCTTTTAATATACACTTAAAATAGTTTTTAAGTTAATTTAACAGAAAATACCATTTAAAATAAATGATATTCCATTCAAAAACCGGTCAACTTGCTTTTAATTTAAATTAAATAGTTTTCGTTATGTATTTTTAATGTTGTTTAAACAACTGGCACATCAGTAAAAAACAAATGATTAATCAGTTCAAAATGAATGTTAAAATTTTACATAGCAAATTTTACCAATGAAATTTCTAATAGAAGTATATATATTTCTAAGTATACAAATTCCTTGTGGGAATATTTGAGGATTTTCATAACAACTGCTTCGCTAAGGGAAAAAATTAACAGTAATTGCATTAAAATTAACAAATCTGTTTCTAAGCCAAAAAAAAATATTATTTATTTATTTATTTATTTATTTATTTTATTTATTAATCATATAATTACAAATTAAATGTTATTACCCTAACCGAGCACTAGCAACGAAGGCTATCGGCTCGTTGTAGCGAAAACAGACCAGAGCCTCTGGTGGGAATTGAACCCACGACCCCCGCACTGATAAGCTAGCACGCTACCAACTAGCCTACCGGGGCGCTCAAAAAAAAATAAATTAATAAGTTTTTTTAAATTAATAAAATATCTGTTCAGCCACTAGTACACTTAAAATAGTTTGTAAGTTAAAATAACAGAAAATATCATTTAAAAGAAATGATATTTCATTTAAAATTCGGTCTACTTATTTTTTTTATTTTAATCAAATAGTTAATAGTTAAACGACGTTAAAACAACTGACACATCAGAAAAAACACATGATTAATCAGTTTAAAATAAATGTTAAAATTTTGCCAACCAATACCGTAAAAAAAAATTAATTATTCATTTATTTGAAATTGTTTCGGTTTGTTTTATTTTTGTTAGTTTTTTAATCTGCAAAATGTACACACAGTCTATAAACAAATATTGTGTAAATAGCCTTATGTGTGTTTATTTATAAAGTTTTTGTAATTCGAAAGGAAACAAAATTAAAATTTGTAATATATGTAACGGTTATTTTTGTTTAAATTTTCAACAAATGAAAAATTTGGTAATTGTCTGTAAATCATTTTGAACAAATGTACAAAAAAGTTAAAATAAATATTTCTTTAAAAAATAAATGTATGTTCATTTTTTTTTAAACGGAACCTAAAACTTTTTTTATTAAACTACAAACAAAAAACTACATAATATTCTTAGAGTATTTTTGTATTTGTTTATTTAAATACTTACTTTCTTATTATATTTTACATTATTTTAGCATTTAACTAACACATTAATAACTCTTGAAATATCTTCTTTTTACTGTAAATCAATAATTCTATATTACAACAAACATATATTTATTAATGCCAAAATAAGTGTTACAAACACTTGTTGTTACAAAGACTTAAAAAAATTGGAAAATCTTTACTAATCTGTTAGTATTTACACAGATGGCTGATTGAAGATATTGGAAGAGATTTTTTTATAAATCTACTCACAATCAGTATATTTTTTTTATTACTGAATTAAATTTGTATGAAAAACTGTTCAAAATAATTTTATAGCTATATTGTTGGTATATTTGCGAAGAAGAAAAACTGTCAAAGTCTATAAAAAAATTATTTTGCACTTGCTTGGATTTTTTGCAAAATTGTGGTGGAATTTTTATCGATTAGACCATTTGAAAATGTAGCAAAAAAAAAATGTTTTTTAGCTTTGTTTAATAGCTGTAAAGAATTTGTAAGTTATAAAGTTTTTATTACAGTTTTTTTCAAGCTTTAAATAAATATAGCGCAAAAGTGTTTCTCTGTTATGAACAAAGTACTGAGCATTAGTAGGAAATTTTGTCTGGTTAAAATCCGCTACACGTAGTAGTAAACATATTTAACAGCGACATCTTAAAAAACAAAAAATATCCCAGCAAATCCTTAGTAATATGTTGGCTTGTTATTTTACATTACTTTGGAACCTAACCCTTCAATTAAATTAAAAATATTAAAAAAAAAAAAAACTCCTTGCACGTGACTTAAAAATAATATGTTACCAGATAAGGAGTTATCTCGATGAACATGCCTTTCTTAAAATAATAGAATTTGTAATAGAAAAGTATGAGATTTTACCTACTACCTTTATTTCTTCTTACAAAACTTATTGCCGGGTAATAAAAGGTTTTGCTGGAATCATAAATTAAATAATTTAATAACTATTATACATAAACCTGATTATGGAAAATTGTAGAATATGCAAATGATTTTGATTTAATTATGCATATTATAGTATTAATACGCTGCAAAGAAAATCAAATAAACATACATAACTACAGCGATGTATATGAAAATAGTATTGTAAATATTTCTGTAGCAAATTCAGCTCATATCCCAATTTTTAAACAAAAACCAAACTGTTTAAAAAAAATTAGTCAGTCAATAATATATGTTACAACTTTTGACTTAATCTATTACTTGACAGAATCATTAACCGTAAGTACGCATTTTACGAGAAAATAGGTTAACATTCCCAGCAAAAATTTTTAAAATTAATTTTTTTTGGTAGATTCTTTCTGGAACGGGGGCTTTTACCACCATTTTACCAAATAAGAATAATGACGAAGTGGTTCGCTTTTCGCATAATCATCAATAAATTTAACAAAACATTAAGCCCAATTTATGGTATTTATAGCTGCAATTCAACTTCTGGGGAGGTGTTGTGCACAAGGAACCAAAACTGGGTTTAAAAAAAAAAAATAACAATTTTTTGGTAGAACCGAAAACCGGGTTTTAAAAAAAGCCGGTTTTTTGAACACTCCCTAAATTAAAATCAACTTTAATTTAAACACTACTTTTGTGGCCACAATTGTATAGCAAATCATATACAACACAAACAATATATTGGGTTTATAATGACAAAAATTAATTTTAAAATTAATTATGAAATAGGGGAAATAATGACAATTCAAATAAAATAATTGTATAATACAAATAAGACAAATGAAGTTAAGATTAATTAAGTCGCTATATATATATAAAAGAATAGCGGGACTGACTGACACATCATCGCCTAGCCTATATCACCGGAGGTAGGAAGCTAAAATTTCCTAGTGAAAAGGTAAAATCCAAAGAACAGATTGCAGTACATCTTATACTGTATAAGCACAGGTTCTGATGTTTTATATAACCGGCTCATCATGTATTGTGTTTGACCTATTAACAATATGTTCTTTCTTTACAACATTTTATTATTATATTATTATAATATTATTATTATTATTATTACTATATTATTATTATTATTAAGTCAAGATCTGGCCCCGCGGCCGGCACTGCAACCCATATGGATCTTTTGTACCAAGGATCATAAAACTATACCAAATTTTGTATTATATTCCCAATGAACTTTAATATAGGAGAATATTTCCTTATTTCCTTATTCCTTATTGAAAACTTTCCTCCTGTTCCTATGCAAAACAACACATCACACAAAATGTGGATGGTTGTTTCGTCTCCCTCAAGACATAGCCGACACAAAGGCCATTCAAACAGATTTATCTTCCACAAATGGTAGTTTAATCACACTCAGAATATTATGTAGTAAACTGTTAGTAGTTTAATAAAAAAGTTTTCCGTTCCATTTAAAAATAAAGGAACATTCATTTATTTTTCAAAGAAAGATCTATATTAACTTTTTTATACATTTATTCGAAACAATTTACTATCATTTACCATTTTTTTTCAGTTTCATTTATTTTTTTCATTTGTTTGAAATTTAATATAAATTTACCCACAAAACGGAAACTTGTGGTTTATTTGTGTCCGTAACAGTTATTACAAAATTAAATTTTGTTTGCTCTCTGTTTCAAAAAAAAATATTCAAAAAATTTCAATTTGTTTTTTTATTTAAATTGGTTGTATATATACAAAATTTTTCAATACAAATTACAAGAACTTCATAAACACACATACATACACAAACACCTTCACACAAAAAATGGTTTATAGCTTCATATGCATACATACATTTTGTATTGTACAAGTATATTAAAAAAAAACAAAAAATACAAAAACGGAAATAATTTCAAATAAATGAAAAAAACATTTATTTTTTAAGGATTGGGAGGTAAAACTTTGACATTTATTTTAACTGATTATATCATTTGTTTCTTACGGATGTGTCAGTTGATTAATCAACATTTAAAAATAAATAACAAATGGCATTTAATTTAAATGAAAATTAAGTAGACCGGTTTTTAAATGAAATATCATTTCTTTTAAATGATATTTTCAGTTATTTTAACTTACAAACTTTTTTAAGTGCAGAACTGTCCGGTAAGAAACACTGTTAGTAGCCTAATTTCGTTGCTAGCAAGGTCCCATTGGAAAAGAGGTGGACAAATAGTTTCGCCTGTCTCATGCCCAAAGAATTGTTCCAAAGGTCCTTAGCCATTGGTAGTGGGACCTCCTTAACCAGGGCTGCTATGGTGGACCAATTCACCCCATTGTACGGTTCCTCTTCCATTAAAGTTGTGGAAGAACCCATTCCAGCTAGTTCGTCCGCTACCTCGTTACCAACATGTCCACGATGAGCTGGTATCCATTAAACAGATTAATTTAGAACCGGTTTTCGAACCAATTATAAAATTGATTATGGGAAGTGTAACCTTATCCCAGATATCACTTCTAGTACTTGCTCTATGGAACCCGTTGTAAAAGAACCTGCACTAGAATATATTCAGAGGTAACCGTTTTTAAATCATTTTGCTGGGTTGGTACGTAGGTACCTCCTCATTCGTAGACATCTGATAACAAGGAAGTTATTCCGATAGGATTCCCGCGATTTTAAAGAAATTCAGATAGGTAAAAATAGAAAACACTTTTTTTAGGGGTCCAATCTAACTAAATCTAACCATTTTTTGTTGTAATTATTTCTTCCTACTTCAAAGAACTGCCGACAAAAAACTGTAGACAAAGTAGGTATCAAATTAATATGCATCAGCCGATGTATAAAACATATCCAACCATGCCCAAATTTATTCGAATAGCACTTTTTGGTATTTTTAACCGTTTTCTTTGAAATCGACTTTTCCCTAAAAGCTTGTTTTAACCATATTACAAAAATTCCAAATATGCGGCAGCCCTGGTGGCAAAAATGGGTATACAAATTTTTGTTTTCTTAAGCACTATGGCGGTGTGAATAAAAAATCAGTATTTCAAAAATTTAAGACATGTTTCCATACCATAACCCAGTAAATTTTACCTCACTTCTGGACCCTTAAACATGAGATTGGGCAGTTATTATTCTCTTATTTATTTCATATTAAAATTTAATTGAGATCGGTGAGGGCTCATTACAAAACACAGAGATGGTTTCGTGATAAATTTTTTGGAAATTTCCTCGTGAAGGACAAAAAAAGAGGGAAAGTTTCCGCTTGACGGAGTGCCCAAATCTTTTGTGTGACAAGACTGAAATTTAAAATATGCGTTTCCCGGAATATCGGCTAATTCACTGGTACTAGTACAATGGGGTTTCAAAGACTTCTTCTTATCGACCTACCCGAACTGTTTTATATATAAAACTAAAATATAAAAGATGTGCACTCTGAGTTACAAGTTACTTTTTGGATTTTTCGTCAGAAATGTGGTAAGAAATGTCTCCACCCAAACGGTCTGACCATATCTTTTTGGTGAGAAATCTGAACTTTTGAACATACATATGTTCCCTGGAAAACACAATAAAAAATTGGGGAGTGGGTTAAAATGGATAATAGTCTGCCCCTTGAAAGACTATCCGAACCACTTTTTTTATACATCTTAAATTAATAAAAACATGCGCATATACTTTTTGGATTTTTTAAGAAAAAATGCAAAAATGGATGTTCAAATGGGGAAATTCCCCCAATATATCCAAACCCTTTTGGCTAATTATCTGAAATTTTAAATATGTGTTGCTTAAACTATGGGCTTACTGTAAATATAGTTTTTGGAAATTTACTAAAAATGGTAAAAGATTACCCCTTAATCAACCAGCATAGACCGCTGGACCCACGAACTTGAAATTTGGCACGTAGGTTCCTCTTTCGTTAAGCTCTTACAAAAACCTGATTTCTTAAAATTTTAAAAGGATGATAAATTGGCAAAATGCCCCCTAAGAACAAATGAACATGATAAAAAGGCAGGCTCAAACGAGAAAAATCCTTTCCCTAGAGCTAAAAAATTTATGGAATTTTTGGAAATTTTCACAGCGAAAAATTTCCCCCGAATAGCCACACAAAATCATTTTGCTATAAATCAGATATTCCACTGGAACATGGGCTTATTGATTGAGAGACACTTTTCCAAGAGTTTGCAATTTATAAATGATAAAATGAGGTTAAAAAAGGAGAAAAAATGGGATCAAGAATTTAAAATTTTTTATGTAGATTTTCTCCCTTAGCATATTTAAGGACTAACTAAGTGAAAATAAATCGGAAAAGTCTCTTAATTGAAGTCCTGCACTAAAATTATAAATTCAAGTTATGTCTTCCCTGAGGTATGTGCTAGTTTACAGAAGATATAGTTGCTTGAATTTTTAATGAAGGTGACATAAATGGGGCTTAAAGAGAAAAAGTAAAGACCTGTGGAAACACTTAAAGCTGGAAATTGGAAACTTGAATGTCAAAAATTTACTACAATGGTGTTAATAAAATTTTTTGTAACAGATCATAATCCCCGCGATTATTACTTGTCATCCATAATCCCCATTTTCTTTACCGACAATTTTAGGACATAATCGCCAAACAGAAAGTAGTTTATATGACCGTTTATTAAGCAATTAGTTCCCCTGGGGATTAAGACGAATTTATTATAGGGAACATAACCAAACAAATTTGATCATTATCATCATTTCTCAGCTGAAGTCCGGTACACAAAAAAGGCGGATTCGCAAAGAAGAGCGCCTTACAGAAAATCTTTTATCATCGATGCCGGTATCAAACGTACCACAGTATAAGTTTATTTATTCTCACATGGGGTCTTTGAAAAACGCTCTTAATGCACATGGGGAATATATAAATTTTAAGCTGAGGATTATGGTCGAAACAATAGTCTCCATTTTGCTTTGGGAGTTATGACAGAAATATTTTCGGTCACAATATTGTTATTTTCAAAAATTTTTTTTGAAATTTTCGCTTTTGGAAAACTACAAAATTTAGCAAAATTGTCACTAAAAATCAACAAATTTTGACGAAATTAATTTTGCTGTATTTCAAGTAAAACCTGTATTATTGTATTACTGTATCATTGTTATTGTGGCCAAAAATAACTTAAAAACCTTTTTGACGGCTAGAGAGTTAAAAGTAGTAACGAAGTATCCAGCTTTTAAACTAGGAAATCCATATTATAATGAAAATTTAAAAAATTTCAATTAAAATAATTATAATTAAAATGCTCTTATATAAAACACACAGACATAAATTTAATAAAGGATGTTGTTCAAAGAAATACGAGTCAGTAAATGGATTTAATTATAAATTTTACATGTTAATATCAATTTTACCTTTAAGAAATTTTATCTTATTGTTTGTCGTATTCAATTGGGAAAATGAGAGGATGAGTATTTTTAGTGTATTATAAATACTGGTATAATTCCATCATATTTATGGGAATACTGTGGTATACTTTTAAATTAAATTTTTTTTCTATAACATTTGTATTCATTGGTTTTTTTTTCATACTTAATGTACAAATTAATCCATTTTTATTCATTTATATTTATGTGGATATCATTTACCTTTATAACTTTTATAAATATACTATAAATCATAGTAGTGATTACTTTATATGGTAGTTTTACGCAAAAAAAAAAGAAAACACTTTAATATGTTTACCTAGCAAAACCTGTAACTATTTTTTAATATATATTATATGGTAATAAGTGCAATAGTATATAGTACATTTAGCAAAACAGTGCATAACCAGTTATGATTAATCTATACCCTACGCAATACTTTGCATTACCGGTGGTAATAATATATTACCGCTAAAGACATTGTTAAATTAATGATACTTAGCCAAAGGTACAGTACCTACCACTACTCGTTTCTTAGTACTAAACGTATTCTTCGGTAAAAGGAAGTTTTGTTGGGTATACCAAACTTCGTATTTAATACAACTGTGTGTGGGTCGCATTAAATTTATGCTTATTTTCACCTTTACATTGCTGTTTTCCCCATTTTTATTTATATTTTTTCAATGAAGAGGATAAAACCATGACCGGTATAATTACATATCATACATTTGTCTTACAATGTACTTAAACATTGGTCGACAATAACCTACAAATCAAACGAGACCTGGAATTAATAATGTACTTTTTTTTATTTTACGGATTTATTGTGCAAAAATTGCTACAAATATATAATTCAAAGTATTGCTCAACCCTGGCCACAACTTTTTCCCTTCTTTCTGGCAATTTTCGGATACCAGCTCAGTAGGCCGACCCATTTTATGCATTATTCATATGAAGTGAACTTCTGCTGGTACAGGACATGTGTCAACGAAGGGGTCAAGTAGTAGTGGGAAGGAGTGATGCCGGAAGAATACGGCGGATCGGGTAGACTTCCTATTTCAGCTTTTTTAAATGGGTTTTGACCGGTCTTGCAATATGTCATGATTCCAAATCACTTTGTTGTGCATTTCTTCGTAATTCGGCCGTTTTTGCTTCAGTGCACGGTTCAAACAAATAAGTTGAGTCCGATAGCGTCCCCTGTGTTCGTTTCATTCGGTTTGAGCAGCTCGTAGTAGATCACGCCGCGCTGGTCCCACTAAATAAGGCTTAGCGAAGGATGTTGATGTGTGTGCGGTCAAAACCCATGACTTTTTGCGCTTGGGGTTATCGTAATGGATCCAGTTTCCATTGCTAGTCATACTGCGACGCCAAAAACTCTTCTTGTTTTTGCGTTCGAGATCCGTTTGCCAGCAAAAAATCGCCTTCCAACGTTGCACTTAGTTTCTTTGCTTCTAAGTCAACCCCATGACTTATTCTGAAAACACTTATTCTGAAAAGCAATAATTCTAATTTTTTGTCTTCAAACTTTTTGCGTTGACCCTGCAGTTTTATGTCTTGGAGCTCAAAATCAGTACTTTAAAAGCGACCAAAACACCTCTGACACGATTGTTCAGATAAACCGTAATCTTCCATTTAGATACGATGACGCTCGGCCACACTTTTATTCATATTAAGGAAATGCAGAAGAACTCCCCGCAAAAAAAGCTTTATGTGGTATGAAATTCGACATGTTCGAGGCAATATTTAGTATTGTTGTTTACGTTTCAACAAATGTCACAAGCTGCCAGAGACGCTCATTCACAATAGCCCTGCAGGGGTTAGTTGGCAATTGGAACGTGTGTCCTTATAGGTGAAAACTGGACTGGTTCCGAAAATACATATCACAAGATAGGTTAAAAGGTAACAGGTTCCTAAAATACCTATCACGTAACCGGTTTAAAAGTCATGGCATGTTGGTTCTGTGATGTGTTTTTTGTGGTTAGTTGTGTGACATGCTATTTTAGACAGTCCTGTAACATGTCACAGAGGGCAGAAGACCGCCTCCTAGGTCAAGCCCATGTTAAAGTGACCGGTTCTTTTCATATAAAAAAACTGGTACCGTGACCAGTCCCTATCACAATGAACCGGTCAAGTGACGTGTACTGGGATAGGTCCTTTCGTCGCAGGGAGGTTTTAGCGGCTAGATATTGAAAACTGGAATATTAGTTCATATACTAGTAGCGGCCTCTTCTGTGAAACGCTCATTATTAAATCATGGTCCCAATACATATAGTACTAATAATACACTCAAAATAATATGTCTGTCTGTTGGCTCCACAGAAAATTTTTTGTTAATTTAACAAAATGTATTCCTTTTTTTTCAATTTTTAATAAGATATAAAAATTATTCCAATTGTCTCGGGACTCTTCCCAATCCTGGTCCATTTCACCTAAGTGCATGTATAGATATTTCATCGGAGTATTTTTTCAAATATGGGAAATTTTATAAAATGTAACTTTTAAAAAAAAAAATTTCGAGTGTCCAAGGCCCCACCAAGATCCATTTTTGAATAAAAATTATATTTTTACTAGGGTCTGGTAAAACTAAAAGTATTCATAAAATTCGTTCATTTTGCTCTATCTCTCTTAGCTTTCGAGATATGGGCCATTTTCAAAAATCGGAAGAGGGAAAAATAGCGGCATCTTTTAAACTTCGTATACACTTGTAGTGAAATCTATCTACCACGTAATAGCAGATACATTAAAATATTATATTTTAACAATAAAAATTAGCCATACAGTGTGGGGCAACAATCATCATCTTCTTTTCTTTCGCTATAAATTTTATTTAAAGCAAAAACTCTTTTGTTTTTTAACTAATAATATAATTTTTGCACATGCCTACTTCACGAATCTAGAAACCACATTGACATACCATGACATTTGCAAATTGACATCACTTTCCAATAGGGTGATTCTTATTGCCCAATCTTGTAAATAATTTTAAAATTTCACACTCGAATGAAGATTTATGACCCTGTGTTAATTGAACATAACCAAAATCTATGTTTAAATCAAAATTTCACTCAAAAATTTGTTAAAAATAAGTGAAAACGATTTGAAATATGTTAGATAGGTTTTTTTTATACTGACATATTGTATTTATTTTAAGTGTATATTCTTTGGTTATTGTTGATTCTGAGAAAAGTCCTTATATTATAAGAACCACAAAAATTTATCAAACCTAAGGAATTTCTAAAATTTCTATTAAATTTGGGTAGATTTAAAGAATACTTTATAGATTTTCTACACACAACAGAAGATCTTAGCATAATGAAAATCTTAAAATGTTACTAAAATTTCTTTTGGCTCTTAGTAATGCACACACCTAAGTGTTTAAGTAGGTACTTCAGTAAAGATGTCTTTTTTTTATTAAAGTATATATACTTAATATAAAATATCTTTGACATCTGTATGTACCAGACCTGGGACTAGTTAATTGAAGATTTGATAGCAATGGTAGTAAAATTGTGACATTTTTTAACAGTGACATATATCTTAATTAGCATTGCTCAATGCCAATGTTAAAAACAACAACAATTATAATACATGGAAAGAAGCATTTGCCTTAAAAAACAAATTACGAAAAATAATAGTTGTTTTCTAAAAATATTCTACTACAATCAAAATATTTAAAATTTACTGCATATGCACATTAAAACAATGGAAAATCAGTTAACCGTACTTTAATTGTTAATAAATTAACTGACAAAATCGGTCAAAATAATAGATTTTTCGTTTATTTTAATACACAATATAAAATAAAAACTTTTGTTTTTTACAAGGTAATTTTAACTAAATATTTTAACTAATCCGAAAAGTCCGTAAATTTATTGCAAAGACGCATAGCATCTATATAATTATAATTGATTGTTTTAAGGCATTTGCGTATATTTCATTACCATTGGTTTAAGCAATGCCAATTAAAAATAAATTTTATTGTCATTAAATTGTAATGATTTTTTTTTTGCTGGGAATGTTTCAAGTAATTGAAAAATTCCCAAGTATGGTATGTTTTAACCATAAGTATTTGTTGAAATGAGGTAAAATTTAAGTTTGTTTTCTTATAAAATGAAATATCTATATTGGTTTTTTGACAATTTTTAATGTAACATATTTCTATGTCTACAAAATTTCTTGTGTATTAATACATGGGGCATATCTTACCAACTGCTTCACTAAAGGAAAAATTTAACAACAATTGTGTTAAAATTAACAAATTTTTTGTTGAGCTTGTAAGCTAAAATAACAGAAAATACCATTTAAAAGAAAATACCATTAAAAGAAAAAAATCGGTCTACTTACTCTTCATCTAAATCATATGGTTTTTGTTGTTTAAACAAATGACAGATCAGTAAAACACAAATGTTTAATCAGTTAAAAATAAATGTTAAAATTATACCTACCAACTCCGTAAAAATAAATGTTTATTAATTTCTTTGTTTCCGTTTTCTGTATTTTGTTTGATCTACAAAATGTAGACTTACACAGTCTATAAATACATGTTGTGTGAATGGCCTTACGTGTGTGGGTGAGTTTATGAAGTTCCGGTGATTCGAATTGAAATAATTTTGTATATAAACACACAATTAAAGAAGAAAAGACACAAAATTGCATTTTTTTAAAGATATTTTTTTTTTTTGTATAAAAAAAAATATTAATTTTTATAAGATGTTATATATGTTTTTTTTATGTCTGGAAAGCCTCCTCCAGACAGATTTAGCTAAAAATATGAAATATAAAATATGTTTTCTATGAAGTATGAGCTAAGAATACTTATTCACTGATTAGGTACTTTTTGGAATTTCGTCTAGGAACGTGATAAATTGGGGTTCCGAAAATGGAAAGTTTTCCCCTTCACGTCCCGTCCAAAACGCTTTGACTTAAAATCTGATATTTGAAATATGTGCTCCCTGAAGTATGAGATTTAGGGTGGTCAAATAGGGCTGCAAAAGGGAAAAAGTGCCGTTCTTAACTGCCACCTCAAAGCGCTTAAACTAGAAACCTGGTGCCGAATTACGGCATTCGTGATCGAACGAAATTGTTCGAAAACTGTTTTTTAAAAAAGTTACCACAATAATACTAATAATGATAACACCAACTGGGGCCAAACTACAACATCCCTGATGGAAAATATTCCGTTCTAATGTTTGATTTTTAGAAATAAAAAACTAATTTTGATCGAAAAATTACGATCACGAATGCCGTAATTCGACCCCTGAAATGTGAAGAGCGAAATATCTCAGGATTATATTTCAAAGTAATTTATCATGGGATATACATATAAATAATTTGAAAAGGAAAATAGCTCCGGCAGTTGGTATATTATATAAATTAAAATATAAGTTGAATATGAAATTGAAATTGATGATTTTTCAGTCTTTAATTCAGTCACATTTGAATTACTTGCAAGTATATTATGCTTACACTCACCAAAAAAAGTCTGTAATGGCAACTGAAAATTTTGCTGTTATTACGGGAAATTCTGCTAATTTGAGCCCAGCGGTATTTTTTGCTAATCTTAGCAACACATGTCTACTGACGTGTAGTACAATGAAATTAGTAGAAAAATTAGTAGCCGCTACTAAATTTTAGTAGACTTTTTGTAAAGTGGAATTTAAAATCTGTTTGCTAAAATCAGCAAAAAAAATTACTAAATTTTATTAATATTGGTAAAAGGCTTTGATTTTTTTTATATTATATATTATATATTTTTTAAAAAACGAATTAATCATTTTGTTTTAATTTCTCTTTAAAAAATATTTTGGTCATTTTTTTTTTTTTTACTTTTAAGGTTAAATTTTAATTGTTTTCAGGGCGGATTTTTAGAACTAAAAAAACCTTTTTAGTGCTATTTTAAGTGGATGTCCTTTTTTTAGACATCAGTCGGTATCTTCACATTTAATCTTAACATTTTAAGGAAATTAAGTTTGTAGGTGTAAGTTTTAATTAGAAATAACATTTTCTTCAATAACCACTTTTTTAAAATTAGTAATATTTTTTGCTAATTTTAGCAAATCGGTTTTCAAAAATTTGTAAAATGATTTCTGAAATTAGCAACAAAAATTTGTTAATATTCTGTAAAAATTCTGTAATTTGTAAAATGTAAATAGCAAAAAGATTTGCTAAATAATAATTTTTTACTAAAAATCAGTACAAAAATAGTAGAGTGGGATTGAAAACCGTTTACAAATTTTTCTACTAACTTTTTTTTCTGAGTGTACAATAAATATAACAGTAACCTTAAATCTTTACAATGTATGCAAAACAAGGAATTGAAGATAATATACAATTTGCCAATAACGTACTCAACAATTTTATTATATAAGGATATAAGTAAAACAATATTACCAATTTATGGATTACACGAGTAACAAGTTTTAATGTTTATTTTTAATGTCTTCGTACCACAACGTTTATGCAAAATCAATCCAATTTTAATACGAGAAGTATAGCAAATCTTAGAACTCCTAGATACAGGTTGGAAACGACCAAACAGCGTATATTGGTGGTAATAAATATAATAATTTACCTTCAGAATTGAAATCTATCGATAGAATATCAACATTTAAATCTTCCTGTAAAGAACATTTATGTAACGCTTTTGAAACGCTTCTGTAACTTATGTTAAGTTCGAAATTAAAATATCTCTTTATTTATAGAAATTTATTCCTTAAATTAAAAATTTACTTTCAATGATTTATTTGTACATGTATAATAGTATTTTGCCAACTTGCCTCAATAATGGATATAAGGCGCTGAGGCCAATGTGTATGAATTTAAGATATTTTTGTACAAGAGACGAATGAGTGACTGCATGTTTTTTTCGCTATGCTGTGCCGAATCTTTGAATACCCTTCACCAATATCCTAAAAAGATGTTCTCTACTGTTTTTGATACAAATAATATAAGAAAACTTTTGAAGTAAAATTATGTAGGTGAAAAAATTTTTTTAGGTGAAAAACTTTTTTAGATGTGAAAAGAAATTTAGAGGTGAAAAAAATTTTTAAGGTGAAAAAATTTTTTGTGGTGAAAAAAAATTTTAGTGGTGAAAAAATGTTTGAGGTGAATACAAAATATTTACTGCTAAGCGACTGGTGAAAAAAATATGAGAAAATATGTTATGTACCAGTCGCTACTATGAAATTGTACTAAATTTGTATGGGCAATTTAGAGACACCTTTACATTTTCACTAGTTTTTTTAACCATGGATTGCACAAAAAACACATTTTAAAGAAAGAACATGAGTTGTAACTATTTGTCAATAGATGGCCCATCAGATGGTGCATTCTCTCCATTAGGAATATTTTGCTGCAGAGCTAGTCTCCATTATCCATATTGCGCTACAATATGCAGTAGAGTATTATTTATTTTCTATTTTCTTCGTAACATAAATGAATATTTGCCAAAAACTATAAAAAATATATGTTTTATGTGCATATTATACCTTAATGTTTTATTTAAATCAATACTCATTTAGATGTTTAAGAGCACAATATTGCACTTTATTCATGTGTATATTTTTATAAAAGAAAAAATTAACATAAATATACATTTGCCAATCCCTCAATTCTCAAAAATACAAATGGAATAAAAAAATACAATTTTCCTCTATGAAAATTTCTTTTTTGACATAAAAATGTGAAAC
This sequence comes from Eustalomyia histrio, assembly GCA_949748255.1. Classification (NCBI taxonomy): domain Eukaryota; kingdom Metazoa; phylum Arthropoda; class Insecta; order Diptera; family Anthomyiidae; genus Eustalomyia; species Eustalomyia histrio. The sequence continues at coordinate 25,670,553 of OX456523.1, forward strand.
AAATGCTTTTATTACGTCAAACATTTGAAAAATTTACTTTAAATTATGTAATAAGTCTACTAGCAACATCTGAATGCATTATAATTTAAAGTATGTAGTTAATTTAATATTTTTGGTAAATAAACTAATTGAAAGCCTGATCCAAGGCTATATCGCCATGGGGCAGGGTATAGTTTTACTGTGATCCTGCGCCACCTATGCAAAAGTAGCGGCACTACTGCAATTATGTATTTTGCTCTTTCTTTATATATAAATGTCTTTGTTTACAAAAATACATTTTATGGAATGAAACGAAAAACCAACAAAGCTTTACTATATCTCCTATAGTAGCCAAAGAATTGGAGATATTTGAACGGAAAATCCTAGGAAAATGCATCGGAAAAAATTATGAAAATTTCATAAAACGATTTTCAAATAGTTAAGTCTATGAAAATGCCGATGTTCTACCCTTCTGTAGGTACGCCATGTCGTTGCAAGCCAGATTTGTTGAGAAACTTGAGCTACACGATAATATGCTTGTCAGCCAAATATACGAAAGCGAGAAAACCACCATCTGGGCTGGATCTACATATCTTTCTCCTGTCGGTATAATTAATGGCGATCCAGCTCCTCTGGACCTTACCTCATTCTATATGAGCCCAGCCTCCGGCAATCATAGGGGCTGAAGATGATATACGTATATACTAAATTTTGCATGAATTGAAATATGAATATGTTTTGTCAATTTATGTAACAGAACTTTTGTTACTTAGTTTTAGTAATGTTATTTATTTACTTGTAGTAATGTTATTTACAGACGTGTGCTCTGTTAGCGACTTTAACAAAGTTGCTTTTTACGTTAACTTTTTAGAGTAACACACATATAGCTCTAAGAATGTTTTTATTCTCATAGTATGTAAGACAATAAATATAATCGAACAAGAAGAAGACTTAATAACATTTTTTACTTACTTAACAGGAAAAAAAATAGATACAGAAAAATTGTATATACAAATTTGTATGGAAAATTTAGAGGTACCTTCACATTTTCACTCATAACTTTTGAACCGCTAAACCGATTTTGCTCATTTTAAATACCAAACTGCTCCGGAGGATGTTCAATAATCTGGGTAAAAATAGGCACCTCCGCTTGCGTCTTCGCGTCGTGATCGCCATTTCAACAGACAGACAGGCGGACAGACAGACGGACATCGCTAAATCGTCTTAAAATTGCATAAGGATCACGAATATATATACTTTATGGGGTCTTAAACCTATATTTCGACATGTTACAAACGGAATGACAAACTCAATACAGAGTACAAAACGAAAAAATTGGTGTTCTGACAATGGCTTCTGGTAGAGGAGACAAAAAAAATATATATAATCCTCCAACTCTCCATATAGCGGCAATTTTTGGCTCTATTTTAAGAAGTCGTAAACAATACTTAAAAAATGGGGAAGGGCGGAAATAAAATGTTTTATAAATTTTTACTGCGTTAGAATACAGCAAAGGCCAGAACTTAACGCAAACAACAATAACCAAAACCAGTCAAATTCAAGATTCCTTAAAAGATTTCTAGTTTGACTCATAATATATAGATCATCCCAAAATCTGACTAGAAATCAAATTAATAATCTTGAATTTGACTGGTTTTTGGTGTTTGTGTCAACTTATGGTCTTTGGTGTAGTAAAATTAAATGGACAACATTTTTGTAAATACATTTAATTCCCCTCCCGCCCTCCTCCTTCTCGAGGGTGATTTTTAAGATTTGTTAGAATAGAGCCAAAAATATAAAGAACACATATGTTCGTATACCGATATGCTGCACGAACAGGCCACCCTAAAATAAAAACTCCGATGTGATCTTTCAAAACTCCGACACACGTATATGTTTTCTCCTCTGCCCTCATAAATCCGTAATTTTGAAAAACGTTCGAAATTATTTATTGAGCAGTGATATTTGCAAAACTATCCAACGAATATTTTCTCCAAAACGAAGACGAGAAACAATCTAAAACTTTCTGAATCGATAGAAAAATATTAAAACATTTTAAGAAATTAAATAAAAATAAAATAATACTTGTCAACTTCTTGATAATTGAATTATGTGCTACATTAAAAATTCAGAACAAGTTCTGAATTTAAAGAACATTTACTTGCCTTTATTAAACTCTATTGTCTGGGTCAAATTTATTACATTTTCCAAACTCCATTAAATTACAATAACTAATATATGTATATATTTAAAAAAAAATCCTTAATTTATTATTATATATCCCCGCTTAATTCAACCATTTTTTTGCAAAATTTCGTATGTATAGAACAATAACTATCATATGTAAAGAATAATAAATATTGTACGTTTGACATTTATACGATATAATTTTTTTTAATAGCTGAACAGTTGATAAGGAAAGCCTCATATATGTGTTCTTATGCTTATGTGTGCTTGTTAATAATAAATAAAATTGAAGTGCAAAACTAATTAAGCATAACATCAAAATGTGTCACGTAGATTAATTTACTTGTTAATAACAATATAAC